>CM034297.1:26633224-26707611 GCA_019925795.1 Dendrobium chrysotoxum
TTTCATCTGGTACGATCTCTGGGATGAATGAAATCGTCTCTGTAAGTCGTACAGTACGATATACGATCGTACAGTACGATCGACATATAAAATAGAAACCAACGTTTATTTCCTGATTAGGGAGATAATTTTGGCAAGTTTTAATTAATCGTATAGTACGAACAGTATCGTACAGTACGATCAGTTCAGAAAATCAAATTCAAAAACTTACCAAACTTATTCTGTCGGCTAGGGTTTCACAATTACATATTATTGTACAGTACGATATTGATCGTACAGTACGATAAGTTTGTAAACTTAATCATTAGAAAATTAGCTGTTAGCCTGAGTATTTTTAATTAATCGTACAGTACGAAACAAGGTCGTACATAACGATGTGCTTAAAAAATTAATCATTTTAAAAGAAAATTCTCCCCCTGTGTGTGTGCATGGTTGCTCCTTTCACATGCATGCTTCTATGGCAGACTCAAAAAAGAAAAAATAAAGAAATAAAAATTACAGACTTTTCAACATCCTATTCTACCCGATTTGAGTCTCCAGCAATCTTTAGCAGTGTGTATCTGACCTGAAATGTTAGTGCTCTTATAGAAAGATTAAACATTTATAATCTAACGGAAGTCTATATGTACTCAGTAAGTATTAGTTGTCACCATCAAAATTAAGTGCTCGGGATCCTGGATTTTAACAATCTCCCTCTTTTTGATGGTGTCAAATAATATTTTCTGATGGACAGATGTTCTGACTTCCTTAGCTCCCCCTCAGAAGAGTAGCTTATTAATTTTTAAATAGGAGGAGAAGAAATAGTTTTTTTTTATTATTATAACATAAATAAAATAATAAGATAAAAAAACAAATGTAGTGAGAACATAAACAACCAATAGCATTTAATAGTAAGCAAAAACATAATACAAAACACACAGAAAAGTCTCCCCCTTTTGACAGCACCAAAAAGGGAAGAAAAAGATAAAACAAGTATACTGATAACAAACAGAAAACAGAAACATCTACAACAACCTAAAAATCTGGATCCTGATCCGGATGTGGTGGTGGAGGGTCGGGAAACAGCTGGTGGTACTGATGAAGGGAGGCGAACTGGTGATCGATCGATGTGAAGCGCTCCCTAAACCATTTCATATCCGTGTCAGGCTCCTGATGTTGCTGAGCAATGTGGGCATCCAACCGAGTCTCCAGATGATCAAGTTGTCGAATAATGTCGTCGTGAGGGTAGTCGGGAGGAGCAAGGCCAGGTGGTTGGATTGGTGGTGGCGGAGGTGCGTCAGCAGGAGCAGCAGCCTCCTCGTCATCAAACTCGGGATCGGCGGGAGCGGCCCCCCGATGGAACAAGATACGAAAGGAGGCATCCGAGTAGAAGATAGGAAGGTGATTAGGAGGGAGCGGATGATGAAGTTGGTATTTTACATCTAGAATGTAGCCTATGACATGCCCTAAAGCAAGGTTCAGTTTACGACGGGCACCGGGATATCGGAAGGCAGACAAGGTATGAATGTAGTCAAACACCATTTGGGCTTCATTGAATCTTGTGCCAGACATAATGAGATAGGTGACGACAGAAAGTAGGGGAGTAATATGGATGCGATCTCCAGTCTTAGGTATAATAGATGTGCGTAGGACATGCTGGATAATGCGGGCATTTTGATTTAAGGTTTGGACCAGGGGTAGGTGTTGATTGGAGGGGACACCTCTAAGGGTCATATTTACTGACGTACAATCATAGTCGTGGAAGATCATGGATTGGGGACGAGAGCCGTCAGTGGACAGCCCGATGTGCTCAGCAATGTCGTTGACGGTGATAACGACATTCTGTTTACAGAAATAAGATGTGAAGGTAGTGTTTACAAGGTCGACTCAGATATTGGCCAAAAACTCAAATAAGAGTTCGGAGTGAAACGGAAAAGGAAGAGTCAGAAGGAATTGAAGGCTAGTGGAGGCGAACAGATTCATCACCTCAAAATTTAGGGCGGCCTGATTGAGCATGCGGGATGGAGTGAACTTTGCCTCCTTGATTTTGATATACGCTTTCTCGTCCGCAGCGGAGAGAAAACGATCATCAAAGCGCCGAGAGGAGGAAGAGCTCCTGACGATCATACGAGCGCGCTTACTGGACCCAGACATTTTGGAAGAAAGGATTGGATGAGTGAGGAAATTCAGAGGGATTGAAGGTGAGGAGAAATGGCAAAGAATCCCTCCCATTTTATAGAATTTAAGGGATATCGTACAGTACGATTGAGAATCGTACAGTATGATATGCGCAATAATGTCGTCTGGATGACTTTTCAGAAAAGTGAGTCAAATCATACAGTACGTTTAGTATCGTACTGTACGAACGTGAGTGTAAGGCGTTCGTCCCAACGAGTCGTCTGAATGACTTTTGACCAAAAGTGTTCGTACAGTACGAACAGGTGTTCGTACAGTATGATAGGCAATAATATTCGTACCGGCCGATTTAAATTCGTCCTAATTCGTTTGACACGTGGATAGTACAGTACGATTGGTATGTCGTACCGTACGATGACCAATAATTAGTATCGTACGGTACGAGTGGTGAATCGTACAGTACGATAGGTATAAGACATGAAAGATCTGGACCGTGAATGGGAATGGATGGCTGAGATTGGAGTGATTGGAACCTTACCGTACAGTACGATAGTGTATCGTACAGTATGATTGTCAGAGAAGATCAAGGTTTGTGAGCAACATGGAAGAGGATCAGGAATCCAAATTTTTTTTGTTTTTTTTTTTATTTTTTATTTTAATTTTAACAAAAACAAAACAACCACAACCCAATTTTTTTTTTTCGTTACATTAGGCGTAAATGTCTATGACACCTAATTTGGTTCGTAAAGTGCTAAATGTGTCATAACCTAATGGTTTTGTGAAAATATCTGCCAATTGATCTTCAGTAGCAATGTGGTGTAGTTCAATATCTCCTTTGGCTACATGATCTCTAATGAAATGATGTCTAATGTCTATATGTTTGGTTCGTGAGTGTTGAATTAGATTTTTGGATATGCAAATTACACTAGTGTTGTCACACATGATCGGAATGGTTCCTACAGGTAGTCCTAGATCTACAAGCTGTTGTTTTAACCACAACACTTGTGCAACACAGCTACCTACCGCTATATATTCCGCTTCGGCTGTGGATCGGGCTACTGAATTTTGTTTCCTACTGGACCATGAAACTAATGATTGTCCAATGAATAGACAAGTGCCAGAAGTGCTTTTTCTATCTACCTTACATCCTGCAAAGTCTGAATCTGAGTATCCTAAGATTTCAAAAGAAGTGCTGTGTCTAGGATACCAAATTCCTAAGTTCGGGATGCCTAGAAGATATCTAAGAATTCTTTTGACAGCAGTCATGTGAGATTCTTTCGGGTCAGCTTGAAAACGGGCACAGAGACACACACTAAACATTATTTCTGGTCTACTGGCAGTTAGATAGAGAAGCAATCCAATTATTCCCCTATACCTCTTTTGATCTACAGACTTCCCACTGGGATCTTTATCCAATTGAATATTAGAGCTCATGGGTGTATTCATAGCCTTAGCATTATCCATTTCATATTTTTTCAAAATATCGTTGACGTACTTAGACTGGCTAAGAAACGTTCCACCTTCCGTTTGTTTTACACTAAATCCAAGGAAGTAACTAAGTTCGCCCATCATGCTCATTTCAAACTCATCGCTCATTATTTTTGAAAATTCATTACATAGGTTTTTCTCCATCGATCCGAACAATATGTCATCTACATAAATCTGAACAATGAGTACTTCAACTCCTACCTTCCTTAAAAATAAGGTGGTGTCCACACTACCCTTTATAAAGCCTCTATCTAGTAGGAACGTACTAAGTCTTTCATACCAGGCTCTAGGTGCTTGTTTTAACCCGTACAGTGCCTTTTTCAGTTTGAACACGTGGTTTGGAAATTGTGAGTTTTCAAACCCCAGAGGTTGCTCCACATACACATCTTCCTTGATTACTCCATTCAGGAAGGCACTCTTTACATCCATTTGATACAGCTTAAAATCCCTAAAACAAGCAAAAGCTAACAGTACCCTGATGGCTTCTAGTCTAGCTACCGGAGCAAAGGTTTCTTCAAAATCTATTCCTTCAATTTGATTATACCCCTTTGCTACTAACCTAGCCTTGTTTCTTACTACTATTCATGAGTCATTCATCTTATTTTTAAAGACCCACTTAGTTCCAACCACACTTTGCTCTTTAGGCCTTTTGACCAACTCCCATACATCATTCCTAACAAATTGGTTCAACTCTTCTTGCATTGCTAGGATCCAAAATTCATCTCCTAAGGCTTGATCTATACTCGTGGGTTTAATCATAGATATGAATGCAGAATGGTTAACCTCTTTCCTAAGTCATGCCTAGTTTTTACCCCTTCTGATGGGTCTCCTAAGATCAGCTCTCTAGGATGACTAGAAGAAAATTTCCAATCTTTAGGCAGATGTTCCTGAGGTTCCGCTCTAGTCTCTATAGTAATGGTTTCTACTCCCCGTATAACCTCAACTTCTTCTTCTTCATGATTAGGTTCAAATGTCTTATTGGATTCATCAAATATCACATGAGTGGACTCTTCTACTACTAGGGTTCTCTTATTGAATATTCTATAGGCTTTACCTACAGATGAGTAGCCTAGGAAAACCCCTTCATCAGATTTAGGATCGAACTTTCCTAAGGGTGACTTGCCATTGATTAGGATGAAGCATTTGCACCCGAAAACATGTAAGTGGGAAAGATTGGGTGTCCTACCCTTAAGCAACTCATAGGGTGTCTTATTAAGTTTGGATCTAACATTTACCCTATTTAATACATAGCATGCGGTATTTACTGCTTTTGCCCAAAAGTATCTAGTGAGAGTGTATTCAGCTAACATAGCCCTAGCAGCTTCAACTAAAGTTCTATTCTGTCTTTCTGCTATTCCATTTTGCTGAGGAGTTCTAGGGGAAGAGAAATTATGTTCTATTCCAACCTCTTTACAAAAAGATTCAAACTTATCATTCTCAAATTCCCCACCGTGATCACTATGAATTGTTGAAATTACACATCCTAATTTCCTTTGAATCCAAGTGGAGAAAACTCTAAATTCTTCAAATGACTCACTCTTATGAGCTAGGAATTTCACCCAAGTAAACCTAGAGTAGTCATCTACTATTACAAACCCATACAACTTCCCTCCTAGGCTGGCTGTACTAACAGGTCCGAACAGGTCCATGTGGAGAGTTTCTAGTGGCCTAGTGGTGCTGATATCCTTGATTGCATGAAATGAAGATTTAACTTGTTTTCCTAATTGGCAAGCACCACAAAGATGGTCCTTAGTAAAGTCTAACTTTGGTATGCCTATAACTAAGTCTTTCTGAGTGATGTTCCTAAGTGTTTTCATACTAGCATGGTATAGTCTCCTATGCCATAGCTAAGAGACATCTGCTATTATTTTCAGACACAAGGAGTTTGAGGTTTCAATGCAGTTCAAGTCTAACATGTAAACATTGTTTATACATTTTCCTTCTAACACAAGTGAATCATTTAAACTAATCATGCATTTGTTAGACAGAAATTTTATATCAAAGCCCTTGTCACATAGTTGACTTATACTTAAAAGATTGTGCTTTAAACCATCCACTAAAAGTACATTCTCAATAATTAAATTTTTTGTATTTCCTATGATACCTGAGCCCACCACTTTTCTGGTGGTGTTGTCTCCCAAAGTTACCTTGCCTCCTGACCTGGCCTCCAGTGTCACGAACTGCTTCATGTCTCCAGTCATGTGTTTCGAGCAGCCACTGTCCAGGTACCACATGCTCTCACTAGGTCTTTTGTGAGAGCATCCCTACAATGTCAATCATGGATTAGATTTGGGAACCCAAGTGAGTTTGGGTTCCACATCATGCTTATATGAATGAAATGTATGCATGTTATGCTGTGATGATTGCAATTTTGGTCTCTACACTAGATGTGTCCTATAGTGAATTGAGCATGTGTGAGCTATGTGACCTAGCATGCCACAAGAATAACATCTAACACCTGGAAATTGGTTCACTAATCTACGAGGGTGGTAGTGCCTATTTCTGGGTTTGGATGATGCATGTCGTGCTGGTTTTGCATGGGATGATTCACATGGTGGAGGCTGAAAGAATTCAGCAAATATGGGAGGTTTTTTGTTATTCTCATATGCATGAAGTTTTTCATTTAGAAATTTGTTCTCTTGGTTAAGACTAGCATATTTGAATCTCAATGCATGCTCACTACTACCAAGTTCCCCTGATAGTTCTTCTAGTTCCTTAAATGCATTATCTAATTCAACATGTGATGATTTCAAGGTATCGTGTGCAGTGGTTAACTCAATATGCTTCTTGTTTAATGCATCGTATTCATCAAGCAAAGACATATGATCTTTATCTAAGTCAGAAAAATTCTTTACTATACTAGCATGCTCCTTTTGTAAAGTACTAAACTCAGTATTAAGACTAACATGCTTTTTCTTTAATTTTCTATACGAGTCATGGATTTTTTCAGAAATAACAAGCAGTTCATCGTAAGACAGTTGACATACCTCATCTTGATCTGATTGATCAAGATTATCATTAGTCATATGACACAGATTCGTTACCTCCTCCTCTGCTTCTTCTTCCGATGATTCTGAGGCAGAGTCGGCCCAAAATGCTTTCTGAGTCTTAAACTTGCCCTTCTTGAACTTTGATCTTTCCTCACCCTTCTCCTTGGTTTGATGAGTTTTGATGTTGGGGCAATCAGCTCAGAGATGACCAGGTTTCCTGCACTCAAAGCAAATTGTTTCAGATGCAACCTTAGTATACTTTAAGTTCTTACCTTTGTTCCAATTGCTTTGATGATGGCGCTGCTTTCTTTTCAGAAAATTTTTGAACTGACAAGTCATCAAAGCGATGTCGTCATCTTCCTCCGCTGCTGAGCTGTCACTTTCAGAATTGTTTGCTTTTAAAGCCACTGCTCGCTCCTTTTTCTTTTCACCTGCATCACTTTGTCGTTGACTCACTCCTTGCTCGTAGGCAATGAGTGACCCAAGCAAATTATCAATTGAATAAACATTTAGGTCTTTTGACTCAGTTATTGTAGTGATTTTAGCATCGTATAAGCTAGGCAAACATCGCAGTATTTTGTTTACTTTTTCCGAGTTAGACAACTCTCTTCCAAAAGCATGCAGTGATGTTACAATCTGGGTGAATCGAGTGTACATGTCAGATATAGTTTCACCAGGTTCATGCAGAATAGTTCGTAATCATGTAACAGTATGTTCAACCTAGATTGTTTGACTTCACTAGTTCCTTCGTACGTGATACACAGTTTGTCCCAAATTTGTTTACCAGTAGTACAAGTTGATACTCGCATATAGTCTTCTGATTTTAATGCGCAAAAGAAATAATTTAGACATTTAGCATTTAGTTGTGCAAATTCTCTATCCTCAATGCTCCATTCATTAAATGACAGTTCAGTTTTAACTCCATTCAACATACGAAATGGTACAGAATAACCTTCTTGGACTAACATCCACATGCGATAGTCTAAAGACTGTAAAAATGTAGACATGCGTATTTTCCAAAAATCAAACGGTATGTTGTCAAATAAAGGTGGACGAGTTATGGAATAACCCTCCGTAGTGTTACGGTTACCAAATTGAGCCATGTATCTTACGTTTCTAGGTTTTCTAAAACACTATTTTGAAACCCCGCTCTGATACCACTTGAAAGTACGACATGCGCCAAGAGGGAGGGTGAATTGGTATTTTAAAAATTTAACCCTACACAAGAGTTCTAGTTTTTTTTGTATTTTCAAAACATAATTTAACGACTAATGTGCGGAAGTAAATATAACATTCACAACGATGAAATTGATAGTTCAATTTAGATTTTACACTACAATATTTAAATACTGATTTTTCACCAAGCAATTAAAATGCATAAATTTAAAGCATGAAAAGTAAAGTACGGTAAACAGGAAAAAATACACCAGAGATTTTTATAGTGGTTTGGCCACTTGACCTACGTCCACTCCCCGGAGTCCTCTACTCCGAGATTTGCACTAGTAAAAGTTGACTCTCCTTTTGCCCCCACAGCAAGGTGGAGAAACCTTTACAATACTCACTTTCACCTCCCTCGGTGCGGCGAAATACCAAACTCTTTGTCACCCTCCTGGTGACGGTAGCTGACCTTCTCCTTTTTCTCCCTCCTGGAGATGGCAGAGTACCTTGGCGATGTTGATCTTGAAGTGACTCTTCCCTCGAGAACTTTCTTGAAGCTTCCAAAGCCACAAGAGGAGCAAAGCATGCAACTAGCTTGGAGCCACCGTGTGATCCCCTCACACTACTTCTCCCTCACGCTCAAGCTCACCTTCACCTTCCTCTCTCAAGCTCTAGATCTCTCCAAAAACTTCTCTCTACCAAATCCCCTTCTTTTTCCTCCAAGCCTCTCACAGCAAAAGGATTGATCAACAACTCCCTAAAAAAATTTTAAGTTATTTTTATATCAGGCTTCAGAAAACCCTAAAAGTTTCAACTTTTGCGTTTCTGTTCGTACAGTATGATTTATAATCGTACAGTACGATCAGTTCAATTACAGCACCATCCAGTACGAGTACAGACGAACAGGTATCGAATTTTATTCATATCGTACGGTACGATATGTATATCGTACAGTACGATATTGTTGATTCGTACTGTTCGTACGGGATGAACTGTGGGACGAACCTCGGGACGAAAGAACTCATCTCTGTCAGTCGTCCAGCACTCATTTAATCATACAGTACGAATAGTGATTTTCATGATATCATCCTGTACGATAAGAATATCATCCAGGATGAATAGTTCAAAAATTCTTGGGATCGTCTGGTACGATCACTGGGACGAAGGAAATCATCTCTGATAATCGTCAAGCACTCCACCAGTCGTACAGTACGATCAGTTCATTTCTTGATATCATCCTGTACGATATGAATATCGTCCAGGACGAACAGAACAAAAAACCTTGGTTTCGTCTGGTACGATCTCTGGGACGAATGAAATCATCTCTGTAAGTCGTACAGTACGATATACGATCGTACAGTACAATCGACATATAAAATAGAAACCAACGTTTATTTTCTGATTAGGGAGATAATTTTGGCAAGTTTTAATTAATCGTACAGTACGAACAGTATCATACAGTACGATCAGTTCAGAAAATCAAATTCAAAAACTTACCAAACTTATTCTAGCGGCTAGGGTTTCATAATTACATATTATCGTACAGTACGATATTGATCATACAGTACGATAAGTTTGCAAACTTAATCATTAGAAAATTAGCCGTTAGCCTGAGTATTTTTAATTAATCGTACAGTATGATACAAGGTCGTACAGTACGATGTGCTTAAAAAAAATTAATCATTTTAAAAGAAAATTCTCCCCCTGTGTGTGTACATGGTTGCTCCTTTCACATGCATGCTTCTGTGGCAGACTCAAAAAAGAAAAAATAAAGAAATAAAAATTACAGACTTTTCAACATCCTATTCTACCCGATTTGAGTCTCCAGTAATCTTTGGCAGTGTGCATCTGACCTGAAATGTTAGTGGTCATGTACAAAGATTAAACATTTGTAATCTAACGGAAGTCTATATGTACTCAGTAAGTACTAGTTGTCACCAATAAAATTAAGTGCTCGGGATCCTGGATTTCAACATCAATGTGTTTGGTCATAGAATGTTAGATTGGATTCTTAGAGATACAGATGGCACTAGTATTATCACACAGAACAGAAATTGTGCCAACAGGTACCCCTAAATCCAAGACTTTTTGCTTCAACCAAAGAACTTGGGCCACACAACTCCCTAAGGCAATGTACTCAGCTTCAGCAGTGGAAAGTGCAACTGAGTTCTATTTTCTACTGGACCAGGAGACTAACGACTGTCCTATGAACTGACAAGTCCCAGAAGTACTCTTTCTATCCACCCTATACCTCACAAAGTCAGAATCAGAATATCCAAAGATCTCAAAAGAGGTGTTATGCCTAGGGTACCAGATTCCTAGGTTTGGGGTCCCAAAAAATATCTAAGAATTCTCTTAACAGCAGTCAGGTGGGACTCTTTAGGATCAGCCTGAAACCTAGCACAAAGACAGACACTAAACATGATATCAGGTCGGCTAGCAGTCAGGTAAAGCAGTGATCCTATTATCCCTCCATACTTCTTCTGATCAACAGATTTTCCACTTGAGTCCTTATCTAACTGAACTGAGGAGGGCATGGGAGTATTGATTGACTTGGCTTTATCCATTTTATATTTCTTCAAAATGTCCTTATTGTATTTTGATTGATTGAGAAAGGTTCCATCATCCGCTTGCCTTATGTTAAACCCCAAAAAGTAGGATAATTCTCCCATCATACTCATCTCAAACTCCTTACTCATTATTTTAGAAAACTCATCACATAAATATTTATCAGAAGATCCAAAAATGATATCATCAACATAAATCTGGACAATGAGTAAGTCATCCCCTATTCTCCTCAGAAAAAGGGTGGTGTCTATGCTCCCCTTAGCAAACTCTCTTTTTAACAAGAATGTGCTAAGCCTCTCATACCAAGCTCTGGGTGCCTGTTTCAATCCATATAAGGCCTTTTTTAATTTATAGACATGATTTGGATATTGGGAACTCTCAAAACCTGGGGGTTATTCTACAAAAACATCTTCTTTAATTATCTAATTTAAAAAGGCACTCTTGACATCCATTTAAAACAGCTTAAATCCCTTATAACAGGCAAAGGCTAGTAGCACTCTAATGGCTTCCAATCTAGCTACAGGGGCAAAAGTCTCCTCAAAATCAATCCCTTCTATCTGATTATACCCCTTAGCCACCAATCTTACCTTATTTCTCAACACCACACCAGAATCATTCATCTTATTCTTAAAGACCCACTTGGTTCCCATAATACTTTGATTTTTAGGTCTTTCTACTAACTCCCAAACATCATTCCTTACAAATTGATTCAATTCTTCCTGCATAGCTAAAATCCAAAACTCATCCGACAAGGCTTGATTGATGTTGGTGGGTTCAGTCATTGAGATAAAGGCAGAATGGTTTACTTCCTTCCTAAGTCCATGCCTAGTCCTAACACCTTCATAAGGGTCTCCTAAGATCAGTTCTTTGGGATGACTCAAAAAATATCTCCAATCTCTAGGCAACGTGGTTTGAGGTTCTACCCTTTCCTCCAAATTTATATTTCCAACTCCTTGGGTAACCTCAACAATCTCTTCATCTTCTACTTCAAATCTAGACTCCTTAGGATCAGATTCATCAAACACTACATGGGTTGTTTCTTCCACCACCAAAGTCCTTCTATTGAACACCCTAAAGGATTTCCCCACACTTGAATATCCTAAGAACACTCCTTCTTCAGATTTGGGGTTAAATTTTCCTAAGGGTGACTTCCCGTTGTTCAGAATGAAAACCTTCCAGCCAAAGACATGGAGGTGGGACAGATTTGGAGTTCTACCCTTAATGATCTCATAAAGTGTCTTGTTCAGTTTGACTCTCACGTTCACCCTATTCAGCACATAACAGGCAGTGTTCACCGCTTCGGCCCAAAAGTATTTTGGAAGTGAGTACTCGGCTAGCATGGCTCTAGCGGCTTCCACTAAGGTCCTGTTCTTCCTTTTAGCTACCCCGTTCTGCTGAGGGGTCCTAGGAGCTGAAAAATTGTGACTAATCCCTTTATCCTCACAAAAACTTCTAAATCTTTCATTTTCAAACTCCCCTCCGTGATCACTATGGATGGTAATGATCTCACATCCTAACTTCTTTTGAATCCAAGTAGAGAAAGATCTAAACTCATCAAATGACTCAGATTTATGTGACAGAAATTTCACCCAAGTGAACCTCGAATAATCATCTACAATCACAAATCCATATCCTCTCCCCCTTAAGCTGGCAGTGCTAATGGGTCTAAAGAGGTCAATGTGAATAACTTCTAAGGGTTTAGAGGTGCTAATGTCCTTAACAGAGTGAAAAGAGGACTGGACATGCTTCCCTAACTAACATGCATCACACAGGTGATCCTTAGTGAACTTAAGCTTGGGCACACCTCTAACTAAGTCCTTTTGGGTGACTGTCCTAAGGGTTTTCATACTGGCATGACACAATATCCTATGCCATAACCAAGACTCATCAGCAGCAGTTTTTAAGCAAATTGAATTATCAGATTTAATGCAACTTACATCCAGCTTGTAGACGTTGTTGATCCTTTGCCCCTGCAAAACAACTTCATCATTTAAGCTTAAAATGCAGCTAGTGGGAAGGAATTTGATGTTGTATCCCTTGTCACAAAGTTGACTGATGCTCAACAAGTTGTATTTCAATCCATCTACAAGCAAAACATTATCAATCATAAAATTCTTTGAATCACCAATTATACCTGTGCCTACCACCTTCCTGGTGGTGTTATCTCCAAGTGTAACCTTGCCTCCAGCTCTGGCCTCCAGCAAAATGAACTAATTTGCATCTCCAGTCATATGTCTAGAACATCCGCTGTTCAGGTACCACATGCTCTCACGAGGTCTTGTGTGAGAGCACTCCTACAAAAATATCAAACGTCAGTCTTAGGAACCGAAACAGGTTTGGGTTCCTTCTTATGGAAAGAAGAATGCAATGCATGCGTGCTGTGCTGTGAAACAGGCAGTTTGGGTCTCCACACCCAATGTGTACTACGGTGAACAGTGCAAGTGTGTGAGATGTGTCCTAACATGCCACATGAAAAACATCTAATGCTAGGAAAAGGGTTAACTAATCTACATGGGTGATCGTGCCTCTTCCTAGATGTATATGAAACATGCTTTGATGAACTTGCAACAGATTTTTCAAAAGGTGGTGGTGCATAGAACTGTTCAAAAGTAGGCGGTGTTTTGTTCTTTTCAAAAGCACTGATTTTCACTTTTAAAAACTTAATATATTTATTTAAACTTGCAATTTCAAAAGTTCTTACACTTTCATTACTTTCTAAATCACATGCCATATCATTCACTTTCTTAAAAGCAACTTCTAATTCAACATGCGATGTTTTTAACAAATCATGCTCAACAGTTAAATCAGAATATTTTTTATTCAAATCATCGAATTCATCAAGCAAAGATATATAATTTGAATCAACAGTGGAATGATCTTTAAATAAAACATCATGCTCTTTTTGCAAAGTCAAATAATCTAATTTCAAACTAGCATGAGTTTTCTTAAGCTTCCTATACGATGTATGAATTTTTTCAAAAACTTCAAATAATTGATCGTAAGTAAGCTCACATACCTCTTCCTGGTCCGACTGACCAGGGTGATCATCAGCCATCAGACACAAGTTTATTTCCTCCTCTTCAGCTTCAGTCTCAGAGGAGTCGGATGCAGAGTCTGCCCAGAATGCCTTCTGAATTCGCTTCTTGTCCTTTCTGAACTTTGGTTTCTCCTCACCCTTCTCCTTGCTTGGGTGAGCCTTGAGTGTAGGATAATCGGCCTTTATGTGTCCAGGCTTCCTGCATTCAAAATAAACAGATTCAGATGAACATTTAAAATTTTTACTGTTCTTACCTTTGTTCCACTTGTGAAAGTTCTTATTCTTCTTCCTTAAAAAGCTCATGAATTGCCTTGTGATTAAGGCAACATCAACGCTATCAGACCCGGAAGTGCTAGCATCTGAATCTTTGGCCTTTAGTTCCACTATCTTCTCCTTCTTGTGTTCACCTGCATCAAGTTACCTTTGGTTCACCCCTTGCTCGTAAGTAATGAGTGATCCAAGTAAGCTGTCAATGAAGTAAATATTTAAATCTTTAGATTCAGTGATCGCAGTAATCTTAGCATCATAAGAAGCAGGCAAACATCTAAGAATTTTGTTCACTCTTTCGTAGTTTGTAAGTTCTCTACCTAAAGCATGCAAAGAGGTAACAATCTGAGTGAACCTTGTGTACATTTCTGAAATAGTCTCACTAGGTTTCATGCAAAAAAGTTCATACTCATGTAACAAGATGTTTAACCTAGACTGTTTGACTTTAGTTATACCTTCGTATGTTTTACATAATCTATCCCAGATTTCTTTTCCCGTTGTACAAGTAGAAACACGTATATAGTCTTCAAATTTTAAAGCACAAAATAAATAGTTCAAGCATTTTGCATTTAACTATGCTAAATTACGATCATCAAACATCCAATCAGCAAAAGGCCATTCAGTTTTCACATTGTTAATCAATCTAAAAGGTGGTTCGTATCCATCCCTAACTAACATCCACATGCGATAATCAATAGATTGCAGAAAAGTAGACATGCGTGTTTTCCAAAAATCAAAAGGAATATTATCAAACAACGGTGGTCTTGTAATAGAATAACCTTCAGCAGTATTACGATTGTTACAGTTAGCCATGAATCAAATTCAAAAGCTTTTAAACCTAAATTTTGAATCCCGCTCTGATACCACTTGAAAGTTCGATAGGGATGTTAAGCCTACTGAACTAGTCCCGAGGCTAACCAAGAGGGGGGGGTGAATTGTTTATTTAAAAATTTCACAACAACAATGAAAAATCTTTTCGATATTTAGCAGCAGAAATAATTAAACATAAACGAAAAGATCAATCTCAGATATTCACCCATGCAATTAATATCAAAAATGAAAGTGCAGAACTGAATCAGAAAAGCAAGCCAGATTTTATAGTGGTTCGGTCAACTTGACCTACGTCCACTCCCCGGAGCCTCCCCTCCGGGTATTGCACTAAACAAAAAGTGTCTCTCCTTTTACTCCCACAGCAAGGCGGAGAAGCCTGTACAAGACCTCCTTTTCACCACACGGTGGGGCAGAGAACCCGACCTCCTTTTACTTCCTCCTGAAGCAGGCAGAGAACATTCGAACTCTTTTTGCTTCCACCTGAAGCGTGCAGAAAACCCCGGATCTTCTTCCGAACGATCCTCCCACGACGAACACCGATTAGATGAAAGACGACGAGTAGAGAAGACGACTCTGATCCGTGCTTAGAGCAACCTTAGTGAATCCCTCACTAACTCCCCCTCACAAGATCCTCTCTCTCTTCCCCAACTCTCTCTCTCTCTAGGGTTTCTCAGGGAAGGAAGGTGGCAAAAAAATTTTCTTATTTCAAAAAAAATTTCTTTTATAGGAGGGCATAAAATTTGCCCTAAATCTCAACTGGTCGGCCAAGATCATCCAGGAAGATCGGTATATCGTCCTGTACGAATAGTTCAAATTCAGCTGTTTCAGCCTGGACGATCTGGCTCTTCCGGACGATCAGTAGAAAAAATTATTCATATCGTCCCGTACGATCCTGCGATCATCCGGGACGATTAGTACAAATCGAGGAATATCGTCCAGAAGATACTTCGGGTCGTCCAGAGAAACTTGTGCTGGACGACCAAAAAATGACTTGATCGTCCAGGACGATAGGGACATCATCCTATACGATTAGTTCAAAAAATGCCCAAATCATCCTTAACACAGTTCGGGACGTACAGCTGAAATGCACTAGACCATCATGATCGTCCGGGACGATCCTGCCATTGTCCAGGACGATATGATCGTATCAATCAAAAATAAATTGCTTTTCTTAATTACCAGATTAATTTACGCATGATTGTACTGAATCATCCAGGATGATACATGTATCGTCTGGGACGATCAGACCAAATAACTTAAAATAAAAACTTGCCTAACTTGATCTGGCGGCTGAGAATTTCTAATTTGAGCATATCGTCCCGTAATATCCAAAGATCGTCCAGGATGATCGGCTTAATCAGACCCTATTAACTTAGTCGCCCTAATTAGGGTTTCTATTTTTACCTGATCATCCAGGACGATGTGAATATCGTCCAGGATGATCTGAACAAAAAAATGAACAGAAAGTCTAATTCACTCATGTTGCAAATCTGGTTTTGATGATGACAAACATGTTTCCAGTGTGTTTTTCTTGGCTAATCAGTTTCAGGCACAAAAGACCACAAGCTACTCAAGCCAACTCAAGATCGGGTCCAAGTGTGTCAAATGTATGATTTTTTCTTTTATTGAGTCAATTGTAATGTAACTGATTCCCTAGCTAAGTAACCTTGCACACACACACTCAGGGAGAGAGATTGAGTGAATTAGAGTTTCTGTTAAAATTTTGTTCAGATCGTCCTGGACGATAGTATCATCGTCCTGGACGATCCAGTTAAAACAGAAACCCTAATTAGGGCGACTAAGTTAAGGAGGACTGATTGAGCCGATCGTCCTGGACGATCTATGGATCGTACGGGACGATATGCCCAAATCAGAAATTCTCAGCCGCCAGATTAAGTTAGGCAAGTTTTATTTTAAGTATTTTGGTCTGATCGTCCCGGACGATACGTGTATCGTCCTGGACGATTTACTACAATCATGCCTAAATTAGTCTGGTAATTAAGGAAAGCAATTAATGTTTAATTGATACGATCACATCGTCCTGGACGATCGCAAGATCGTCCCGGACGATCGTGATCGTCTTGTGCATTTCAGCTGTACGTCCAGAACTATGTACAGGACGATTTGGGGCCTTTTTGAACTAATCGTACCGGACGATTACCCTATCGTCCGGGACGATCAAGTCATTTTTTGGTCGTCCAGCACAGATTTCTCTGGACGACCCGAACTGTCTTCTGGACGATTTCCTTCAATTTGAACTAATCGTCCCGGACGATCGCAGGATCGTACGGGACGATATGAACAACTTTTTCTACTGATCGTCCAGAAGAGCCAGATCGTCCAGGCTGAAACAGCTGAATTTGAACTGATCGTACAGGATGATCTACCGATCGTCCTGGACGATCTTGGCCGACAAGTTGAGATTTAGGGCAAGTTTTAAGCCCTCCTTTAAAAGAACTTTTTCCTAGATTTGGAAAAATCTTTTGCTGCCTTCCTTCCCTGAGAAATCCTAGAGAGAGAGAGAGTTGGGAGAGAGAGAAGAGATCTTGTGAGGGGGAGTTAGTGAGGGATTCACTAAGGTTGCTCCAAGCACGGATCAGAGTCATCTTCTCCGCTCGTCGTCTGTCGTCTAGTCGGTGTTCTTCGTGGGAGGATCGTTCGCAAGAAGATCCGGGTTCTCTGCCCGCTTCAGGAGGAAGCGAAAGGAGTTCGTGGGTTCTCTGCCCGCTTCAGGAGGAAGCGAAAGGAGTTCGTGGGTTCTCTGCCCGCTTCAGGAGGAAGCGAAAGGAGGTCGGGTTCTCTGCCTCACCGTGTGGTGAAAAGGAGGTGTTTTGTACAGGCTTCTCCGCCTTGCTGTGGGAGCAAAAGGAGAGTCACTTTCGTTTAGTGCAATACCCGGAGGGGAGGCTCCGGGGAGTGGACGTAGGTCAAGTTGACCGAACCACTATAAAATCTGGTTTGCTTTTCTGATTCAGTTTTGCATTTTACTTTTCAATATAAACTGCTTGGGTGAATATCGTTGGTTGATCTTTTCGTTATTGTTTACTTGTTTCCGCTGCTAAGTATCGAAAAGATTTTTGTAGTTATCGTGAAATTTTTAAATAACCAATTCACCCCCCCTCTTGGTTAGCCTCGGGACTAGTTCACTAGGGCTTAACATCCCTTTCGAACTTTCAAGTGGTATCAGAGCGGGATTCAAAATTTCTGTTTAAAAACTTTTGAATTTGATCCATGGCTAACTGTAACAATCGTAATACTGCTGAAGGTTATTCTATAACTAGACCACCGTTGTTTGATAACATTCCATTTGATTTTTGGAAAACACGCATGTCTACTTTTCTTCAGTCTATCGATTATCGCATGTGGATGTTAGTTAAGGACGGATACGAACCACCTTTTCGAATGGTTAACAATGTGAAAACTGAATTGCCGTTTGCTGATTGGACGTTTGATGATCGTGATTTAGCACAGTTAAATGCCAAATGTTTGAACTGTTTCTTTTGTGCTTTAAAATCTGAGGACTATATGCGTGTTTCTACTTGTACAACGGGAAAAGAGATTTGGGATAGATTATGTATAACATATGAAGGTACAACTGAAGTCAAACAGTCTAGGTTAAACATCTTGTTACATGATTACGAACTTTTTCGCATGAAACCTAGTGAGACTATTTCAGAAATGTACACAAGGTTCACTCAGCTTGTTACCTCTTTGCATGCTTTAGGTAGAGAACTTACCAACTACGAAAGAGTGAACAAGATTCTTAGATGTTTGCCTACTTCTTATGATGCTAAGATTACTGCTATTACTGAATCCAAAGATTTAAATACTTACTCTATTGACAGCTTACTTGGATCACTCATTGCTTACGAGCAAGGGGTGAACCAAAGGCAACTTGATGCAGGTGAACGCAAGAAAGAGAAGACAGTGGCACTAAAGGCCAAAGATTCAGATGCTAGCACTTCCGGGTCTGATAGCGATGATGTTGCCTTAATCACAAGGCAATTCAAAAGCTTTCTAAGGAAGAAACATAAGAACCATCAGAAGTGGAACAAGGGTAAGTTCAATAAAAACTTTAAGGGTTCATCTGAATCGGTTTGTTTTAAATGCAGGAAGCCCGGACACATTAAGGCTGATTGTCCAACACTTAAAGCTTACCCAAGCAAGGAGAAGGGTGAGGAGAAACCAAAGTACAGAAAGGACAAGAAGCGGATTCAGAGGGCGTTCTGGGCAGACTCTGCATCCGACTCTTCTGAGACTGAAGCTGAAGAGGAGGAAACAAACTTGTGTTTGATGGCTGATGATCACCCTGGTCAGTCCGACCAGGAAGAGGTATGTGAGCTTACTTACGATCAGTTATTTGAAGTTTCTGAAAAGATTCATACATCATATAGGAAGCTTAAGAAAACCCATGCTAGTTTGAAACTAGATTATCTGACTTTGCAAAAAGAGCATGAAGTGTTGATTAAGGATCATTCCACCATTGATAGCAATCACATGTCTTTACTAGATGAATTTGATGAACTGAATAAAAAACATTCTGATTTAATTGTTGAGCATAACTTGTTAAAAACAGCGCATGTTGAATTAGAACTTGCTTTTAAGAAAGTGAATGATTTGGCATCTGAGTTAGAAAGTACTGAAAGTGCAAAAACGTTTGAAATTGGAAGTTTAAACAAACACATTGAGTTTTTGAAAGTAAAAATCAGTTCTTTTGAAAATAACAAAACACCGCCTACTTTTGAACAATTTTATGCACCGTCACCTTTTAAAAATTCTGTTGCAAGTTCTTCAAAGCATGTTTCATACACTACTAGGAAGAGGCACTATCACTCACGACGTTTAGTTAATCCTTTTCCTGGTGTTAGATGTTTTTCATGTGGCATGTTAGGACACATATCACACACTTGTATTGTTCACCGTAGTACACATTGGGTATGGAGACCCAAACTGCCTGTTGCACAGCACAGCACACATGCATCGCATTCTTCTTTTCATAAGAAGGAACCCAAACCTGTTTGGGTTCCTAAGACTGACATTTGATGATTTTGTAGGTGTGCTCTCACACAAGACCTCATGAGAGCATGTGGTACCTGGACAGCGGATGTTCTAGACATATGACTGGAGATGCAAATCAGTTCATTTCGCTGGAGGCCAGAGCTGGAGGCAAGGTTACACTTGGAGATAACACCACCAGGAAGGTGGTAGGCACAGGTATAATTGGTGATTCAAAGAACTTTATGATTGATAATGTTTTGCTTGTAGATGGACTGAAACACAACCTGCTGAGCATCAGTCAACTCTGCGACAAGGGATACAGCATCAAATTCCTGCCCATTGGCTGCATTTTAAGCTTAAATGATGAAGTTGTTTTGCAGGGGCAAAGGATCAACAACGTCTACAAGCTGGATGTAAGTAGCATTAAATCTGATAATTCAATTTGCTTAAAAACTACTGCTGATGAGTCTTGGTTATGGCATAGGAGATTGTGTCATGCCAGTATGAAAACCCTTAGGAGAGTCACCCAAAAGGACTTAGTTAGAGGTGTGCCCAAGCTTAAGTTCACTAAGGATCACCTGTGTGATGCCTGTCAGTTGGGGAAGCAAGTCCAGTCCTCTTTTCACTCTGTTAAGGACATTAGCACCTCTAGACCTTTAGAAGTTCTTCACATGGACCTCTTTGGACCCATTAGCACTGCCAGCTTAGGGGGGAGAGTCTATGGTTTTGTGATTGTTGATGATTATTCAAGGTTCACTTGGGTTAAGTTTTTGTCACACAAATCTGAGTCATTTGATGAGTTTAGATCTTTCTCTACTTGGATTCAGAAGAAGTTAGGATGTGAGATTATTACCATCCATAGTGATCACGGAGGGGAGTTTGAAAATGAAAGATTTGGAAGTTTTTGTGAGAATCATGGGATTAGTCACAATTTTTCAGCTCCTAGGACCCCTCAGCAGAACGGGGTAGCTGAAAGGAAGAACAGGACCTTGGTGGAAGCCGCTAGAGCCATGCTTGCCGAGTATTCACTTCCTAAATACTTTTGGGCTGAAGCGGTGAACACTGCCTGTTATGTGCTGAATAGGGTAAATGTGAGAGTCAAGCTGAACAAGACACCTTATGAGATCATTAAGGGTAGAACTCCAAATCTGTCCCACCTCCATGTCTTTGGCTGTAAGGTTTTCATTCTAAACAACGGGAAGTCACCCTTAGGAAAATTTGACCCCAAATCTGATGAAGGAGTGTTCTTAGGATATTCAAGTGTGGGGAAATCCTTTAGGGTGTTCAATAGGAGGACTTTGGTGGTGGAAGAAACAACCCATGTAGTGTTTGATGAATCTGATCCTAAGGAGTCTAGATCTGAAGTAGAAGATGAAGAGATTGTTGAGGTTACCCAAGGAGTTGGAAATACAAATTTGGAGGAAAGGGTAGAACCTCAAACCCCATTGCCTAGAGATTGGAGATATTCTTCGAGTCATCCTAAAGAACTGATCTTAGGAGACCCTTCTGAAGGTGTTAGGACTAGGCATGGACTTAGGAAGGAAGTAAACCATTCTACCTTTATCTCAATGACTGAACCCACCAACATCAATCAAGCCCTGTCGGATGAATTTTGGATTTTAGCTATGCAGGAAGAATTGAATCAATTTGTAAGGAATGATGTTTGGGAGTTAGTAGAAAGACCTAAAAATCAAAGTATTGTGGGAACCAAGTGGGTCTTTAAGAATAAGATGAATGATTCTGGTGTGGTGGTGAGAAATAAGGCAAGATTGGTGGCTAAGGGGTATAATCAGATAGAAGGGATAGATTTTGAGGAAACTTTTGCCCCTGTAGCTCGATTGGAAGCCATTAGAGTGCTACTAGCCTTTGCCTGTTATAAGGGATTTAAGCTGTTTCAAATGGATGTCAAGAGTGCCTTTTTAAATGGGGTAATTAAAGAAGATGTTTTTGTAGAACAACCCCCAGGTTTTGAGAGTTCCCAATATCCAAGTCATGTCTATAAATTAAAAAAGGCCTTATATGGATTGAAACAGGCACCAAGAGCTTGGTATGAGAGGCTTAGCACATTCCTGTTAGAAAGAGAGTTTGTTAAGGGGAGCGTAGACACCACCCTTTTTCTGAGGAGAATAGGAGATGACTTACTCATTGTCCAGATTTATGTTGATGATATAATTTTTGGATCTTCTGATAAATATTTATGTGATGAGTTTTCCAAAACAATGAGTAAGGAGTTTGAGATGAGTATGATGGGAGAATTGTCCTACTTTTTGGGGTTTAGCATAAGGCAAACAGATGATGGAACTTTTCTCAATCAATCAAAATACACTAAGGACATTTTGAAGAAATATGAAATGGACAAAGCCAAGCCAATCAATACTCCCATGCCCTCCTCAGTTCAGTTAGATAAGGATTCAAATGGAAAATCTGTTGATCAGAAGAAGTATAGAGGGATAATAGGTTCACTGCTTTACCTGACTGCTAGCCGACCCGATATCATGTTTAGTGTCTGTCTTTGTGCTAGGTTTCAGGCTGATCCTAAAGAGTCCCACCTGACTGCTGTTAAGAGAATTCTTAGATATCTTTTGGAGACCCCAAACCTAGGAATTTGGTACCCTAGGCACAGCACCTCTTTTGAGATCATTGGATATTCTGACTCTGACTTTGCGGGGTGTAGGGTGGATAGGAAGAGTACCTCTGGGACTTGTCAATTCATAGGACAGTCGTTAGTCTCCTGGTCCAGTAGAAAACAGAACTCAGTTGCACTTTCCACTGCTGAAGCTGAGTACATTGCCTTAGGAAGTTGTGTGGCCCAAGTTCTGTGGTTGAAACAACAAGTCTTGGATTTAGGAGTACCCGTTGGCACAATTTCTGTTCTGTGTGATAATACCAGTGCCATCTGTATCTCTAAGAATCCAATCCAACATTCTAGGACCAAACACATTGACATTAGGCATCACTTCATTAGGGACCATGTTACAAAAGGGGACATTGAGCTACATCATGTAGCAACTGAAAATCAGCTGGCTGACATATTCACTAAACCACTGGCCTTTGACTCATTCAACATTTTGAGAACCAGATTAGGAGTGATTGATATAAATGCTTGATTCTGATGACTGCTGATTTATTATCTTTCTGATTGGTATTCTGATTTCTGTTAGGTAGGTTTAGTTTTTCTTTTGATTTCTGATTTCTGTTAGTTAGTTTTTGGCTTTGATTATTTACTTTCAGTTGATTTTATGTCTTTTGCTGATTTTTGTTTTAGCCTTATTGTTAGTTTGATTTAAGTATTTACTCTGATATGATTTTATACCTATTTTTTTTATTCACTAGCTCATATCTTGCACTTACTGTTTTATGTTTTTCAAAATCTGATCACCGCTCACTACTTCTGATAATCTGAATTTCTGACTGGGAGTTTTTACCTTGTTCTGATTTGGAAGCTGGTAAGCAGTGATTGATTCCATTGAATCTGTTAAAGGGAAGAAACATTGATGATTGTTTCTCTTCCTCTAACTCCTTTACTGGTGTATGGTTTCTTTTGGATAAAAATCTTCTTCAAAATTAAAATGTTAGTTTTTTGAAATAGAGATTATTTTATCTTCCTACAGTAATCTGCCTCATATCAATAGTGTTTTTCAAAGTCTTGAGTCATTAGTTTGATTTTCTAAAACCAAGTGATTGCATTTATCATATGATGTGTGTTTTTTTGTTTTGTGAATCATTCTTCCCTACTGTGGAGAGACATCTCCTATGTCTGGAAGATAGATTCACAGCTGAGACTCTTTAATGATTATGAAAACGAGAAAGCTTACAAAAGATGCGCAGTGCGCCAACCAAATTGAAAAAGAGGCATAAAATGAGCCCAAAACTGAAAAGATGCGAAAATGCCAAATACACAAAGTGTATCAAAAAATCAAAAGATGCGCAGTGCGCCAAATAAAAAAAAAAAAGAAGAGGCACAAAATGAGCCCAACCTAAGCTTTTTTCTCTTTCAGATCTTTAAATGTCTTAGAAAAAAAAAACTCGTGTGTCACTTAATATTTTCAAAAGCTTGAGTTTTGAAAATCCCGATTTCTGATTTTTTACTTTGTAACACTATTATATCAGATATTTTTCTGGAACGAGGCTTGAAAGGATTTCTTTTCAAATCTAATGTCTTTTATTCTGAATCGGATTTTTGTTTTGAAAGAGGTTTGCATCGATAAGGTGCCCGGGGTCAGAGTTACGAAAGTTGATTGTTTCCAACCTTTTTGGATTTCAGCGCTGTCAATCGTCCTCTCATTGGTTTTTGAATCTAAAATCAAGGAAAAATTCTGATTTTCCTGTTTTGTTGTTGTTCTGTGTATGTTTTATTTTATATTTTATTTCCGTGTTATGTTTTTTCCCTCCTCCTTTTTGTGATGTCAAAAGGGGGAGTCAGTTGTAGTCGTGTCTGTTTCTATTTTCTGAGTCATGTTTTCTGTATTGTTGAAAATTTAAAAAATGTGTGTTTTGTTTGATTTCTTAGTTTCATTTTATTTTCATCTTAGTTTCATTTTATTTTCAGACTACTTTACAAATGTTTGCCATCATCAAAAAGGGGGAGATTGTTGCAAATCTGGTTTTGATGATGACAAACATGTTTCCAGTGTGTTTTTCTTGGCTAATCAGTTTCAGGCACAAAAGACCGCAAGCTACTCAAGCCAACTCAAGATCGGGTCCAAGTGTGTCAAATGTATGATTTTTTCTTTTATTGAGTCAATTGTAATGTAACTGATTCCCTAGCTAAGTAACCTTACACACACACACTCAGGGAGAGAGATTGAGTGAATTAGAGTTTCTGTTAAAATTTTGTTCAGATCGTCCTGGATGATAGTATCATCGTCCTGGACGATCCAGTTAAAACAGAAACCCTAATTAGGGCGACTAAGTTAAGGAGGACTGATTGAGCCGATCGTCCTGGACGATCTATGGATCGTACGGGACGATATGCCCAAATCAGAAATTCTCAGCCGCCAGATTAAGTTAGGCAAGTTTTATTTTAAGTATTTTGGTCTGATCGTCCCGGACGATACGTGTATCGTCCTGGACGATTTACTACAATCATGCCTAAATTAGTCTGGTAATTAAGGAAAGCAATTAATGTTTAATTGATACGATCACATCGTCCTGGACGATCGCAGGATCATCCCGAACGATCGTGATCGTCTTGTGCATTTCAGCTGTACGTCCAGAACTATGTACAGGACGATTTGGGGCCTTTTTGAACTAATCGTACCGGACGATTACCCTATCGTCCGGGACGATCAAGTCATTTTTTGGTCGTCCAGCACAGATTTCTCTGGACGACCCGAACTGTCTTCTGGACGATTTCCTTCAATTTGAACTAATCGTCCCGGACGATCGCAGGATCGTACGGGACGATATGAACAACTTTTTCTACTGATCGTCCAGAAGAGCCAGATCGTCCAGGCTGAAACAGCTGAATTTGAACTGATCGTACAGGACGATCTACCGATCGTCCTGGACGATCTTGGCCGACAAGTTGAGATTTAGGGCAAGTTTTAAGCCCTCCTTTAAAAGAACTTTTTCCTAGATTTGGAAAAATCTTTTGCTGCCTTCCTTCCCTGAGAAATCCTAGAGAGAGAGAGAGTTAGGAGAGAGAGAAGAGATCTTGTGAGGGGGAGTTAGTGAGGGATTCACTAAGGTTGCTCCAAGCACGGATCAGAGTCGTCTTCTCCGCTCGTCGTCTGTCGTCTAGTCGGTGTTCTTCGTGGGAGGATCGTTCGCAAGAAGATCCGGGTTCTCTGCCCGCTTCAGGAGGAACCGAAAGGAGTTCGTGGGTTCTCTGCCCGCTTCAGGAGGAAGCGAAAGGAGTTTGTGGGTTCTCTGCCCGCTTCAGGAGGAAGCGAAAGGAGGTCGGGTTCTCTGCCTCACCGTGTGGTGAAAAGGAGGTGTTTTGTACAGGCTTCTCCGCCTTGCTGTGGGAGCAAAAGGAGAGTCACTTTCGTTTAGTGCAATACCCGGAGGGGAGGCTCCGGGGAGTGGACGTAGGTCAAGTTGACCGAACCACTATAAAATCTGGTTTGCTTTTCTGATTCAGTTTTGCATTTTACTTTTCAATATAAACTGCTTGGGTGAATATCGTTGGTTGATCTTTTCGTTATTGTTTACTTGTTTCTGCTGCTAAGTATCGAAAAGATTTTTGTAGTTATCGTGAAATTTTTAAATAACCAATTCACCCCCCCTCTTGGTTAGCCTCGTGACTAGTTCACTAGGGCTTAACATCCCTTTCGAACTTTCAACTCAAGCTCTCCCCCTGAGTGCGTGTGTGCAAGGTTACTTAGCTAGGGGATCAGTTACATTACAATTGACTCAATAAAATGAAAAAAATAATACATTGAACACACTTGGACCCGATCTTGAGTTGGCTTGAGTGGCTCGTGATCGTTTGTACCTGAAACAGGTTAGCCAAGCAAAACACAATAGAAACATATTTGTCATCATCAAAATCATATTTGCAACACTTTTGAGAAAAATAAAATTCCTCCTACTTCTGCACAATTTTATGCACCTCCACCTTTCGAAGATTCTGTTTCAAAATCATCAAAGCATGTTTCATACAAACCTAGGAAGAGGCACTATCAACCACGTAGATTAGTTAACCATTTTTTGTGTTAGATATTTTTCTTGTGGCATGTTAGGACACATTTCTCACACCTACACTATTCACCGTAATATACATTGGGTGTGGAGGCCCAAATTGCCTGTTTCACAGCACAACACACATGCATTACATTCTTCTTTTCGAAAGAAGGAACCCAAACCTGTTTGGGTTCCTAAATCTGACGTTTAATGATTTTGTAAGTGTGCTCTCATGTAAGACCTTGTGAGAGTATGTGGTACCTGGACAGTAGATTTTCTAGACACATAACTGGAGATGTAAATCAGTTCATTTCATTGGGGGCCAGGGCTAGAGGCAAGGTTACACTTGGAGATAACACCACCAGGAGGGTGGTAGGTTCAGGTATAATTGGTGATTCAAAAAATTTTATAATTGACAAAATCTTGCTTGTAGATGGACTGAATCATAACCTGCTGAGTAACAGTCAACTCTGTGACAAAGGATACAACATCAAATTCATACCCACTTGCTGAATTTTAAGCTTAAATGATAAAATTGATTTGTTGGGACAAAGGATCAATAATATCTACAAACTAGATGTAAGTTACTTTAAAGATGATGTTTCAATTTGCTTAAAAACTGTTGCTGATGAGTCTTAGTTCTGGCATAGGAGATTGTGTCATACCAGTATGAAAACCCTTAGGAGAGTCACCCAAAAATACTTAGTTAGAGGTGTCCCCAAGCTTAAGTTCTATAAGGATCACCTGTGTGATGCCTGTCAATTAGGGAAGCAAGTCCAGTCCTCCTTTCACTCTGTTAAGGACATTAGTACCTCTAGACCCTTAGAAGTCCTTCACATGGATCTCTTTGGACCCATTAATACTGCCAGCTTAGGGTGAAAAGTCTATGGTTTTGTGATTGTTGATGATTACTCGAGGTTCACTTGGATTAAATTTTTGTCACATAAATCTGAGTCATTTGATGAATTTAAGTTCTTCTCCACTTGGATTTAGAGAAATTTAGGTTGTGAGATCTTGACTATTCATAGTGATCATGGTGGAGAGTTTGAAAATGTGAAGTTTGGAAGTTTCTGTGAGGAGCAAGGGATTAGTCATAATTTTTCAGCTCCTAGGACCCCTCAGCAGAACGAGGTAGCTGAAAGGAAGAACTGGACCTTAGTAAAAGCTGCTAGAGCCATGCTTGTTGAGTATTCACTTCCAAAAGACTTTTTGGCTGAAGCGGTGAACACTGCCTGTTATATGGTGAATAGGGAGAATGTTAGATCAAATCTAAACAAGACACCTTATGAGATCATTAAGGGTAGAACTCCAAACCTTCCCCACCTCCATGTCTTTGGTTGTAAGGTTTTCATTCTGAACAACGGGAAATCATCCTTAGAAAAATTTGGCCCCAAATCTGATGAAGGAGTGTTCTTAGGCTAATCTAATGTGGGGAAATCCTTTAGGGCGTTTATTAAGTGGACTTTGGTGGTGGAAGAGATAACTTATGTGGTGTTTGATGAATCTGATCTTAAGGTGACTAGAGTTGAGGAAGAAGAAGAGGTAGAGGAGATTACCTAAGGAATTGAAAATACAAATCTGGAGGAAAGGGTAGTACCTCGAACCACTTTGCCTAGAGATTGGAGATATTGTTCGAGTCATCCTGAAGAACTGATCTTAGGAGACCCTTCTGAAGGTCTTAAGACTAGGCATGGATTATGGAAGGAAGTAAACCACTCTGCCTTTATCTCAATGACTGAAACCACCAACATCAATCAAGCCCTTTCTGATGAGTTTTAGATCTTAGCTATGCAAGAGGAATTGAATCAATTTGTAAGGAACGATGTTTGGGAGCTAGTAGAATGAACTAGAAATCAAAGTATAGTACGAACCAAGTGGGTCTTTGAGAATAAGATGAATGATTCTGGTGTGGTGGTTAGGAATAAGGTAAGATTGGTGGCTAAGGGGTATAATCAGATTAAAGGGATTAATTTTGAGGACACCTTTGCCCCTGTAGCTAGATTGGAAGCCATTAGAGTGCTACTAGCCTTTGCTTGCTATAAGGAATTTAAGCTGTTTTAAATGGATGTCAAGAGTGCCTTTTTAAATGGGGTAATAAAAGAAGATATTTTTGTAGAACAACCCCCAGGTTTTGAGAGTTCCCAATATCCAAATCATGTTTATAAATTCAAAAAGGCCTTATATGGATTGAAACAGGCACCCAGAGCTTGGTATGAGAGTCTTATCACATTCCTGTTAGAAAGATAGTTTGTTAAGGGGAGCGTAGACACCACCCTTTTTCTGAGGAGAGTAGGGGATAATTTACTCATTGTCCAGATCTATATTGATGATATAATTTTTGGATCTTCTGATAAATATTTATGTGATGAGTTCTCTAAAATAATGAGTAAGGAGTTTGAGATGAGTATGATGGAAGAATTGTCCTACTTTTTAGGGTTTAGCATAAGGCAAATGGATGATGGAACCTTTCTCAATCAATCTAAATACACTAAGGACATTTTGAAGAAATATGAAATGGACAAAGACAAGCTAATCAACACTCCCATGAGCTCCTCTGTTCAGTTAGATAAGGATTCAAATGGAAAATTTATTGATCAGAAGAAGTATAGAGGAATAATTGGATCACTGCTTTACCTGACTGCTAGCCGACCTGATATGATGTTTAGTGTTTATCTTTGTGCTAGGTTTCAGGCTAATCCTAAAGAGTCCCACCTGACTGCTGTTAAGAGAATTCTTAAATATCTTTTAGGGACATCAAACCTAGGAATCTGGTACCCTAGGCATAGTACCTCTTTCGAGATTATTGGATATAATGATTCTGACTTTGCAGGGTGTAGGGTGGATAGAAAGAGCACTTCTGGATCTTATCAATTCAAAGGATAGTCTTTAGTCTCCTGGTCCAGTAGAAAATAGAACTCAGTTGCACTTTCCACTGCTGAAGCTGAGTATATTGCCTTAGGAAGTTGTGTGGCCCAAGTTCTTTGGTTAAAACAATAAATCTTGGATTTAGGATTACCTGTGGGCACAATTTATGTTTTGTGTGATAATAGTAGTGCCATCTGCATTTCTAAGAGTCCAATCCAATATTCTAGAACCAAAAACATTGATATAAGGCATCACTTCATTAGGGACCACGTTACGAAAGTGGACATTGAGCTACATCATATAGCTACTGAAAATCAGCTGGCTAACATATTTACTAAACCACTGGCCTTTGACTCATTCAGCATTTTGAGGACCAAATTAGCTGTGATTGACATAAATGCTTGATTCTGATGACTACTCATTTCTGATTTGTCTGTTTTTCATTCTATTTCTATTTGTTAGCTGTTTGATTTGATTATCTGCTTTCTGTTGTTTTTTTTTCTGTTGATTTCTATTTTAGCCTTGGTGTTAGTATGATTTGAGTATTTATTTTGAGTGCGGTTTCTTACTTATTTTCATTTACTATTTCATCTCTTTTGTTTACTATTTTATCTCTTTCAAAATTAGATCACTACTCACTACTACTGATAAACTAGATTTTTGACTGAGAGTTTTGGCTTATTATTTATTTGGAAGCTGGTAAGCAGTGATTGATTCTACTGGAACTTTTAAAGGGAAGAAATATTGATGATTGTTTCTCTTCCTCTAACTCCTTTACTAGTGTATTATTTCTTTTGAGCAAAAATCTTCTTCAAAATTAAAAAATTAGTTTTTGAAATAGAGATTTATTTTATCTTCCTACAGTGATCTACCTCATATGAATACAAAGTGTATCAAAAATTAAAAGAAGCGCAAAGCGCCAAATAAATTGAAAAAGAGACACAAAATGAGCCCAAACCAAGCTTTCTTCCCTTTTAGATCATTAAATATCTTAAAAAAATCAGTGCGCCACTTAATATTTTCAAAAGCTTGAGTTTGAAAATCCTGATTTCTGATTTATTACTTTGTAACACTATTATATCAGATATTTTTCTGGAACGAGGCTTGAAAGGATCTCTTTTTGAATCTAATTTCTTTTCTTCTGAACTGAATATTTTATTTTGAAAGGGATTTGCATCTATAAGGTGTCCAAGGTGGGAGTTACGAAAGTCAATTTTTAACTTTTTCTGGATTTCAGCGCTGTCAATTATCTTCTTTTAGGTTTTTGGATTTAAAATCAAGGTAAAATTCTGATTTACTGGAGCTAATCGATCAAAAAAAAATTGTTGTTTTTGTGTCCTCATTTTGAGTTTTATTTACTTTGGTTTTATTTTTCATTTTACTGTCTATGTTTTTGGGATCCCTGATCTTTCATCTGCATCCTCTTTAGGATCATCCAGGATGATACACGTATCATCAGGGATGATCAGACCAGATCTGTAAAAATAAAAACTTGCCTAACTTGATCTAGCTGCTGAGAATTTAATATTTGAGCCTATCATCCTGTACGATAGGTATATAAACCAGGACGATCTGCTTAATCAAACCGACATAACATGGTCGCCCTAATTAGGGTTTCTATTTTTAATGGATCATCCAGGATGATCTAAATTTTATCTAGGATGATATGAACAAAATTTTGAAACTGAAACTCTAATTACTAAAACTCTCCCCCTGAGTGTGTGTGTGTAAGGTTACTTAGCTAGCGGATTAATTACATTACATTTGACTCAAGAAAGTGAAAAATTATAATTAAACACACGCGGACCCGATCTTGAGTTGGCTTGAATTAAAATTGATCTTTTATAACTGAAATATTAGCCAATCAAAATGGAACCCAGAAATATTTGTTATCATCAAAAATATAATCTTTAAATCCATATTTGCAACTATCTCCCCCTTTTTGATGATGGCAAACATTTATTCAGTAGTTTTAAATAAAATAAATAAGAATAATCAACACACATACGAGAGAGACACTAAATATAATAAAAGAACCAACTACAACATAAAAGACACAAAAGAAACTACTAGTAACACAAAAAATAACTCCCTCTTTAAACATCACAAAAAGGAGGAAGAAAAAGCAAAACAAAAAAACTAAAAATATTACAGTACAAAAAACTCATAGAGAGGCAGATCCTGATCAGATGGAGGAGGTGGTGGTGGGTAAAAATAGCTATGGATGGTGAGGAAAGATCAAGGATCCCAAAAACACAAAACAAAATAAATATCAAAATCAAATCAAATAAAAAATAGAACAACAAAACAATAGTAAAAATAATATTTTTTTAAATCAATCTACTCTAGTGAAATAGAATTTTCCTTGATTTTTAATTCAAAAGCCAATAAGAAGAAAATCGACCACAAAGAAATCCAGAAAAAGTTAAAAAATTGACTTTCGTAACTTCTACCTTGGACACCTTATATGTTCAAATTCCTTTCAAATAAAAGTCTAATTCAAAAGAAAAAAAAAATAGATTTGAAAAGAGATCCTTTCAAGCCTTGTTCTAGAAAAATATCTGATAAAATATTATTACAATGGAAGGAATCAAAAATCATGATTTTTCATCTCAAGCTTTTGAAAATTTTAAATGGCATATGGATTTTTCTAAGACATTCAATGATCTGAAAGAGGAGAAAACTTGTTTCTTTGTAGGTTTATTTTGTTCCTCTTTTATAATTTGTTTGGCGCACTTTACGCATCTTTTGATATTTGATACACTTTGTGTATCTTTTCCAATTTGGTGACATTGCTCATCTTTTTAGATTTCAGCTCATTTTAAGCCTCTTTTCATTTTTTTTTGCAAGCTTGCTTCCTTTCATAATCTGCAAAGTATCTTAGTTGTGAGATTACTTTCCAGATAATAGAGAAAAAATGCTCACTCTCTACAATCAGGAAGAGTAATCCACAAAAACAAAAGCATACTCATATGATAAATATAATCACTTATTTAAGAAGAACATAATAATGATTCAATGCTTTGAAAACACTATTTATATGAGATAGATTACTGTTGGAAGATAAAATAGATCTTTATTTTAAAAATCAACTTTTTAATTTTGAAAAAGATTTTTATCCAAAAGAAAAAATACACCATTAAAGGAGTTAGAATAAGAGAAATAATCATTAATATGTTTTCCCTTTAATAGATTCAGAGGAGTCAATCATTGCTTACTAGCTTCCAAACAAAAATAAGGCAAAACTCTCAGTCAGAAATCCAGTTTATCAGCTGTAGTGAGCAGTAATCTAATTTATAAGAAAAGTAGTAAATCAAGAATAGGTCAGAAATTACATCAAAATAAATACTCAAATCAAGAAAATAATAATAATAAAAGGGGATTAGTAGAAAGAAAAAAAGGAAACAAATAATCAAATCAAACACAAACTAAATGAAAAATCCAAACAAGTAAATTGAAAAATCAGCAATCATCAGATTCATGCATTTATGTCAATCACACCCAGTCTGGTCCTTAAAATGCTGAATGAGTCAAAGGCCAGTGGTTTAGTAAAGATGTCAGCTAGTTGGTTTTTAGTTGCTACAGGGGGTAGCTCAATTTCCCATTTTGTAACATGGTCCCTAATGACGTGATGCCTTATGTCAATATGTTTGGTTCTAGAATATTGGATTGAAATCTTAGAAATACAAGTGGCACTGGCGTTATCACATAGAACTAAAATTGAGCCAAAAGTAATCCTAAATCCAAAATTTATTGCTTAAACCAAAGGACTTGGGCCACACAACTTTCTAAGGCAATGTGCTCAGCTTCAGTAGTGGATAGTGCAACTAAGTTCTATTTTCTTCTGGACCAAGAGACTGAAGACTGTGCTATGAATTAATAAGTTCCATAAGTACTCGTTCTATCCACCCTACATCCTGCAAAATCAGAATCATAATATCTAATAATCTCAAATAAAGTGTTGTGCCTAGCATACAAGATTCCTATGTTTGGGGTCCCTAAGAGATATCTAAGAATTATCTTAACATTAGTCAGGTGGGACTCTTTAGGATTAGCTTGAAATCTATCTCAAAGAGAAACACTAAACATGATATCAGGTCAGTTAGCAGTCAGGTAAAGTAGTGTTCCTTTAATTCCTTTATACTTTTTCTGATCAATAGATTTTCCATTTGAATCCTAATCTAACTTAACAGATGAACTAATGGGAGTGTTGATTGGCTTGGCTTTGTCCATTTCATATTTCTTCAAAATGTCCTTAATGTATTTTGATTGATTCAGAAAGGTTCCATCATCCATCTGCCTTATGCTAAACCCCAAAAAGTAGGACAATTCTCCAATCATACTCATCTTAAACTCCTTACTCATTATTTTAGAAAAATCATCACATAAGTTTTTATCAGAAGATCCAAAAACTATATCATCAACATAGATCTAGACAATGAGTAAACTATCTCCTACTTTCCTTAGAAAAAGGGTGGCGTTTATGCCCCCCTTAACAAACTCTCTTTCTAATAGGAATGTACTAAGCCTCTCATACCAAGCTCTAGGTGCTTGTTTTAATCCATATAAGGCCTTTTTTAATTTATAGACATGATTTGGATAATAGGAACTCTCAAAACCTAGGGGCTGCTCTATAAAAATATCCTCTTTTATTACCCCATTCAAAAAGGCACTCTTGACAACCAATTGGAATAGCTTAAATTTCTTATAACAAGCAAAGGCTAGTAAAACCCTAATGGCTTCGAATCTAGCTGCAGAGGCAAAGGTCTCCTTAAAATCAATACATTATATTTGATTATACCCCTTAGCCACCAATCTTGCCTTATTCCTAACCACCATACCAGAATCATTCATCTTATTATTAAAGACCCTTTGGTACCCACTACACTTTTATTCTTAGGTCTTTCTACAAACTCCTAAACATCATTCTTTATAAATTGATTCAACTCTTCCTGTATGGCTAAGATCCAAAACTCATCAGATAAGGTTTGATTCAGGTTGGGGGTTCAGTCATTGAGATAATTGTAGAATGGTTTTTTTCCTTCCTAAGTCCATGCCTAGTTCTAACACCTTCAGAAGGGTCTCCTAAGATCAGTTCTTTAAGATGATCGAAGAATATCTCCAATCTCTAGGGAAGAAAACTTCAACTTCTACCCTTTTCTCGAGATTTATAGATTCTTCTCCTTAGGTGACTTCTACAATCTCTTCATCTTCTGCCTCAGATCTAGATTCCTTAGGATCAGATTCATCAAACACTATATGAGTATTCTCCTCCACCACCAATGTCCTCTTATTAAAGACTCTAAAGGATTTCCCTATACTTAAATATCCTAAGAACACACCTTCATCATATTTTAGGTTAAATTTTCCTAAGAGTGACTTCCCACTATTATGAATGAAAACCTTACAGCCAAAGACATGGAGGTGGGAAAGGTTTGGAGTTCTACCCTTAATAATCTCATAAGTTGTCTTATTCAAATTGGATCTAAGATTCACCCTATTCTGCACATAATAGGCAGTGTTTACCACTTCAGCCCAAAAGTATTTTAAAAGTGAATACTCAGTAAGCATGGCTTTAGCGGCTTCCACTAAGGTCCCGTTCTTCCTTTCAGCTACCCCGTTCCGCTGAGGGGTCTTAGGAGCTGAAAAGTTATGGCTAATGCCTTGCTCCTCATAGAAGGTTCCAAATCTCGTATTATCAAACTCTCTACCATGATCACTATGAATGGTCAAGATCTCACAACCTAACTTCTTATGAATCTAAGTGGAGAAGGATTTAAATTCAACAAATGACTCAGACTTATGTGACAGAAATCTAATCCAAGTGAACCTCGAGTAGTCATGAACAACCACAAATCCATAGACTTTTCCCCATAAGCTGGTAGTGTTAATGGGCTGAAAGAGATCCGTGTGAAGGACTTCTAAAGGTCTTGAGGTGCTGATGTCTTTAATAGAGTGGAATGAGGATTAGACTTGCTTCCCTAGTTGACAGGCATCACCCAAGTGGTCCTTAGTGAACTTAAGCTTAGGGACACCTCTAACTAAGTCCTTTTGGGTGACTCTTCTAATGGTTTTCATACTGGCATGACATAACCTCCTATGCCACCGCCAAGACTCATCAGCAGTAGTTTTTAATAAATTTAAACATCAGCTTTAAAGCAACATACATCCAGTATGTAGACATTATTGATCCTTTTTCCCTGCAAAATATTTTTTTCATTTAGGCTTATAATGCAGCTAGTTGGAAGGAACATTATGTTGTATAATTTGTCACAGAGTTGACTGATGCTGAGCAATTTGTGTTTTAGTCCATCTACAAGCAAAAGATTATCAATAATGAAATTTTCTTTGTCACCAATTATACCTGCTCCAACCACCCATCTTGGTGGTGTTGTCTCCAAGTGTAACCTTGTCTCCAGCTCTAGTCTCCAGTGAAATGAACTGATTTGCATCTCCAGTCATGTGCCTTGAACGTCCGCTCTCCAGGTACCACATGCTCTCACGAGAACTTTTAAGAGAGAACACCTACAAAATCAACAAATATCTAATTTAGGACCCCAAACAAGTTTGTGTTCTTTTTTTTTAAAAAAGAAGAATGCAATGCATGTGAGTTGTGCTGTGAAACATGTAATTTAGGCCTCCACACCCAATGTGTGCTATGGTGAACAGTAGAGGTGTGAGAGATATATCCTAGCTTGCCACAAGAAAAAACTCTAACACCAGGAAATGGGTTAACTAATCTACGAGGGTAATAGTGCCTCTTCCTAGGTTTGAGTGAAACATGCTTTGATGATTTTGAAAGAGATTCTTCAAAAGGTGGAGGTGCATAAAATTTTGTAAAAGTAGGAGGTGTTTCATTATTCTCATATGCACTTATTTTCACACTTAGAAATTCATTTTCTTTCTTTTGACTTGCAATTTCAAATTTCAAATAATGCTCATCACTATCTAAATCAGATGAATTAGATTCTAATTTCTTAAATGCAGCTTCTAATTCAACATGCGATGCTTTTAATGAATTATGCTCAATAATCAAATCAGAATATTTTTTCATTCAATTCATCAAATTCATCAAGTAATGACATGTGATTGCTATCAAGTGTAGAATGATCTCTAATCAAACTTTTATGCTATTTTTGTAAATTCAGAAATTCTAATTTCAGGCTAGTATGAGTTTTCTTATGCTTCCTATATGATGAATGGATTTTTTCAGAAACATCAAGTAATTGATCGTAAGTCAGTTCACATACCACTTATTGATCGGACTGACCAAGATGCTCACCAGCCATCAAACATAAGTTTGTAACTTCCTCTTCAACTTCAGTCTCAGAGGAGTCGAATGCAGAATCCGCCCATAAAGCCTTTTGAATCCTTTTTCTTGTCCTTCCTGAACTTAGGTTTCTCCACACCCTTCTCCTTTCTTTGGTGAGCCTTAATTGTAGGACAATCAGCTTTTATATGCCCTGGCTTCCTATATTCAAAATAAACTGCATCAGAAGAACCTTTAAAATTTTTACTACTCTTACATTTGTTCCACTTTTGAAAGTTCTTATGTTTCTTCCTTAGAAAGCTTTTGAATTGCCTACTGATTAAGGCAACATCGTTGCTATCAGACCCGGAAGAATCAGGGTCATTGTAGTTGGCCTTCAGTGCCATAGTCTTCTCTTTCTTCTTCTCACCTGCATCAAGCTATCTTTGGTTCACCCCTTGCTCGTAGGCAATGAGTGATCCAAGTAAGTTATCAATAGAATATGAATTCAAATCCTTAGATTCAGTAATTGCAATTATCTTGGCATCATAAGAAGAAGGCAAACATCTCAAAATCTTTATAACTTTTTCATAATTTGTAAGCTCTCTTGCTAAGGCATGCAGTGAGGTGATAATTTGAGTAAACCTGGTGTACATTTTAGATATTGACTCACTATGTTTCATGCGAAAGAGTTCGTAGTCATGAAGCAGTATGTTTAACCTAGACTGTTTAACTTCAGATATACCTCTATAGGTGATGCATAATCTATCCCAAATTTATTTATCAGTCGTGCAAGTGGAGACACGCATGTAATCCTTAGATTTTATTGAATAGAAAAAATAGTTCAAGCATTTTGCATGCAGTTAAGTTAAGTCCCAATCATCAAAAGTCCATTCGATAAAAGGCACTTCAGTTTTAACATTATTAACAAGTCTAAACGGTGCCTCATAGTCATCTTTAACAAGCATCCACATGCGATAATCTATAGATTGAAGAAAAGTGGACATGCAAGTTTTCCAAAAATTAAAAGGTATGTTATCAAACATCAGTGGTCGAGTAATTAAATAACCTTCAGCAGTATTATGATTACCAAAGTTATCCATGGATCAAAATTCAAAGGTTTTTAAACTGAATTTTTGAATCCGTCTTTGATACCACTTGAAAGTTTGTTAGGGATGTTAAACCCTTATGAACTAGTCTTGAGGCTAACCAAGAGGGGGGGGGGTGAGTTGGTTATTTTAAAATTTTGTTAACCACAAGAACGATCTTTTTATAATTTGCAGCAGAAACGAATAAACACAATAATAAAAAGATCAATTATAGATTTCACCCAAGCAGATATCAACAGAAAAATAAATGCATAAAATAATCAGAAAGAACACACTAGATTTTATAGTGGTTCGGTCAACTTGACCTACGTCCACTCCCTGGGGCTTCCCTTCCGGGTATTGCACTAAACTCTAACTAACTCTCCTTCTGCTCCCACAGCAAGGCAGAGATGCCTGTATAAAACTCCTTACCACCAACCTGGTGAGGCAGCCTGAACTCCTTTTGCTTCCTCCTAAAGCAGGCAGAGAACCTGGACTCCTTTCGCTTCCTCCTGAAGTAGGTAAAAAACCTAGATATTTTTACCGATGATCCTTCCACAGAGACACCAATAAGACAAGAGATGACGGCCGGAGAAGATGACTCAGAACCTTGCTTGGAGCAACCATTGTGAATACCTCACAAACTCCCCCTCACAAGATCCTCTCTCTCTCTCCCAAGCTCTCTCTCTCTCTCTCTCTCAAGGTTCTCTCAGGTAAGGAAGGTGGCAAAAGATCTTAACGATTGAACAAAAAAGATCTTAAATAGGAGGGCTCAAAAATTGCCCTAAATCTCAGCCGGTCGTCAAAGATTGTTCAGGACGATCTATCGATCGTCCTATACGATCAGTGCAAAATCTCAAATATCAGCCTGGACGATCTGGTTTCTCTGGATGATTGGAAGACAAAATTTGTTCTGATCGTCTGGGCCTATCCTGCGATTGTCCTGGAAGATTAGTTCAACTCGAGAAAATCACCCTACACATTTCTTGGATCGTCCTGCACAATCATTGACGATTGAAAATGACTTGATCATCTGGGATGATATTTCTATCATCCGGGATGACTAGTTCAAAACCAGAAATATCATCCAACACATTTCTCGGATCATCCAGGTGAAGTGGTCTGGACGGTCAGAATTTTGCATGTCTCGTCCTAGACGATATTGCGATCGTCCGTGACGATATGATTGTATCAATCAAAAATTAATTATTTTTCTTAATCACCAAACTAATTTAGGCATGATTGTAAAGGATAGTCCAAGATGATACACGTATCGTCCGGTAAGATCAGACCAGATCTCTAAAAATAAAAACTTGCCTAACTTAATCTGGCGACTGAGAAATTTTGATTTGATCCTATCAACCTGTACGAATGGTATATCGTCCAGGATGATCTTCTTAATCAAACCGACTTAACATGGTCGACCTAATTAGGGTTTCTGTTTTCACTGGATCGTCTAGGACGATATAAATATTGTCTAGGAAGATATGAACAAAATTTTGAAATAGAAACTCTAACTCACTAAAACTTTCCCCTTGAGTGTGTGCGTGCAAGGTTACTTAGATAGGGGATCAATTAATTTACATTTGACTCAAGAAAATGAAAAATTACAACTAAACACATGCGCACTCGATCTTGAGATGGCTTGAATTGAATTTGATCTTTTGTACCTGAAATATTAGCCAATCAAAATAGAACAATGAAATGTTTGTTATCATCAAAATTATAATCCATAAATCAAGATTTGCAACACCCTTAACCATAAAAAAAACTCATAACGCTAAAAACCTTAAACCCTAAACCCTAAACCCTAAGCCGTAAAACCCTAATACCCTAAAATAATACCCTAAACCCTAAAACCCTAAAACCCTAAAAAATCTTAAACCTTAAAACTCTAAACCCCAAACCATAAACCCTAAACCCTAAACCATAAAAACCAAAAAAAACCCTAAAACCCTAAACCCTAATCCATACAAACCCTAAGAAATCCTAAAACTAAACTGTGAACCCTAAACCCTAAAAACCCTAAAAAAAAACTAAAACCCTTAACCCTAAGCCCTAAAAAGCCTAAAAAATCCTAAATCCTAAACCATAAAGCTTAAAAAGAAGCTTAGACCCTAAAAACGATAAACCCTAAACCCTATAAATCCTAAACCCTAAACGATAAAACCAAAAAAATCCTAAACCCTAAAATCCATAAACCCTAAAATACCATAAACCCTAAAACCCTAACCCATAAACCCTAAGCCCTAAACCTTAAACCCTAAACCCTAAAAAAAAAACCCTAAAATCCTAAACCCTAAACCCCAAGCACTAAACCCTAAAAACCTAAAAAAAAATCCTAAAACCCTAAACCCTAAGCCTTAAAAAGCCTAAAAAAACCGTAAATCCTTAACCTTACACCCTAAAAGAAGCTTAAACCATAAAAACCTTAAACCCTAAATCTTAAACCCTAAACCCTATAAATCCTAAACCCTAAATCATAAACCCTAAAAAAACCTAAACCCTAAAATTCTTAAACCCTAAAAAACCATAAACCCTAAAACCTTAAACTCTAACCCATAAACCCTAAACCCTAAACCCTAGAAACCTTAAAAAAAACCCTAAAACCCTAAGCCCTAAACCCTAACACCAAAAAAAATATTAAAAAATCCTAAACCCTAAAACCTAAACCCTAAAATTCCTAAAAAAAACATAAAACCCTAAACCCAAAACCCTAAAAATCCTAAGAAACCCTAAACCCTAAACACTAAACCCTAAACCATAGAAACCCTAAAACCCTAAAGCCTAATCCTAAAAACCTTAAAAAAATACCCCAAAACTCTAAACCCTAAACCCTAAAAATCATAAACCCTAAACCCTAAAATCCTAAAACACTAAACCCTAAAACCTAAAACCCTAACAACTAAACCCTAAAGCCTAACCTAAAAACCCTAAAAAGAAAAACCCTAAAACCCTAAACCCTAAACTCTAAAAACCATAAAAAACCATAAACCCTAAACTCTAAACCCAAAAAACCCTAAACAAAAAAACCCTAAAACCCTAAACCTTAAACCCTAAAACCCGTAAACCCTAAAAACCCTAAAAAACACTAAACCCTAAACCCTAAACACTAAACCCTAAACCCTAAACCCTAAAAATGCTAAAAAATCCTAAACCTTAAACACTAAAAACACTAAAAAAAACCCTAAAACCCTAAACCCTAAAAAAAAAATTAAACCGTAAAAACCTTAAACCTTAAAACCTAAACGAAAAACCCTATGCCCTAAACCCTAAAACTCTAAAAAAACCCTAAACACTAAACCCTTCCCTAAAATCTAAAAAAACCCTATATTCTAAAACCCTAAAATCCTAAAAAACCCTAAACCTTAAAAAACCTTAAACCCTAAAACCCCAACCACTAAACCCTAAACCCTAAACCCTAAATCCCTAAAAACCCTAAACCCTAAAAACTAAACCCTATACCCTAAACCCTAAATCCTAAATCCCTAATACCCTAACCCTAAACCCTAAAACCTAAAAAACCTAAACCCTAAACCGTAAACCCTAAACCCTAAAACCCTAAACCCTAAACCCTAATCCCTAAACCCTAAAGAAACCCTAAAACCTAAAAACCCTAAACTCTAAACCCAAAACCCTAAACCCTAAATTCTAAACCCTAAACCCTAAACCTTAAACCTTAAATACTCTAAACACTAGAACCTAAACCATAAACCCTTAACCCTAAACCCTAAAAAGCCCTAAATCCAAAAAAGCCCAAAACATTAAACCCTAATTGTCCATTATTCTCTCTCTCTCTCTCTCTTACTTTATCTCCTCTTTCTCTCTCTCTTTCTCTTGCTCTCTTTCTCTCTCTCTCTCTTTCCCTCTTATTATTTCTAATTCACCATCAGTCTCCCTCTTGCTCCATCTCCCTCCCTCTCTTGCTCTCTCTCTCTCTCTCTCTCTCTCATTATTTTTAATTGTCCATCATTTTCCCTTTTACTCTATCTCCCTCTTTCCATCTCCCTCTCTCTTGCTCTCTTTTCTCTCTCTCTCTCTCTCTCATTATTTCTAATTCTCCATCATTCTCCCTTTTGCTCTATCTCCCTCCTGCTCTCTCTCTCTCTCTCTTATTATTTCTAATTCTCCATCATTCTCCCTCTTTCTCTCTTTCTCACTCTTACTCTATCTTTCTATCCTATCTCTCACTCTATAATTATTTTTAATTCTCCATCATTCTCTCTCTCTCTCTCTCTCTCTCTCTCTCTCTCTCTCTCTCTCTCTCTCTCGCTCTCTCATTATTTTGAATTCTCCATCATTATCCCTCTTGCTCAATCTCCCTCTTTCTCTCTTTCTCTCTCTTGCTCTATCTCTCTCTCCTATCTCTCTCTCCCTTTCTTATTAATTTTAATTCTCGATCATTCTCCCTCTCTCTCTCTCTCCCTCTCCCTCTCTCATAATTTCTAATTCTCCCTCATTCTCCATCTTGCTCTATCTCCCCCCTCTCTCTCTCTCTTTCCATCTCTCTCTCTTTCTCATCCTCTCTCTCTATCATCTTCTCTCATTATTTCTAATTCTCCATTATTCTCCCCCCCTCTCTCTCTCCCCCTCCCTCATTATTTCAAATTCTTCATCATTCTCCCTCTTTCTTTCTCTCTCTTTCTCCATTTCTCTGTCTAGCTCTCTGTGTCTCCCACTCTCATTATTTCAAATTATACATCATTCTCCCTCTTGCCCTATTCATCCCTCCCTCTCTCTCTCTCTCTCTCTCTCTCTCTCTCTCTCTCTCTCTCTCTCTCTCTCTCTCTCTCTCCCTTTCTCAGAATTTCTAATTCTCCATCACTCTCCCTCTTGCCTAAACCCTAAACCCTAAACCCAAAACCCTAAACCCCAAACCCTAAACCCTAACCCTAAACCCTAAACCCTAAACCCTAAAAATCGTAAAAAAAAAACAACCCTAAAACCCCTAACCTTAAACCCTAAAAACCCTAAAAAAACCCTAAAAACTATAAAGCCTAAACCCTAAACCCTATACCCTAAAAAAAACCCTAAACCCAAAAAGCCTTAAATAGTAAACCCTAAACCCTAAAACCCTAGAAAAAACCCTAAACCCTAAACCCTAAACCCAAAAATCCTAAAATACTCTAATCCCTAAACCCTCAAACCCTTAACCCAACCTTAAACCTAAACCCTAAAAATGCTTAAAAAAACCCTAAAACCCTAAACCCTAAACCCTAAAAACCTAAAAAAACCCTAAAAACCCCTAAACCCTAAAAATTAGAAACCCTAAGAAAAAAACCTAAAACCCTAAACCCCTTAACTTTAAACCCTAAACCCTAAAAACTCTAAAAAACACTAAACCGTAAATCCTAAACCCTAAAAAAAAACCGTAAACCCTAAAACCTAAAACCTAAAAACCTTAAACGCTAAACCTGGAAGCCTAAACCCTAAACCCTAAAACACTTAAAAAAACCCTAAACCATAAAAAATCCGTAAACCCTAAAACCCTAAAACCCTAAAAAATCCTAAACCCTAAACCCTAAATCCCCAAAAATCCTAAACCCTAAACCCTAAAAATCCTAAACCATTAACCCTAAATGCTAAAAAGCCCTAAACCCTAAACCCTAAACCCTAAATCATAAACCCTAAAAACCCTAAACCACAAACCCTAATTGTCCATCATTCTCGCTCTTTATCTCTCTCTCTCTTGCTCTATCTCCCTCTTTCTCTCTCTCTTGCTCTCTTTATGACTCTCTCCCTCTCATTATTTCTAATTCACCACCAATCTCCATCTTGCTCCACCTCCCTCCCTCTCTCTCTCTCTCATTATTTCTGATTGTCCATCTTTTTCCCTTTTGCTCTATCTCCCTCTTTTCATCTCTCTTGTTATCTCTTTTTTGCTCTCTCTCTTTCCCTCCTCTCTCTCTTATTATTTCTAATTCTCCATCATTCTCTCTCTCTCCCTCTCCCTCTATCATAATTTCTAATTCTCCATCAGTCTCCCTCTAGCTCTATATCCCTCTATCTCTTGTCATCTCTCTCTCTCTTATTATTTCTAATTCTCCATCATTCTCCGCCTCCCTCACTCCCCCTCCCTCATTATTTCTAATCCTCAATCATTCTCCCTCTCCTCTCTCTCTCTCTTGCTCTATCTCTCTCTCTCTCTCGCTCTCTCTCTGCCACTCTCATTATTTCTAATTCTACAGCATTCTCCCTCTTTTTCTATTCTTTCTCTCTCTCTCCCTCCCTCTTCCTCTCCCTCTCTCATTATTTCTAATTCTCCAACATTCACCATCTTTCCTAAACCCTAAACCCTAAATCCTAAACCCTAAATCCTAAACCCAAAGCCTAAACCCTAAACCCTAAATAAAACCCTAAACCCTTAAAGCCTTAAACCCTAAACCGTAAACCATAAACCCTAAACCCTAAAACCTTAAAAAAACCGTAAACCCTAATACTAAAAATCCTAAAACCTTAAAAAACCCTAAGACCTAAACCCTAAAACCCTTAACCCTAAACCCTAAACCTTAAACCCTAAACCCTATAAACTCTTTAAAAAACCTTAAAACCCTAAACCCTAAAAACCCAAAAAAAACCCTAAAAAATCCTAAACCCTAAAAACCCTAAAAAAACCCTAAAACCCTAAACCCCTTAACCCTAAAACCTAAACCCTAAAAACCCTAAAAAAATCTAAAAAACCCTAAACACTCAAAAACCTAAACCCCTTAACCCTAAACCCTAAACCTTAAACCCTAAACTCTAAAAACTCTTAAAAAAACCATAAAACCCTAAACCCTAAACCCTAAACCCTAAAAACCCTAAAAAACCCTAAAAAACCCTAAAAACCCTAAAAAAACCCTAAAACCCTAAGCCCCTTAACCCTAAAACCTAAACCCTAAAATCCCTAAAAAAATCCAAAAAACCCTAAAACCTCAAAAACCTTTAAAACCTAAACCCTAAAACCTAAAAACCTTAAACCCTAAACCCAAAACCCTAAAACCTTGAAAAAAACTCTAAACCCTAAATAAACCATAAACCTTAAACCCTAAAACCCTAAAATGCTAAAAAACCCTAAACCCTAAACCCTAAATCCTTAAAAATCCTAAACCCTAAACCCTAAAATCCCTAAACCTTAAGCTGTAAACACTTAACCCTAAACCATAAAAACCCCTAAACCCTAAACCCTAAACCCTAAACCATAATTATCCATCATTCTCCCTCTTTCTCTCTCTCTCTCTCTCTTGCTCTATCTCCCTCTTTCTCTCTCTCTTGCTCTCTTTCTCTATTTACCCCTCTCATTATTTCTAATTCACCATCATTCTCCCTCTTACTCCATCTCCCTCCCCCTCTCGCTCTCTCTCACATTATTTCTAATTATGCATCATTTTCCCTTCTGCTCTATCTCCCTCTTTTTGTCTATCTCTCTTGCTCTCTCTTTCTCGCTCTCTCTCTCTCTCTCCCCCTCTCTCTCATTATTTCTAATTCTCCATCATTCTCTCTCTCTCTCCCTCTCCCTCTATCATAATTTTTAGTTCTCCATCATTCTCCCTCTTGCTCTATCTCCCTCTCTCTCTCTCTTGCCATCTCTCTCTCTCATCCTCTCTCATTATTTCTAACTTTCCATCATTCTTCACCTTTCTCTCTCCCCCTACCTCATTATTTCTAATTATCCATCATTCTCCCTCTTTCTATCTCTCTTGCCCTATCTCTCTCTCTCGCACTCTCTCTCTCCCACTCTCATTATTTCTAATTTTACATCATTCTCCCTCTTGCTCTATTCTCTCTCTCTCTCTCTTTCTCTCTCTCTCTCCCTCCCTCTTCCTCTCCCTCTCTCACTATTTCTAATTCTCCATCATTCACCCTCTTGCCTAAACACTAAACCCTAAACTCTAAACTCTAAACCCTAAACCCTAAACCCTAACCCTAAACCCTAAACCCTAAAACCCGTAAAAAAAAATAACCCTAAAACCCGATAAGCTAAACGTTAAGAACCCTAAAAAACACTAAAAAACCCTAAAGCCTAAAGCCTAAACCCTAAACCCTAAATAAAACCCTAAACCCTAAAAGACTTAAACCCAAAACCCTAAACTATAAACCCTAAACCATAAAACCCTAAAAAAAACTGTAAACCCTAAACCCTAATCCCAAAAACCCTAAAACCCTAAAAAGCCCTAATACCTAAACCATAAAACCCTAAAACCTAAACCTTGCGATTTGAAGGCAATTTTGTTCTTATGTGGATTTTCTTGAGAGTTTTACGGGATCTTGTCTTCATCTGGTTAATTCTTGGCATTTTCTTCCCTTATATATATTTTTTTACCCTTTGTTTATTATTTTTGCTGGATTTTTTTGTTGGAAACCTTCTTAGGGTTTGATGGAAATGTATTGAAATTAAGATCCTTCTCAAATCTTTCAGAATTCTGATCATATAGGAAAGTCTAAGAGGGAGATGGAAAATCTTTAGTCTTAAATCTTGGATTATGGTAAAAATCTAAATAATTCTGGGAGTATGGAATATAACCCTAACAGTGTGATTAGGAAATCGTTTCCTAATCTTTTAAAGAGGGGCTATCTGGTTCTTCTAGTACTGGTAATTCGAATTTCAATATTTCTACTTCATCTTCTAATGGATTACCTGCTATCATAATTTCTGATGAGGACATTTTAAAGTTGGTTGAACATTTTACTCTTGTTGGTAAATTTTCTTTTAAAAGACCTTTTATGTAGGAAATTAGAGAGTTCTTTCATAATCTAAAACTTACGGGTTCTTATTCTATTAGTATGATGGATCCTCGTCATGTTTTTATAAATCTTTCAAATGAGCTTGATTATGCTATAATTTTTTTGAGGAGATCTTATTATGTTAAAAATTGTCATATGTAGTTATTAAAGTGGTCTACTGATTTTGATATCAATTCTGAATCTCCTATTTGTCCGGTTAGGCTTTCTCTGCCCAATATTTGTATGCATTTGTATAATCCTATTATTTTGTGAGCTATTGTGTCTAATTTTGGTAAACCTTTACAAGTTCATCAGGTGATTCTGAATCAATCTAGGCCTTTGAAGGCTGGAATTTTGATAGAAATGGACATCACAAAAGAATTTCCTAAGGAAATTTGGCTTGGCAATGAAAATAATGGATATACTCAAAAAATTTAGATTGAAACATTCCTATTTTTTGTACTCACTGTAAATTGCATGGGCATGATACTAACAATTGTTTTATTTTGAATCCTCACTTAAAAGAAAGAGTTCAAAAGAATTTGAATCAAGAAAATAGGGTTATGGATAAGCATCAGCATTCCTTGATTAATCAAGATCTTCTTCATGAACATTCTAAGGCTTTGGAAATAAAAAGGGGGAATAAAGATGTTGATTCTTTGCTTACTAGTAAAGGAAGTGGAAGAACAAAAGCAATGGGAATTGGTTCTGCTTGAAGAACCTGCTATGCTGGAAGCAAAAAATAAATTTTCTGTTTTAGATTCTCCTTTGAGTAATGATTGTGAGAACTTGGTTTCTAATGAAAATACTTTTGTTGTGGAAATTCCTAAAGATTATTGTCATGGGTCATTGAGTGAAAATGAAAATTATGGGGTTAATGAACCTTCCATTTTGGTGCCTGAAGCATCTTCTGATTTTGATGAAAAGGAATTAGAAGAAGGTGAACTTGCTTCTGAGCAAGTTTTGGGTGAGCATGTTATTTATAATTCTTTGATTATAGTGGATACTTCTATTTGTCACAATGTGGAAAAAGGTAAATATTTTAATTCTGTTTATAATACCCGTTATAAAAATAAGAAAATTAAAAATAAATTTGCAAAGGGAAGCAAGGGCCCTAGTACCTTAACTAAATCATTATGTTTACATAATTAATGATTAATTTTATTATTTGGAATGTTAGAGGGATTGGATCCCCCTCTATTAAGAATAGGATTCCTAATTTAGCTCGTATTCATTGTATTGATTTCCTTGTGATTATTGAACCTATGATTAATTGTAAAAGTATTATGCAAGTTAGTAGACTTTAGGGTTTTAAAAATTTCTTTGCTAATGTGTATAATAAAATTTGGCTTTTTTGGTCTAATAAAGTGACTTTATCTATTATTGATGATCTTGTTCAAGTTGTTAATGTGTCCATTACCTATTTTAATTTTGTTGTCAAAGGTTCTTTAGTTTATGCTGCTTGCAATAGAAATGATCGAAAAATTCTTTGGAATTCTCTTGTCTCCTTTGCTTCGGCTATCAATGAACCATGGTTTGTTCATGGTGATTTTCACACTATTCTTAATTTTAATGAAAGATTGGGTGGTTGTGTTCCTAATATTAATTCTATGGATGACTTTTCTAATATGATTTGTGATTGCAAGTTATTTGATATTGGCTTTGTTGGCTCTAAGTTTACTTGGAACAATAATCAATTATGGCAAAGATTAGACATGGTTCTATTTAATAGTGATCGAATTGCTAAATGGCCTTCATCTTCTATTGAGCATTTGAGCATATCCCTTTCGGAATCATTGTCCTTTACTGGTTTCTATTAAGGAAAATAATGGTAAGAATAATACTATACCTTGCTTTAGATTTCAAAATATGTGGGTGTAGCACACTGATTTCTTAAATTTAGTTTCTTCCAAAAGGAATGCTTGTATTGTTCCTGATAATTCTATGGGTTGTATGGTTAGACTTTGGTTGAAGTTAAAAAGGTTAAAGAAGTGTTTTAATTGGTGGAATAAACACTAATTTAAGAATATTTTTGCTAATATTAAAGAGATGGAAGAAAAGGTTTGTTTTCTAGAGAACATGGTTGTTACTGATAGTCTTTTTATTAATGAATTGAATGAGGCTAAAGGCAATTTGATTAAGCTGCAGGATATGGAGGAAGCATATTGGAGACAAAAAGCGTATGATGAACATTTAAATGAGGGTGATAGGAATACAAAGTATTTACATGCCTTGGTCAATAAGAAGAAGAGCCTTAATTTTATAAAGAAGGTTAAAGATGAGCATGGCAACTGGATTAAGGAGAAGTTGCTTCCTGATTATGTTACTAGGTACTTTTCTAATATTCCAGGTAATAAGGTTGGTGTGATGCCTCTTGTTAACTCTCATCTTTTTAGTAAGATCATTACTTTAGAAGAGAATATTGCCCACATGGAAAAACCTTCTGAGCATGAAATATTTTCTACAATTATGCCTATGAATGCTAACTCTACTGCTGATACGGATGGTTTTACTTCTTTATTTTTTCAACATTGTTGGCATATTATTAAAGAGGATTTAATTGCTACTATGGTCGATTTCTTTGAAGACAAGGTAATACCTAAATACTTTATTACTACGGCTATTGTTCTTATTCCTAAAAAAGACAATCTAGATACTTGGAGATATCTTAGGCCTATCAGTCTTTGCACTTTCTTTAATAAGCTTACTTCTAAGATTATTGCTTTAAGGTTAGGTCCTTTATTAACTACAATTATTTCTCTTAATCAAATTGGGTTTGTGAGAGGTAGATTATATTATGATAATATTGCTCACTCAAGAATTAGTGCATGATTTGGATTTGAAAACTAGAGGTGGTAATTTCCTTTTTAAGCTTGATATCTTTCAAGCTTATGATAACTTGTCTTGGGATTTTTTATATAACATTCTTTATCTATTTGGTTTTACTGATTCTTTTATTAGCATTATCAAAAACTCAATTGCGAATGTTTGGTTTTCTATTTTGTTCAATGGGTCTTCTAATGATTTCTTCCATTCAGTTCTTGGTGTTAGACAAGTTGATCCTTTGTCTCCTTTCCTTTTCATAATTACTATAGAGTACTTTACTAGATGTTTAAAGGCAATTTTTGAGCAATATCCTAGTGTGTTATTTAAATCTAATAGTGGTTTACCTATTTTTTGAATGGTAGTTTTAATCATGTGAAAAGGATCAAGGATTTTATTGGGTTACTTTTGTTGGAAAGTGGACTTAAGTTTAATGATTCCAAATGCTCTTTTTACACTTCTAAATGGATTACTAGATCCAATGTTAACAGAATAATTGCTTATACTAATTTTGCTCATCAGAAGTTGGCTTTTAAATATTTGGGGGCTCCAATTTATAAAGCTCTTAAGAAATCTCATTTGTTTGATAAGATTTTTAATAAGATACAAGGTAATATGTCTTCTTTGGAGTATGACTTTCTTTCTTATTGTGGTAGACTGACTATTCTTAAGAGTACTTTAAATTCCATGGCTATTCATCTTTTTCAAGTGATTAAACCTAACTTTGCTACTATCGTTAGGTTGGAGAGAACTCTTAATGAATTTTTTTGGGGTTCTCGATCCAACATTCATAGAATGTACTGGTCTACTTGGCATAAATTGTGTGGGCCATTAAATGATGGAGGCTTAGGGCGCAAAACTATTACTGATTCAATAACTGCGTCTTCTTTTACGATGTGGTGGAACTTCCGTAAGAATCAGAGTTTGTGGGCTAAATTTATGACTACAAGTATTGTAAAGGTAAGCATCCTTTATGTTCCTTTTATAAAGATGGTGATTCTGCCATTTCAAAAAGAATATATACTATTAGAAATAGAGTTGAGCCTCTAATTATTTGGGGTTTAAACTCGGGTAATTTGTTCTTTTGGAAAGATAGATGGTTGTTTTATATTTCCATTGATGCGATGCTTTCCACTGCATCATATTCTTTCCTCAAAGTAAAAAAGTTTTTTTAAAAATAATAAGTGGAATATGGAGGCTATTTTAAATATGGTACCAGATGAGGTTGGAAAGAAGGTTAAAATGATAAGATTTTATGTTGATTTTGATGATCAGATTATGTTTAAACTTTCTTACAATGGTTCTTTTATATTTAAAAATATTTGGCATTTCATTAGAGATAAGAGTGATGTGTCAATTTCTTTTGATAAGATTTGGAGTAATAATATTCCTACTTCTTATTATGTGCTGGTTTGGAGAATTATTAGAAAATTCATTCCCGTTGATACTATTCTTTGGAGAAAGGGTTTTAATCTGCTTCTAAATGCTTTTGTTGCTATCATATGGAGAGTATTAATCATTTCTTTATTAATGGTTCTACTGTGGCTAAGGTTTGGAATTAGTATGATGAATTTTGCAATACTAGTTACTTTTCTGGTCACTTGTCTTTGGACCACTTTCTTACTGCCATATTTTATAAATGTACTAGAGGGCATATTAAAATTGTGATGGCTGTTACTCTTATTTGGTTTATTTGGATGGACAGAAATGATGCTAAGTATAGAAACATTCCTATGAGTCATAAGAGGATTATTATGAGAACGAAGGATAAGATTAGTAATTTGTATAATGCTGATCTTTTTAAGCCTTCTCATTTTTGTGGGTTTAAAACAGTGGCAAAGAAGCTTGGTTCTAAGCTTGTTGAGCAGGATGATGATATTTGTTTTATGTTTGTGTATTGGAGAAAGCCTAAAGATAAGAATATCAAGGTGAACATTGATGGTTCGATTGCAGCTGGTAAGTTTGGTTGTGGTGGTATTTTAAGTAATGATAGGGGTGATTTGATTCTTTATTTTTCTTGTCCCCTTGATTGTTGTAGTGTACTTTATGCTGAATTAAGTACATTATTTTATGCATTGCAAATTGCTCTTTTTAAAGGTTTTTTCAAGATTTGGATTGAAGTGGATGCTTTATTAGTTATTCAATTTCTTAATAATATTAGTTCTAGTACTGTTGAGATCTTTTATCTTTTAAGGGACATTAAATGTATGTTGTCTCACTATGACTACTCCATTTCTCATATTTGGAGAGAGGGTATTGTGTGTGCTGATTATTTAGCTCGTTTGGTGGCCGATTTTCCTTCCTTAACTATTTTAGATAATGAGGAAACTCCTTACTTGCTGAAAGGTTTGATTAGAACTGATAAGTATGGGTTGCCTTATTTGAGAAAATGATTGTGTTGGTGTTTTTTGTTGTGGCTGTAATTGTGATGTAATATTTTGTTGAATCCTTTTCATGCCCATCTCTTGGGTTGTCTGGAGTTGCAATTTTGGGTTGCGGTGTTGTGTGGTTGGGTTTGTGGGGTTTGTTGGTTTGCTGGTAGGGTATCAGTGTTTTGCTTAGTTGGCTGCAGTTGGCTTTTGGGGGTGGGGGGTTTTGGTAGTGTGCTGTTGTGGTTGGTTAGTTTTGGTTGGGCTAGTTGGTTTTTTGGGCAGGTGTTTTTGGTTAGTTTGGTGGGTTTTGTTGGGTGGATTGGTTGGTTTTGTGGTGGTGGGGGTGTTTGGTGTTTGTTTTCTTTATTTTCGAGTTTGGGTCTTCCTTGAGAGCTATTGGTATGAATTGGATTCCTTAAAGTATTGTGTCATGATTGTTTTAATTTCTTTAATTGGGTTTGGTTTATTTTTTGATGGTTGGCCTAATTTTTCTTTCTAGTGCTTGTCGTGAAGGTTATCTAGTTATTTTTTGTAGGTTTTGGGCTATGGACCAAAGATTGGAGAAGGCTTGAGCTTGGTTTTATCTGTTGGTGTTTGATGCTGTTGTTTCTTTTTTTTTTAATGTTTTTAATTGTATCTTAGTAAGGGATTTTTTTCAATGTTTTTAATTGTATCGTGTAGGTCATCTAGTTATTGTTTTCAAAGATAATTCTCGGTTCCTAGAGAGAGAAGCTCCCTGTTCCTAGAGAGAGAAAGTTGATGAAATTCAATTTTTTTTATTTCGTGCAATTTCCATTCCTTCCCAATGGTGGCGGAAGGCCGCCGGCCTCCTATTACCGGTGGAGCCTTCGATGTTTAGCATCCATCTGGTTTGGTGTTTGAAGTTTTCCTTGCCTCAAATGCGATTCATCTCCTCCGGCATTTTGTGACTCAGATTCGGTTCTTGAAGGTAAAATGAAGTTCAAAACTTATCATCCTTTGGTCATCAATGAAGGCGGCCTTCTTGTTCCTAAAATGCCAATTGAAGTCGAAGGTAAAGGTAATGATGTTAATGTTGATAGCTCTGTTAAAAGCCCAAAGGTTTCTAGGTGTTTTCAGGAGGTGATGGTTGGTTGCAAATCAGGTATTTAGGCTTCTTCTTCTTCAGGATTGGATTTCACATCAATTAAAGATGGGATCTCTAATTGTGTGGTTGTTGGATCATCTGAGAGAGATTGTAATGATCCTTCTCAATCTAGTTCCAAGGTTTGCCTCAATACTACAGTTTCATTAAACAAGATGACAGAAAATGGTGAAATTATTAATCCTAGTTATATGAAGGAGGTAGATAGCTTAGATTAGTCGCTGTCTGATTTGGAGAAGGTCCATAACTGTGAGTCTGGAGATCTGGGTAACTACAATTCTATGCAGGTTCAGCTGGAAGATCCCCTTCAAAAGCCCAGCATTTAGAAGGAAAATGTTTGAATTAAGAAATCAAACATTAAAGTGTCAGATTTAAACCTTGGTTAGGGTTTCATTATAGATGATTCCGTGGTCAAGTTGCTTGCCCAGAATGAGTTGGAGAACTCTTAAAAACTTGGTAAAGCCCTTGTGATCAAATTTTTTGGAGATAACGTTCCTTTACACATCATAAGTTTCGAATTGAGGAGGCAATGGTCTATTTTTTGGCAAATTCCATTTGACTTTACTTGGTTTAGGTTGGGTGCTTTGTGCTTTCAGTGAATCAAAGGCATTGGAGATGGTCTTAGAGAATGGTCCCTGGTATATCAATGGGCATATTATTGGATTGGATTGACGGTCACCTTCATTCTCGCCTACTTCGCTGAAAGGTTTGACTGCTCCCATATGGATTCGGATGCTGAATCTTCCTTTACAATGCTAGGATGAAATCAACGTATGTATAATTGCTTCCATGGTGGGCACTCCTTATCTCATTGATGGGAACATGTTCTAGAGGGGGAGAAGAGAATTTGTGAGGATTTGCGTGCGGGTCAAGCTTGATGGTAGTCTACAGTTGGGAGTTTGGGTGGACTGGTGCTTAGGTAAATTCTTTCAAGCCATCGACTATGAAAGGTTGCCTACCTTCTATTTCAGCTACGGAATGATTGGCCATCTAAAGGACAAATGCTTGGTAAGCGACATAGAATCTGATAAAGCTCCTATAATGTTGGGTAAATCAAAGGAGAAGGTGAGTTCTGATGTTGATGGTAAGGCGATGGAGTTGGATGTTTCTAATAAAGAGGTTAGCTATAGACCTCTGGTCCATGTTAACTATGGGAATAAGAAGAACAAAAATACTGTAATTAATAGGAATAAGCCTCTTCCAACAAAGGAGGCTGTTGCGAAGAAGGATGTCTCTATGAAATAGGTTACGGTCAAGGCAGTTGATGGTGGTCTGGTTGATAATCTGAAAGAGGTTGCATTTGCTAATTCAGAAATGGTGGTGGGTGTTCTAAAAGAAGACTCAATTGCTACTTCAGAAATGATGGTAGGTGTTCAAAAAGAAGGCTCAAATGTTACCGAGGTTCTTAGTGAAGATATGCATGTCTTTGCTGTGAATGATGCAGGAGGTACGTCGCAGAAAAATTCCAGATTGCTATTAAGTTTGATATGTTGAAATAGGTGGTTGAGGATGGAGAAATTGATTATGCGTTAATATCTCCTATTGCTTCTAGTCCCAAGGAAGGAGTTAGGGATGATACTAAAGGTATAATGGATTTGGGTTTGAATAATGTGGTGGAAGTTAAGGAGGTAGGTTTTTTATTCAGTAAGAAGGAAGGTGTTAAACAGCTTAAAGGTTTGGGACCCATCAAGATTGCTTCTAGGAGTACAATAAAGGAAGGTGATATTAAGGAGAAAGTGGGGAACACTTCCCCTCTTATCCATTATTGGCTTATATCATTTTCTGGAATTGTAGATGAGCTAGGAAGAGGAAAGTTTCTCCATATCTCAAGGAGATTGTGAAAAACCATAATGTCTTCTTTGTTGGGTTGTTGGAAACAAAGTTGTCTTATATTGATAAGAGGGATATTAGTTATTTGATTGGTGTTGGTTGGGACTTTTTCCATGTACCGTCAGAAGGTTTATCTGGAGGCATTTTAGTTTTTTGGAATAGTAACTTGACTTCCTTCAGAGTGTTAGATTCTTCTCCTCAATTCATCATTGGTGAGTTGGATGTTTTAAACAAATGGAGATGGAGGATAGCTACCATATATGGCAGCAAATATGTGCATATTAGGAGGTTGCTGTGAGAAAAATTGGAAACTTATTCTGGTATTGATTTTCCTATGGTAGTAAGGGGGGAATTCAATTGCTTACTTACCAAAGAAGATAAAAGGGGGGGAAGAAGATTTTCATTTTCCACGGGTTCTAGAGAAATGAACTCATTCTTGACTTGTAATGATCTTCATGAGGTGGGTGCTGTTGGACCGAAATTTACTTGGTGTAATAATAAATCAGGTGCTGATCGAATTCAAGAAAAGCTAGATACATGCTTTTTATACTCTTCTGCTATCTGCTTGGGTCATCGTATGGTGGTTAGGCACCTTCAGAGAGTGGCCTCAGATCATTGCCTAATTCTATTAAATCTTCTAGAATTCTCTCCAATGGCTAAGATAACTATAAAGTTTGAAGACCTGTAGGCATCTTATCCTGCTTCTGCAGCTGTTTTAAGGAATGCTTGGAGAAAGAAAGCTTCGGGTAGTTTTCCTCAAATCTTGAACCTTAAGATGAATAGAGCTTTAAAGGACTTATTTTTCTGGAGAAGATCGAAACTTAAAAGCCTAAATCAGTTGAAGGAGGATCTTAAAAAGGAAATCTTGGAGATCCAAACTATTGAATCTGAGAATGGGGGTCTCACGACTGATGATTTCTGGGCTTTAAGTCTATGATTAATGAACTAAATTCTACTGGCTAGTTTAAACACTTGGTGGAGACAACGTGCGAAGGTTAAGTGGTTGGTTGATGGGGACTGCAACTCCAGATTTTTTCAATCTTATGTGAGTGCGAGATGGAATTCCAACTTCATATTGACCATTAAAGATGATAATGGGTGTTTGGTTGAGGATCAACATCAGATTGAATAAGTCTTGTTCCATTTCTTTAAGAATAAATGGCAAGAAAGGAGTTGTTGTCTTGAGGGTTGGCCTTCCCCGAGGAGAACTCTAGAAGAGGAAGATATCAGATGGTTGAATTAAGAGTTCATTATTGAAGAAGTAGAGACTGCTATCAATCAGGCTGGTGGGTATATAGCTCCTGGGTCGGATGGAGTTTCCTATTCCTTTTTCAAAACCTGTTGGTCCATTATCAAGGAAGATCTTTGGAAGGCTTTAAACCACTTCTTATCTACAGTAGTGATGTGTGAGGACGGGAAGAAAACTATTGTAGTGTTGATCCCTAAGGTGAGTAATCCTTTAAATCCTTCTAATTATAGACCAATAAGCTTGTGCAACACTATTTATAAGATAGCCCCCAAGATTCTATTAAACAGATTGTCATTTATCATTCCTAAGTTGATTTCAAATGACCAAGTGGCATTCCTTGGAGGGAGATCTCTTTCTGATCATGTTCTAGTTGCTAAAGAGATTTTCCACAAGTTCAGGTATTCTAAAACTTCCAAAGGTTTAGGGTTGTTCAAAATTGATATGGAACACGCGTATGACTCGATGGGGTGGCTTACCTCGAGAATGGCTTTGGACTACTTTGGATTTCCTTCCATCTTTTCTAAATTAATTTTGGAATGTGTGAAAAAACCGTCCTCCTCTTTGATGATTAATGGGAACCTCTCTAGTTTGATTAATGCTGGTAGTGGATTTGGTCAGGGTTATCCACTGTCCCCTTCTCTGTTTATTCTTTGTTCTCAGCTTCTTTCTAATGCATTTTTATGGAATGAATCTATTGGCGTTTGTGTTAATCCAAATGGGCCCAGGATTTCTCATTTACCTTATGTAGATGACATTATCATCTTCTCTGAAGCCAATGTAAAGATTTTTAAGGAGATTAAGGGTATTTTAATCAAATTTTGCAACTAGACCGAGCAAAATGTAAAAAGTTTTCCAAGTCTGGTATCTTGTTTGGAAAATCTATTAAAAGGAAAAGGAAGAAAGCAATTACTTAAATTATGGGCTTCAAATCAGTCAAAGAATTCAATTACCTTGGAATTAAAGTGGCCTTAAGGAGATTATTGAAAGCAAAATTTCAATTTATCATTGATAAACTATTGAAGATGTTGAACACTTGGGGCAGCAAACTAATTTCTTTGGCAGGGAGGATCTCCCTTGTTAAATAAGTTTTGCTATCGTATCCAACCTTTCATTCCTCTCTTTCTCTAATTCCTAATGGAATTTTAGATGAAATTGATAAACTTTGTAGATGTTTCATATGGAATAAGATGAATGGAGGAGATAGTTTCCATTATGTGAACAAGGATATCATGTGTAGGCCTATGAAATGTGGAGGTCATGGTTTACACTCATGCTATAGCAAAGTTGTTCCCTTGAGGGCTAAACTTGCTTGGAAGTACATTAATGATAAGGAGTCTTAGCTGCACAAGGTCTTCTTTTTGAAATATGGCTTGTCTTGGGGAGATGATGCTGTGAGAAAATCTGGTTCTGTGGCCTGGAAGTTAATTATTAGTGGTTAGAAATGTTTGAAACCAATTGTGGGATGGGATATTACGAATGGAGAAACTATTGATATCCTTATGGATATCTGGATTCTAGACAAAAGCTTAAACAGATGGCCAACTTATGTGGCGTCGATAGATTGCATTGGGTTGATGGAGGACAAATTAATATTTGAAGGGAGATGGAATCTAACGGAATTGAGTAATTATTTTGGGTATGAATTGGTATCTTTGATTGTAAAGCTCCAAATCAATCCCAAATTATCTGAAGATAAACTAGAACTTTTACATCAGATTTCTGGAAGGTCTATTGCTTCCTTGGCGGCAGCTTCGGTAGAAAGGAACTTCCAGTTTTCAATAACTGGGAGTGGATAAAGAAGGCTAAGTTATGGCCTCGGGTAAAATGTTTTTGGTGGAGATTGTTTAACAATGTTATTCCTGAAAGTTCGAAAGGGATGTTAAGCCCTAGTGAAATAGTCCCGAGGCTAACCAAGAGGGGGGGTGAATTGGTTATTTAAAAATTTCACGATAACTACAAAAATCTTTTCGATACTTAGCAGCGGAAACAAGTAAACAATAACGAAAAGATCGACCAACGATATTCACCCAAGCAGTTTATATTGAAAAGTAAAATGCAAAACTGAATCAGAAAAGCAAACCAGATTTTATAGTGGTTCGGTCAACTTGACCTACGTCCACTCCCCGGAGCCTCCCCTCCGGGTATTGCACTAAACGAAAGTGACTCTCCTTTTGCTCCCACAGCAAGGCGGAGAAGCCTGTACAAAACACCTCCTTTTCACCACACGGTGAGGCAGAGAACCTGACCTCCTTTCGTTTCCTCCTGAAGCAGGCAGAGAACCTTCGAACTCCTTTTGCTTCCACCTGAAGCGGGTAGAGAACCCACGAACTCCTTTCGCTTCCTCTTGAAGCGGGCAGAGAACCCGAATCTTCTTGCGAACGATCCTCCCACGAAGAACACCGACTAGACGACAGACGACGAGCGGAGAAGACGACTCTGATCCGTGCTTGGATCAACCTTAGTGAATCCCTCACTAACTCCCCCTCACAAGATCTCTTCTCTCTCTCCCAACTCTCTCTCTCTCTAGGATTTCTCAGGGAAGGAAGGCAGCAAAAGATTTTTCCAAAAATTGGAAAAAGTTCTTTTAAAGGAGGGCTTAAAATTTGCCCTAAATCTCAACTTGTCGGCCAAGATCGTCCAGGATGATCGGTAGATCGTCCTGTACGATCAGTTCAAATTCAGCTGTTTCAGCCTGGACGATCTGGCTCTTCTGGACGATCAGTAGAAAAAGTTGTTCATATCGTCCCGTACGATCCTGCGATCATCCGGGACGATTAATTCAAATTGAAGGAAATCGTCCAGAAGACAGTTCGGGTCGTCCAGAGAAATCTGTGCTGGACGACCAAAAAATGACTTGATCGTCCCGGACGATAGGGTAATCGTCCGGTACGATTAGTTCAAAAAGGCCCCCAAAATTGTCCTGTACATAGTTCCGGACGTACAGCTGAAATGCACAAGACGATCACGATCGTCCGGGACGATCCTGCGATCGTCCAGGATGATGTGATCGTATCAATTAAACATTAATTGCTTTCCTTAATTACCAGACAAAGTTAGGCATGATTGTAGTGAATCGTCCAGGATGATACACGTATCGTCCGGGACGATCAGACCAAAATACTTAAAATAAAACTTGCCTAACTTAATCTGGCGGCTGAGAATTTCTGATTTTGGAATATCGTCCCGTACGATCCATAGATCGTCCAGGACGATCGGCTCAATCAGACCCTCTTAGCTTAGTCGCCCTAATTAGGGTTTCTGTTTTTAACTGGATCATCCAGGACGATGAAACTATCGTCCAAGACGATCTGAACAAATTTTGAACAGAAACTCTAACTCACTCAAGCTCTCCCCCTGAGTGTGTGTGTGCAAGGTTACTTAGCTAGGGGATCAGTTACATTACAATTGACTCAATAAAAAGAAAAATCATACATTTGACACACTTGGACCCGATCTTGAGTTGGCTTGAGTGGCTCGCGGTCTTTTGTGCCTGAAACAGATTAGCCAAGCAAAACACACTGGAAACATGTTTGTCATCATCAAAGCCAGATTTACAACAATCTCCCCCTTTTTGATGATGGCAAACATTTGTAAAGTAGTCTGACAGTAAAAGTAAACTAGGAGATCAAACAAACAAACATTTTTTTTTTAATTTTCATTTAACAGCTAAAACAATACAGGAAACATGACTCAAAAAATAGAAACAGACACGACTACAACTGACTCCCCCTTTTGACATCACAAAAAGGAGGAGCGAAAAACATAACACGATAAGAAAACATAAAATAAAACATAAATAGAACAAACTACAAAACAGGAAAATCAGAATTTTTCCTTGATTTTAGATTCAAAAACCAATGACAGGACAATTGACAGCGCTGAAATCCAAAAAAGGTTGGAAATAATCAACTTTCGTAACTCCGACCTCGGGCACCTTATCGATGCAAACCTCTTTCAACACAAAAATCCGATTTAGAATAAAAGACATTAGATTTGAAAAGAAATCCTTTCAAGCCTCGTTCTAGAAAAATATCTGATATAATAGTGTTACAAAGTAAAAAATCAGAAATCAGGATTTTCAAGACTCAAGCTTTTGAAAATATTAAGTGGCGCACAGATTTTTCTAAGACATTTAATAATCTGAAAGGAAAGAAAGCTTGTGTTGGGCTCATTTTGTGCCTCTTTTTCAAATTGGTTGGCGCTTTGTGCATCTTTTGATTTTTGATACACTTTGTGTATCCAATTTGGCAATTTCGCATCTTTTCAATTTTGGGCTCATTTTATGCCTCTTTTTCAAATTATCTAGCGCACTATGCATCTTTTATAAGCTTTCTCCTTTTCATAATCATTAAGAGTCTCAGCTGTGAGATTATCTTCCAGACATAGGAGATGACTCTCCGTAGTAAGGAAGAATGATTCACAAAACAAAATCCATACAACATATGATAAATGCAATCACTTGGTTTAGAAAATCAAACTAATGACTCAAGACTTTGAAAAACACTATTGATATGAGGCAGATTACTGTAGGAAGATAAAATAATCTCTATTTCAAAAACTAACATTTTAATTTTGAAAAGGATTTTTATTCAAAAGAAACTACACACCAGTAAAGGAGTTAGAGGAAGAGAAACAATTATCAATGTTTCTTCCCTTTAACAGATTCAGCGATGTCAATCACTGCTTATCAGCTTCCAAACCAAAACAAGGTAAAAACTCCCAGTCAAAAATTCAGATCACCAGAAGTAGTGAGCGGTGATCAGATCTTGAAAAGCATAAAACAGTAAGTGCAAGATATGAACCCATAAATAAATAAAAACAGGTAGAAAATCATAGCAAAGTAAATACTCAAATCAAACTAACAAAAAAGGGTAACACAGAAATCAGCAGAAGAAATAAAATCAACTGAAAGCAAATAATCAAACCAAAACTAACTAACAAAAATCAGAAATCAGAATATGAAAACTAACTAACAGAAATCAGAAAACAGAATAAAAAAAAAACTAACTAACAGAAATCAGAATACCAATCATAACAATCACAAATCAGCAGTCATCAGAATCAAGCATTTATATCAATCACTCCTAATCTGGTTCTTAAAATGCTGAATGAGTCAAAGGCCAATGGTTTAGTGAATATGTCAGCCAGCTGATTTTCAGTTGCTACGTGGTGTAGCTCAATGTCCCCTTTTGTAACATGGTCCCTAATGAAGTGATGCCTAATGTCAATGTGTTTGGTCCTAGAATATTGGATTGGATTCTTAGAGATACAGATGGCACTAGTATTATCACACAGAACAGACATTGTGTCAACAGGTACTCCTAAATCCAAGACTTGCTGCTTCAACCAAAGAACTTGGGCCACACAACTCCCTAAGGCAATGTACTCAGCTTCAGCAGTGGAAAGTGCAACTGAGTTCTGTTTTCTACTAGACCAGGAGACTAACGACTGTCCTATAAATTGACAAGTCCCAGAAGTACTCTTCCTATCCACCCTACACCCCGCAAAGTCAGAATCAGAATATCCAATGATCTCAAAAGAGGTGCTGTGCCTAGGGTACCAAATTCCTAGGTTTGGGGTCCCTAAAAGATATCTAAGAATTCTTAACAGCAGTCAGGTGGGACTCTTTAGGATCAGCCTGAAACCTAGCACAAAGACAGACACTAAACATGATATCAAGTCGGCTAGCAGTCAGGTAAAGCAGTGAACCTATTATCCCTCTATACTTCTTTTGATCAACAGATTTTCCATTTGAATCCTTATCTAACTGAACTGAGGAGGGCATGGGAGTATTGATTGGCTTGGCTTTGTCCATTTCATAATTCTTCAAAATGTCCTTAGTGTATTTTGATTGATTGAGAAAGGTTCCATCATCCATTTGCCTTATGCTAAACCCCAAAAAGTAGGACAATTCTCCCATCATACTCATCTCAAACTCTTTACTCATTGTTTTAGAAAACTCTTCACATAAGTATTTATCAGAAGATCCAAAAATTATATCATCAACATAGATCTGGACAATGAGTAAGTCATCTCCTAATCTCCTTAGAAAAAGGGTGGTGTCTACGCTCCCCTTAACAAACTCTCTTTCTAACAGGAATGTGCTAAGCCTCTCATACCAAGCTCTGGGTGCCTGTTTCAAACCATATAAGGCATTTTTTAATTTATAGACATGATTTGGATATTGGGAACTCTCAAAACCTGGGGGTTGTTCTACGAAAACATCTTCTTTAATTACCCCATTTAAAAAGGCACTCTTGACATCCACTTGAAACAACTTAAATCCTTTGTAACAGGCAAAGGCTAGTAGCACTCTAATGGCTTCCAATCTAGCTACAGAGGCAAAAGTTTCCTCAAAATCTATTCCTTCTATCTGATTATACCCCTTATCCACCAATCTTGCCTTATTTATCACCACCACACCAGAATCATTCATCTTATTCTTAAAGACCCACTTGGTTCCCACAATACTTTGATTTTTAGGTCTTTCTACTAACTCCCAAACATCATTCCTTACAAATTGATTCAATTCTTCCTGCATAGCTAAAATCCAAAATTCATCCGACAGGGCTTGATTGATGTTGGTGGGTTCAGTCATTGAGATAAAGGCAGAATGGTTTACTTCCTTCCTAAGTCCATGCCTAGTCCTAACACCTTCAGAAGGGTCTCCTAAGATCAGTTCTTTAGGATGACTCGAAGAATATCTCCAATCTCTAGGCAATGTGGTTTGAGGTTCTACCCTTTCCTCCAAATTTGTATTTCCAACTCCTTGGGTAACCTCAACAATCTCTTCATCTTCTACTTCAGATCTAGACTCCTTAGGATCAGATTCATCAAACACTACATGGGTTGTTTCTTCCACCACCAAAGTCCTCCTATTGAACACCCTAAAGGATTTCCCCACACTTGAATATCCTAAGAACACTCCTTCATCAGATTTGGGGTCAAATTTTCCTAAGGGTGACTTCCCGTTGTTCAGAATGAAAACCTTACAGCCAAAGACATGGAGGTGGGACAGATTTGGTGTTCTACCCTTAATGATCTCATAAGGTGTCTTGTTCAGTTTGACTCTCACATTCACCCTATTCAGCACATAACAGGCAGTGTTCACCGCTTCAGCCCAAAAGTATTTAGGAAGTGAATACTCGGCAAGCATGGCTCTAGCAGCTTCTACTAAGGTCCTGTTCTTCCTTTCAGCTACCCCGTTCTGCTGAGGGGTCCTAGGAGCTGAAAATTTGTGACTAATCCCATGATCCTCACAAAAACTTCCAAATCTTTCATTTTCAAACTCCCCTCCGTGATCACTATGGATGGTAATAATCTTACATCCTAACTTCTTCTGAATCCAAGTAGAGAAAGATCTAAACTCATCAAATGACTCAGATTTGTGTGACAAAAACTTAACCCAAGTGAACCTTGAATAATCATCAACAATCACAAAACCATAGACTCTCCCCCCTAAGCTGGCAGTGCTAATGGGTCCAAAGAGGTCCATATGAAGAACTTCTAAAGGTCTAGAGGTGCTAATGTCCTTAACTGAGTGAAAAGATGACTTGACTTGCTTCCCCAACTGACAGGCATCACACAGGTGATCCTTAGTGAACTTAAGCTTGGGCACACCTCTAACTAAGTCCTTTTGGGTGACTCTCCTAAGGGTTTTCATACTGGCATGACACAATCTCCTATGCCATAACCAAGACTCATCAGTAGCAGTTTTTAAGCAAATTGAATTATCAGATTTAATGCTACTTACATCCAGCTTGTAGACGTTGTTGATCCTTTGCCCCTGCAAAACAACTTCATTATTTAAGCTTAAAATGCAGCCAGTGGGCAGGAATTTGATGCTGTATCCCTTGTCGCAGAGTTGACTAATGCTCAGTAAGTTGTGTTTCAGTCCATCTACAAGCAACACATTATCAATCACAAAATTCTTTGAATCACCAATCATACCTGTGCCTACCACCTTCCTGGTGGTGTTATCTCCAAGTGTAACCTTGCCTCCAGCTCTGGCCTCCAGCGAAATGAACTGATTTGCATCTCCAGTCATATGTCTAGAACATCCGCTGTCCAGGTACCACATGCTCTCATGAGGTCTTGTGTGAGAGCACACCTACAAAATCATCAAATGTCAGTCTTAGGAACCCAAACAGGTTTGGGTTCCTTCTTATGAAAAGAAGAATGCGATGCATGCGTGCTGTGCTGTGCAACAGGCAGTTTGGGTCTCCACACCCAATGTGTACTACGGTGAACAGTACAGGTGTGTGATATGTGTCCTAACATGCCACATGAAAAACATCTAACACCAGGAAAAGGATTAACTAAACGTCGTGAGTGATAGTGCCTCTTCCTAGTAGTGTATGAAACATTCTTTGATGAACTTGCAACAGAATTTTTAAAAGGTGGCGGTGTATAAAATTGTTCAAAAGTAGGCAGTGTTTTGTTATTTTCAAAAGCACTGATTTTCACTTTCAAAAACTCAATGTGTTTGTTTAAACTTCCAATTTCAAACATTTTTGCACTTTCAATACTTTCTAACTCAGATGCCAAATCATTCACTTTCTTAAAAGCAAGTTCTAATTCACCATGCGATGTTTTTAACAAGTTATGCTCAACAATTAAATCAGAATGCTTTTTATTCAGTTCATCAAACTCATCTACTAAAGACATGTGATTGCTATCAATGGTGGAATGATCCTTAATCAACACTTCATGCTCTTTTTGCAAAGTCAGATAATCTAGTTTCAAACTAGCATGGGTTTTCTTAAGCTTCCTATACGATGTATGAATCTTTTTAGAAACTTCAAATAACTGATCGTAAGTAAGCTCACATACCTCTTCCTGGTCCGACTAACTAGGGTGATCATCAGCCATCAGACACAAGTTTGTTTCCTCCTCTTCAGCTTCAGTCTCAGAAGAGTCGGATGCAGAGTCTGCCCAGAACGCCTTCTGAATCCGCTTCTTGTCCTTTCTGAACTTTGGTTTCTCCTCACCCTTCTCCTTGCTTGGGTGAGCTTTAAGTGTTGGACAATCAGCCTTAATGTGTCCAGGCTTCCTGCATTCAAAACAAACCGATTCAGATGAACCCTTAAAGTTTTTATTGAACTTACCCTTGTTCCACTTCTGATAGTTCTTATGTTTCTTCCTTAGAAAGCTTTTGAATTGCCTTGTGATTAAGGCAACTTCATCGCTATCAGACCCGGAAGTGCTAGCATCTGAATCTTTGGCCTTTAGTGCCACGGTCTTCTCTTTCTTGCGTTCTCCTGCATCAAGTTGCCTTTGGTTCACCCCTTGCTCGTAAGCAATGAGTGATCCAAGTAAGCTGTCAATAGAATAAGTATTTAAATCTTTGGATTCAGTAATAGCAGTAATCTTAGCATCATAAGAAGCAGGCAAACATCTAAGAATCTTGTTCACTCTTTCGTAGTTGGTAAGTTCTCTACCTAAAGCATGCAAAGAGGTAACAATCTGAGTGAACCTTGTGTACATTTCTGAAATAGTCTCACTAGGTTTCATGCGAAAAAGTTTGTAATCATGTAACAAGATGTTTAACCTAGATTGTTTGACTTCAGTTGTACCTTCGTATGTTATACATAACCTATCCCAGATTTCCTTTCCCGTTGTACAAGTAGAAACACGCATATAGTCTTCAGATTTCAAAGCACAAAAGAAACAGTTCAAACATTTTGCATTCAACTGTGCTAAATCACGATCATCAAATGTCCAATCAGCAAATGGCAATTCAGTTTTCACATTATTAATCATTCGAAAAGGTGGTTCGTATCCATCCTTAACTAACATCCACATGTGATAATCAATAGATTGTAGAAAAGTAGACATGCGTGTTTTCCAAAAATCAAAAGGAATATTGTCAAACAACGGTGGTCTAGTAATAGAATAACCTTCAGCAGTATTACGATTGTTACAGTTAGCCATTGGATCAAATTCAAAAGTTTTTAAACAGAAATTTTGAATCCCTCTCTGATACCGCTTAAAAGTTCGAAAGGGATGTTAAGCCCTAGTGAACTAGTCCCGAGGCTAACCAAGAGGGGTGGTGAATTGGTTATTTAAAAATTTCATGATAACTACAAAAATCTTTTCGATACTTAGCAGCAGAAACAAGTAAACAATAACGAAAAGATCAACCAACGATATTCACCCAAGCAGTTTATATTGAAAAGTAAAATGCAAAACTGAATCAGAAAAGCAAACCAGATTTTATAGTGTTTCGATCAACTTGACCTACGTCCACTCCCCGGAGCCTCCCCTCCGGGTATTGCACTAAACGAAAGTGACTCTCCTTTTGCTCCCACAGCAAGGCGGAGAAGCCTGTACAAAACATCTCCTTTTCACCACACGGTGAGGCAGAGAACCTGACCTCCTTTCGCTTCCTCCTGAAGCAGGCAGAGAACCTTCGAACTCCTTTTGCTTCCACCTGAAGCGGGCAGAGAACCCACGAACTCCTTTCGCTTCCTCCTGAAGCGGGCAGAGAACCCGCATCTTCTTGCGAACGATCCTCCCACGAAGAACACCGACTAGATGACAGACGACGAGCGGAGAAGACGACTCTGATCCGTGCTTGGAGCAACCTTAGTGAATCCCTCACTAACTCCCCCTCACAAGATCTCTTCTCTCTCTCCCAACTCTTTCTCTCTCTAGGATTTCTCAGGGAAGGAAGGCAGCAAAAGATTTTTCCAAAAATTGGAAAAAGTTCTTTTAAAGGAGGGCTTAAAATTTGCCCTAAATCTCAACTTGTCGGCCAAGATCGTCCAGGACGATCGGTAGATCGTCCTGTACGATCAGTTCAAATTCAGCTGTTTCAGTCTGGACGATCTGGCTCTTCTGGACGATCAGTAGAAAAAGTTGTTCATATCGTCCCGTACGATCCTGCGATCATCCGGGACGATCAGTTCAAATTGAAGGAAATCATCCAGAAGACAGTTCGGGTCGTCTAGAGAAATCTGTGCTGGACGACCAAAAAATGACTTGATCGTCCCGGACGATAGGGTAATCGTCCGATACGATTAGTTCAAAAAGGCCCCCAAATCGTCCTGTACATAGTTCTGGACGTACAGCTGAAATGCACAAGACGATCACGATCGTCCGGGATGATCCTGCGATCGTCCAGGACGATGTGATCGTATCAATTAAACATTAATTGCTTTCCTTAATTACCAGACTAAGTTAGGCATGATTGTAGTGAATCGTCCAGGACGATACACGTATCGTCCGGGACGATCAGACCAAAATACTTAAAATAAAACTTGCCTAACTTAATCTGGCGGCTGAGAATTTCTGATTTGGGAATATCGTCCCGTACGATCCATAGATCGTCCAGGACGATCGGCTCAATCAGACCCTCTTAGCTTAGTCGCCCTAATTAGGGTTTCTGTTTTTAACTGGATCGTCCAGGACGATGAAACTATCGTCCAGGACGATCTGAACAAATTTTGAACAGAAACTCTAACTCACTCAATCTCTCCCCCTGAGTGTGTGTGTGCAAGGTTACTTAGCTAGGGGATCAGTTACATTACAATTGACTCAATAAAAAGAAAAATCATACATTTGACACACTTGGACCCGATCTTGAGTTGGCTTGAGTGGATCGCGGTCTTTTGTGCCTGAAACAGATTAGCCAAGCAAAACACACTGGAAACATGTTTGTCATCATCAAAGCCAGATTTGCAACAATTCCTACCAATCAATTTTTGTCCCATAGAAGATTGCTTGAGTACAATACTTGTCCTAGTGGCTGCAATGAAGTTGAAGACTTAGATTATGTAGTCTCCCAATGTAAGAAGCTGAGGGAGGTTGTTTTACATTTAAATGAATGGGACTTTGGTGTTCAGCTCGGGGACTCATTTTGTTCATCGTTGTTATTGGCTATCTAACAAAAATTCAGCTTTGGTTAAACTGTTTCGTATCGCAATTTACCTGACCTAGAAACAGAGGAATGAGTTGGTTCATGGGAGGTGGGAAGGAAGCTCATTGAGGATTGTAGTTGAATCCGTTACCTACGCTTCTGATACTCCAGCTTTTGTTAATCTCTCCTCGGAAAGGTTAGATTCTAATCAGCATTTTCTGTTGGATGATATTTGGCATCCTCCTCCTCCCGATTGGATCAAAGTAAATGTTGATGCAACACTTTTTCCTTCCTACAAAGCAGGGATAGGTGGAGTTTTTCGTGACCATAAAGGTAAACTTCTCTTGGCTTGTGGTCACTCTTGTGTGCATTGGGATGTCTCTCAATTGCAGCTTCAAGCTATGTTATCAATCAAAAGTGCTATTAAAGGATGGATGCTTGAATATAAAGGAATCATCATTGAAGGTGATAATGTTAACATTATCAAGTTCATACAAAATATTTTGAGGAAAGGGGGCCATGGAGCGGAAGAACTTTCTTTTGTAAAGGATTTCAATTATGTGATTTTTAATTAAGTTGATAGGAGGTGTAATAAGTTAGCGGGTTTATGTGCTAACTGTGCTATCTTTAGTTCCTTTGGTTGGGAAGATGTCTCTATGAATAAGGTTCCTTCTTCCTTTCTTGATTTATTGAAGAAGGAATCCGTTGATTGTACTTAGTACTCCTTTTTTCCTAGCTATTAACGACATTATAGCTTTTCCTCAATAAAATAAAATAAAATAGTAAGGGATTTTTTGCTCATTAGGTTTTTATCTTTTTTTAATTGTAGCTTCTTTTGAGCATTTAGAGAGCGTTAAATCCCTTTTAAGGACTTTTGTAATAATATTTTTATATGAACGCGTAAGCCCCTACAGAGGGTTTTAACCAAAAAAAAAAATCCTAAATCCTAAACCCTAAAAAAACCCTAAACCCTAAAAACCTTAAACTCTAAACCCTAAGCCCTAAACCGTAAAACCATAAACCCAAAAACCCTAAAAAAAACCCTAAACCATCAAACCCTAAAACACCAAAAAGCCATAAACACTAAGTCCTAAACCCTAAACCCTATGAAAACCCTAAACCCTAAAAACCTTAAACCCTAAACCCTAAACCCTAAAACCCAAAAAAAAACCTAAACCTTAAAAAAACCCTAGACCCAAAAATGATAAAACCCTAAAAAACCCTAAACCCTAAACCCTAAAACCCTAAACCCTAAAAACCCTTAAAAAACCCTAAAACCCTAAACTCTAAATCCTAAACCCTATAAACCCTAAAAAACCCTAAACCCTAAAAACCCTTAAAAAAAAACTTAAAACCCTAAAGCCTAAAAAAAAACCTTAAAACCCCATAAAAAACCTAAAGCCTAAATCCTAAACCCTAAACACTAAAAAAAACCCTAAACCCTAAACCCTAAAACCCTAAACCCTAAAACCCTATACCCTAAACCTTAAACACAAAAAATCCTAAACCCAAAACCCTAAACCCTAAACCCTAAAACCCTAAAACCCTAAAAAATCTTAAACCATAAAGCCTAAAACCCTAACCACAAAATCCTAAACCCTAAACCCTAAACACTAAACCCTAAAACCTAAATCCCTAAAAACCCTAAACCCTAAACCCTAAAACCTAATCCCTAAACCGTAAAACCCTAAAAAAACCCTAAACCCTAAAAAAACCCAAAACCCTAAAACCCTCAAACCCTAAAAAACCCTAAGCCCTAAAACCCTAAACCCTACAAAACCCTAAACCTTAAAACCTTAAACCCTACATCCTAAACCCTAATCCCTAAACCCTAAACCCTAATCCCTAAAACCCTTAAAAAAAAGGAACCCTAAAACTCTAAACCCTAAACCCTAAACAATAAAAACCCTTAAAAATCCAAAACCCTACACCCTAAATGCTAAAAACCCAAAAAAAAAAAAAAAAATCCTAAAACCCTAAACCCTAAAAACCCAACCCTAAACCCTAAACCGTAAAACCTAAAAACCATAAACCCTAAACCATAAAACCCTAAATCCTAAACCCTAAACCTAAAACCTAAAATCCATAAACCCTAAACCATAAAACCCTAAACACTAAACCCTAAACCCTAAACCCTAAACCCTGAACCCTAAACAAAATCCTAAACCCTAAAAACCTTAAACCCTAAACCCAAAACCCAAAATCGTAAACCCTAAACTTGAAATCCTTAAAAAACCCAAAACCCTAAAACCTTAAAAAACCCTAAACCCTAAAACATAAACCCTAAACCGTAAAAACCTAAAAAACCCTAAACCCTAAAACCCTAAAAAACCCTAAACCCTAAACCTTAAACCCTAAAAAGCCTAAAAAAAACCCTAAACCCTAAACCTTAAAAACCCATAAAGACCTTAAACCCTAAACACTAAAAAAAAATCCCTATATCCTAAAAACCTTATACCCTAAAACTCAAAGCCCTAAACCCTAAAATCCTAAACCCTAAACCCTAAACCCAAAACCCTTAACCCTAAACCCTAAAAAAACCCTAAACCCTAAAAACTCTAAACTCTAAACCCTAAAACCTTAAACCCTAAACCCTAAACCCTAAACACTAAAACCCAAAAAAAAACCCTAAACCCTAAACCCTAAACCCTAAAAATCCTAAATCCTAAACCCTAATAAAACCCTAAACCCTAAAACCCTAAAACCCTAAAAAATCATAAACCCTAAACCCTAAAACCCTAACCACTAAACCCTAAACCGTAAACCCGAAACCCTAAACCCTAAATCCCTAAAAACCCTAAGCATTAAACCTTAAACCCTAAATCCTTAATCCTAAACACTAAACCCTAAACCCTAAAAACCCTAAACCCTAAACACTAAACCCTAAAACCCTAAACTGTAAACCCTAAAAAAAAATTCTAAACCCTTAAACATTAACCCCTAAACCCTAAACCTAAAACCCTAAACCCTAAGCCCTAAATCCTAAATCGTAAAACCCTAAACCCTAAAACACTTAAAAAAGCCTAAACCATAAAACTCTCAAACCCCAAAAAAACCCTAAACCCTAAAACCCTAAACGCTAAACCCTAAACACTAAATAACCCTAAACCCTAAAACCGTAAACACAAAACCCTAAACCCTAATTCCTAAACCCTAAACCCTAATCCTTAAAAACCCTAAAAAAAAGAACCTTAAAACTCTAAACCCTAAACCCTAGATAATAAAACCCCTAAAAAACCCTAAACCCTACACCCTAAATGCTAAAAACCCAAAAAAAAAAAATTCTAAAACCCTAAACCCTGAACCCTAAAAACCCTAAACCCTAAACCCTAAAACCTAAAAACTATAAACCCTAAACCATAAAACCCTAAACCCTAAACCCTAAAACCTAAAACCTAAAAACCATAAACCCTAAACCATAAAACCCTAAACACTAAACCTTAAACCCTAAACCCTAAACCCTGAACCCTAAAAAAACCTCTAAACCTTAAAACTTTAAACCCTAAACCCTAAACCCAAAACCCAAAATCATAAACCCTAAACTCGAAGTCCTAAAAAAATGCTAAACCCTAAAAACCTAAAACCCAAAAAACCCTAAACCCTAAAACCCTAAACGCTACAACATAAACCCTAAACCCTAAACCCTAAAACCTAAAAAAAACCCTAAACCCTAAACCTTAAAAACCCTAGAAAACCCTAAAAAATCCTAAACCCTAAAAACCCTAAAAACCCTAAATCCTAAACCCTAAAACCCTAATCCCTAAACCCTAAGCCCTATACCATAAACCCTAAAACCCTAAAAAAAACCTTAAAACCCTAAACCCTAAAACCTAAACCCTAAACCCTAAACTCTAAACCCTAAACAAAAAAAACCCACAACCTTAAACCATAAACCCTAAACCCTAAACCCTAAAAACCTTAAAAAGAAACCCCAAACCCTAAACCCTAATCACCAAAAAACCCATAAACCTTAAAACCCTAAAACCCTAAAACACCCTAGACCCTAAACCGTAAACCCTAAGCCCGAAACCCTAAAAACCATAAACCCTAAACTATAAAACCCTAAACCCTAAACCATAAAACCCTAAACCCTATAACCCTAAAAAAACCCTAAACCCTAAAAAAACCCTAAACCCTATAACCCTAAAACCCTAAAAAACCCTTAACTCTAAAACCCTAAACCCTAAACCTTAAAACTCTAAACCCTAAACCATAAACCCTAAAATACCCTAAACCCTAATAACCCTAAAAAAACACTAAAACCCTAAAAAATTACTAAACCCTAAACACGGAACCCTAAAAAATCCTAAACACTAAAATCCTAAAACCCTAAAAATCCCTAAACCGTAAAATCCTAAACCCTAAACCCTAATCCCTAAACCCTAAAAACCTTAAAAAAAAAAACCCCAAAACCCTAAACCATAATCACTAAAAAACCCAAAAAAATTGGGAACCCTAAACCCTAAACCCTAAAAACCCTAAAAAACCTTAAACCCTAAACCCTAAACCCTAAACCCTAAACCCCAAACCCTAAACCCTAAAAACCCTAAACCCGAAACCCTAAAACCTAAAACCTTAAACCCTAAACCCTAAACCCTAAACCCTAAACCCTAAACCCTAAACCCTAAACCCCAAACCCTAAACCCTAAACCTTAAACCCTAAACCCTAAACCCTAAACCCTAAACCCTAAAAAAAATATTTAACCCTTAAAACCTCAAACCCTAAACCCTAAACCCAAAACCCTAAACACTAAACCCTAAACCCTAAAACCCTAAAGAGACCTTAACCCTAAAACTCAAAAACTTTTAAAAACTCTAAACCCTAAAACCCTAAACCCTAAACCTAAAAACTTAAAAAAAAAAAAACCTAAAACCCTAAAACCTAAACCCTAAACCCTAAAACCGTAAACCCTAAACCCTAAAAAAACCCTAAACCTTAAAACCATAAAACACTAAAAAATCTTAAACCCTAAACCCTAAACACTAAAAAAAACCCTAGACCCTACAAACCTTAAACTTCTAAACATTAAACCCTAAACCCTAAACCCGAAATCCATCCAAACCCTAAACCATTAACCCTTAACCGTAAATTCTAAACAATAAACCCTAAACCCTAAACCCTAAAAAACCTAAACCCTAAACACTAAACCCTAAACCTTAAAACCCTAAACCCTAAACCATAAACCCTAAAGCCTAAACACTAAAAAAAACCATAAACCATAAAAACCTTAAACCATTAAACCCAAACCCGAAACCCTAAACCCCAAACCCTAAATTCTAAAGCATTAAAAACCCTAAACCGTAAACCCTAAACCCTAAACTCTAAACCCTAAACCCTAAACACTAACCACTAAACCCTAAACCCTAAACCCTAAACCCTAAACCTTAAACCCTAAACCATAATCCCTAAACCCTAAAAAAGCCCTAAACCGTAAAAACCATAAACCCTAAACCGTAAACCCTAAAACCTTAAACCCAAAACCCAAAACCCTAATCCCTAAAAAGGCCCTAAACACTAAAACCCTAAAAACCTAAAAAACCTTAAACCCTAAACCCTAAACCATAAAACCCTAAAAAAAATCCTAAACCCTAAACCCGAATCCCTAAAAAAACCCTAAACCTTAATACCGTAAAACCCTAAAAAACCCTAAAGCCTAAAACCCAAAACCCTAAACAATAAAACCCTAAACCATAAACCTTAAACCCTAAAAAAAAACCTTAAACCCTAAAAATTCTAAACCCTAAACCCTAAACCCTAAACCCTAAAACCCTAAATCGTAAAACCCTATGAAAAACCTAAACCCTAAATCCTAAAAAAACCCTAAATCCTAAAACCCTAAAAAATTCTAAACCCTAAACCCTAAACCCAAAAAACCTAAATAAAAACCAAAAAAAATCCTAAAACCATAAACTATAAACTCTAAACCCTAAAAACCTTAAAACCCTAAACCTAAACCCTAAAAAACCCTAAACAAAATAAACCCAAAACCCTAAAATCTCGAAAAACCCTAAACACTAACCCCTATGACCTAAACCCTAAACCCTAACCCCAAAGACCTAAACCCTAATCCCTAAACACTAAACACTAAACCCGAAGCCCTAAACCCTAAAAACCCTAAACCCCAAACCCTAAACCCTAAAATCCCAAAAAAACCCTAAACCCTAAACCCTAACCCTAAGCCCTAAACCCTAATCCCAAAACCCTAAACACTAAACCTTAAACCCACAAAATCCTAAACCCTAAATCCTAAACCCTAAACCCTAAACCCTAAAAAAATCCTAAACCCTAAAAACCTTAAACCTTAAACACTAAACCCTAAACCCTAAAACCCTAAAAAAAAAACCTATACCATAAACTCTAAAAAAAACTCTAAACCCTAAAACCCAAAAAAAACCCTAAATCGTAAAACCTTAAAAAAAAGAAACCTTAAAAACCTAAACCCTAAACCCTAAACCCTAAAATCCCTACAAAACCGTAAAAAACACTATACCATAAACCCTAAAAACCCTCCAAAAAAACCTTAAAACCCTAAACCCTAAACCTTAAAACCCTAAAACCCAAAAACCCTAAAAACCCCTAATCCCAAAACCCAAAACCCTAAAAACTCTAAAAAAAAAAACCATATAACCCTTCACCCTAAACTCTAAACCCTAAACCCTAAAAACCCTAAAAAACCCTAAAAATCCCTAAACCTCAAACCCTAAAACCCTAAACCCTAAAAACCCTAAAAAATCGTAAATCCTAAAGCCTAAACCCTAAACCCTAAGCCTTAAACCCTAAAAAAACCCTAAACCCTAAAAACCGTAAACCCTAAACCCTAAACCTTAAACCTTAAAACTCTAAACCTTAGCTATTGTGCAGGGTTGTTTTTTTTGTCCTTGCAGGTTTGCTGATTTTTTAGATGGCTTCTGTTGAGGTGTGGTTTGGTTGTTGATGCTTTGGAGCTTTGATGCCTGTTTGCTTTTTCTTTTTTTCTGTTATATTGTATCTTAGTAAGGGACTTATTGCTCATTAGGTTTTCTTTTCTTTTTCCTTTACAGCTCTCTTGAGCATTAGTGAGCGATTTGTCACTTTTAAGGACCTTGTAACAATATTTTTATATGAACATGGAGGCCCCTACAGCGGGTTTTAACTAAAAAAAAAAA
>CM034297.1:26708111-26746461 GCA_019925795.1 Dendrobium chrysotoxum
GAGAGAGAGAGAGAGAGATAGCCATAATTCGCTGTGCCATGATCTTCCCACAGCATTTCTCAACTCTTTCCCCATTCCACTCGAAAGAATCACTAAGAAGGTTACTTACCTTGGAGTTTTCCAATTCTTCCACATTAACAAAGGTTGGCCACAAAGCCAATTTCTGATCCAAAATCCATGTATCCTGCAGCACATCAATTTGGTGCCCATTGCCAATCTTCCACCTAAGAATAGACTGTAAAGATTTAGCTCCATTATGGTTCACCTTCCAGGTTATAGAGGTCTTCCGGATTTGCAAATTTCCCAAGAAATCTTTCCCATACTTGGCATACAACAATCTATGCAAAGTAGAGTTTGTGTGTTGCATCACATCCCAAGCTAGACTAGCACGAAGGGGTCCCTGGCATTTTGCTAGAGAATGAAAACCAATTCCCCCATGGGTCCTCGGTTGGCAAAGCTCCTCCCACGCCACATAATGCAGTCCTCCACTGTTAACGTCCTTTTGCCATAAGAATCTTCTGCTCATTTTTTTCAATTGAGTTTAGAACCCCATTAGACAGTATAGTATGAGTCATCAAATACATTGGGATAGTTAGGAGTGAAGTTCTGATAAATAAAGCCCTTCCTGCCAACGACAGATGCTTCTTCCCCCATAAGTTTATCTTCTCATGAGCCTTCTTTAAAATTTTGTACAAATCCTTGGCACCCAACTTCCTCATTGCCAAAGGTAATCCAAGATACTCAAAAGAATTCACCTTTCTAAAGCCCATCATCTTTGCAATACTCCGCTTCTTCCAATTTGGACATCTCTTATTAAAGAGGATAGCAGACTTACCACAGTTAATTCTCTGGCCCGTCCAATCACAATATTCATTCAATAGCCGCAATATCCTGGCTGCATTGCTTCTATTGGCTTCAGCAAAGACCAATATGTCATCGACATACAAAAGATGTGACACAACATCAGTATTCTTGGCAATTTGGATACCCAGCTGTCCCCCATTGCCTAAAGGCTTTAGATAAGAGCTCAAAACATAAAATAAACAAATATGGTGATAATGGGCAACCCTGTCAAAAACCACTTCGAGCTTTAATCCAATGTATCCTGCTGCCATTAACAAGGAGCGTAAATCATGGCTGGCAATACATTGGATTACCCAATGCATTAACCGTTCAGAGAACCCCATCAGACTCATTACATTTCTCAAAGTTTCCCATGTCATACAATCGTATGCCTGCTCCATATCCACTTTTAGTGCCATCATCCCAGATTTTTGAAATGAATACTAAAATTTGCACATCATTTCCTGAGCTATTAATCCATGGCTTGAGATAGATCTTCCTGGGATAAAGACTCCTTGTCTTCACTGATAATACTACTCAACACCGGTTTGAGACGATTAACCAAAATCTTAGCCACTATCTTATAGTAAGATTGGCATAGGCTAATAGGTCTAAACTTATATGGCATATTGGCATTATCATGCTTTGGAATAAGAACCACTAAGGTATCTTTCCAGCTCTCACACATGGAGTTAGTGTCAAAAAAATGTACAATGGCCCTAGTAATATCAAGTTTAATAATTTCCCAATAAAATTTCAAGAAGGAAGATGTAATACCGTCAATCCCCGGAGCTCTATTATTTCCCAAACTAAAAACAGCTTGCCGGACTTCCTCTTCAGTGACATCCGCCTCTAAACTCACCTTCATTTGATCTTGGATCAAGTCAGCATCCTGAAAGTATGGCCAATTTTCTAATGAAATCTATCTCTTCTTCCATTTTATCATGAAGAAATTCCAAAATTCCTTCTGGATAAGGCTCGGCTCCGTGATCCTCTCCTCATTCTGATTTTGGACTTCCACAATTCTATTACCCCGTTTACGAGTGGAAGAAATGAGAATTTGCATCTCCTTCCTCAATCCATCTGGTCTTCGCTCTTTGTCTCCACCAGGTGGTAATACGTGCCAATGTAGCATTCAACTCAGCAGCCTTCCATCGAAGTTTCTGATCCTGCATTTCATTCAATCCCTCATTAGAACAGTCAATGAATTGAAGTTCTTCAATATGCTCCTCCAAAGACCTCTTGAGCTCTCCAAGTTCTTTGATCTGGTTACGGCTCCAGAAATACAACGCTTTAAGTGTCCTGTGGCTGTTTCGGTTCAGCACTTCAGCTGGTTCCCCAAAGTTCTGCTTCGACCAATACTTCCAAACAATTTTCCATGTGGCAGGATATGACATCCAGATGTCTTCAAATCTAAACCATTTATCTCCAGACGTTTGAACTTGAGCAGCCAAACAGAGCAACAGGGGATAGTGGTCTGAGGCTAGCCGAAGAAGATGCTTAACTGTAGCCAATGGAGCCACCCGAGTAGCTATACCATTTTCTGCCTTTCTTCTCGCTCTGGTCAAGACAACAATTAAAATCTCCTCCCATGATTATAGGGAGGTTCACATTGACACAAGAACTGATAGTATTCCAAAGAGAACGATGGCCATGATAATCTTTATTAGCATAAACTACAGCTATCATCCATTTCTACAAATTAGGTAACACAAGTTGGCCAATCCGTACTTGGTCAGTGGCAGTAACAACTTCGAATTGAGTGATATCCCGCCTCCATTGAGCTAGAAGCCTGCCGAATTTCCCCACAGCTGGTTGATGAAAAAATTCCCATCCACCCCCAATCAGTCTATCCACCTTATTCCTACTTAGATCCTCTATCATGGTTTCAATCAACCCAACAAAATAAACCTCATTGTTTCCAATAAGGCTTCACAAGTAGTTACCCGTTTGCTTCTTACTGGCACCCCTGCATTTCCACACCAGAATGGATGACATTAAGTAACTAGAAGGGAGGCGTCCCCGCCGCTAGTTTGCTCAACCATCTCCTTCTTCCTCTTCCTAAGGAGCTCCTCAATGGGTCCCAATTGGCTAATTTCCTTTTCAAGGTGATCAAGATTGTACCTATATCTGTTAGCTTTCGACAACATAGGCTTAATTCCAGCTGTGAAAAGTAATGGCTTCTTGAATCCCATCCTACTCTACTTACGAGTAGGCTTAAACTTCCCCTCAGGTTCTTTGACTTTGCTGAAATCCACCTGGTTGGGGATATTCAACAACTGCTTGGTGCCTTTATTCTCATTATTCTTAACTCGTGGATGGTTAATCCTCCTCCGACGTGGGGGGACTTGAATCCATGGCCCCAACTGATCTTCCTCCTCCTGAAGATTTCCCTCCTTCCCAATAGAGGTCTGTCCTTTAACTTGCAATCTCTCTACATCGCTTTCCTTCCCCTTGCTTACTGTAGATTTCCGCTGAGTATCAACTTCTGATTTAATAACAGAAGTGCTAGCCTTTTTAGAGTCCTCCTGATTCTGCTTCCCAATTCCATCCGTGAATTGCTCTTGTCTGCCTTCCCCCAGTCCTCCCTGTCCCATGTTCCATCCGTGAAGTCCTTAAAGGGCAATGCTCTCTACGATGCCGAATCTTCCCATAGCCGTAACAAAGAAGACCTATGCCTTCATATTCCACCTTCTGGTAATACCTGCCATCCAATCCATTGACCCAAATACCTGGCAGCAACTTGTTAGCAAGATTCATTCTGACACATACCCGAGCATACTCCCTTCTGCCCCAGTTCCCCGTCTGAGCATCAATCCAAAGAGGAACACCAATTTTTGATGCAATTCTAGAGATATTACATAAATCCCAATACTATAACGGAAGGTTGATCAACCGTATCCAAATAGGAGATGACAATCCTTCCATGGAGGCCGGGGAAAAGCTTGGCGTCCACTTATCTAATCCCATAATGTTACCTCCAATGAACCAGGGACCTCCACATAGGATAGCATCTCTGGCTTCCACCGATGAGAATACACACATGAAGCAATCAATCCCATAGTAGTTAACTGGAATTCCCCATATCTTCCCCACTGACATTGTGTTTCAGCCATCAACAGGTAAAATGAAACTCTCCTTCCAAGAATTCTCCCCACAACCGCTCTGTTCAGCATAGCCATGTTCGCCTTAACACACTCCAGGTTGAGATCAATAGAAATGCCATCGAAAGAAATGTCATTAACGTCCTCCACATTAAGAATAGGAATGTGTTCCGGCTTTCTCCACGCATTACCTATTCTAACCGGGACAGTGAAGCTTCTATCCACACTCTTACCCTTGGGGTCCTTCTGGATTTCAAATGTTTTGCCTAAATCGGCATTACCATAAGCATCTAATGTGCTATTCATAGAATTTTCCATTCCACCATAGTTGGATCCTTCCCCGATCACACCTACAGGATTAACTTCATCTACTCCACCATCTGATAGAACAACATCCGTCCATGGTATCATTCTCCGAAACAAACTTCCTCAGATCAGATAGATCAGCACATACCTCCATTACATTATCCATTCTAGTCATGGTAGAATCCACATCAATCATCTCTTCCATCTCCACTCCACATTCCCGAGCAGCAATCTTAACATCTTCCTCAACCTCCATAGCATTGAATGTCAGATTAGTCACTAATCTCAAATCCTATATCAGCTTCTGTTCTTCATCCATTGTGGGAGAAGCATCCTCCACTTTGATTCCCACAGCTCTAGTCGGACCAACTCCTCCCTTCACTGTCTGTTGTACCATTTTGGAATCCAGAATGCGAGATCTGATCTCCCTCCTTCCTTCCAATGAACCATTCGATACCGTCTTACCAGTGTACCGAGCCTTCCCCTTAGATTTAATCAATGTAATCTTCCTAGGAGAATAATCTCCTACCTTCTTAGATCCTCCCGATCTAACACTAGAACGCCTACGATCAGACTCTCACCCTCCAACAGATCCGTCACCTCCTCCCCCACCGGAGCAGGGAGGTGACCTTCGGTCACTCCCCGCCATCCCCATAGCTTCTCTTACTAGAAAATCAATTTAGTGAGAGAAAGAATTAAGAAGAAATGAGCGCTCGAGAGATATTGTTTGAGAGAGAGAGAGAGAGAGAGAGAGAGAGAAGAGGGGGATATAGAGCAAGAAGGGAGAAAGATGGAGAATTAGAAATAATGAGAGAGAGAGTGGGGGAGAGAGAAAGAGAGAGCAGGAGAGAGAGAGGCAGAAAGAGGGAGATAGAGAAAAGAGGGAGAATGATGGAGAATTAGAAAAAATGAGAGAGGGAGAGGAGGGGGGAGAGAGGAGATAGAGAGAGAGAGAGAAGAATGAGAGAGAGAGAGCAAGAGGGAGAATGATGGAGAATTAGAAATAATTAGAGAGAGAGAGTAAGACAGAGACAGAAGAGAGAAGAGAGGGAGAATGATGGAGAATTAGAAAAAATGAGAGGGAGAGAGAGATAGAGAAAGGTAGAGAGAGAGAGAGAAAGAGAGAGATAGAGCAAGTGGGAGAATGATGGAGAATTAGAAATAATGAGGGAGGGAGAGAGAGAGAGAATGATGGAGAATTAGAAATAATTAGAGAGTGAAAGAGAGAGAGCGAGAGAGAGAGAGAGAGAGAGAGAGAGAGAGAGAGAGAGAGAGAGAGAGAGAGAGAGAGGGAGAGAGAGAGAGAGAGAGAGAGACAGAGAGATAGAGAGAAGGATGGAGAATTAGAAATAATGAGGGAGGGAAAGAGAAAGAAAGAGAGAGAGCGATAGAGCAAGAGGGAGAATTAGAAATAATGAGAGAGGGAGAGAAGAGAGAGAGAGAGAGATAAGGCAAAGAGAGAGAGAGAGGGAGAAAATGGGAGATAGAGCAAGAGGGAGAATGATGGAGAATTAGAAATAATGAGAGAGGGGGAAAGCGAGAGAGAGAGAGCAAGAGGGAGAATGATGGAGAATTAGAAATAATGTGTGTGTGAGAGAGAGAGAGTAAGATAGAGAGAGAAAGAGAGGGAGAATGAAGGAGAACTAGAAAAAATGAGAGAGGGAGAGAGAGGGATAGAAAGAGAAAGTGAATGAGAGAGAGAGAGAGAGATAAAATAAGAGGGAGAACAATGTAGAGTTAGAAATAATGAGAGAGAGAGAGAGAGAGAGAGAGAGAGAGAGAGAGAGAGAGAGAGAGAGAGAGAGAGAAAGAGAGAGAGAGAGAGAGAGAGATGGAGCAAGATGGAGAATGTTGGATAATTAGAATAATGAGAGAGGGAGAGAGAGAGAAAAATAGAGAGTGATAGAGAGTGATAGAGCAAAAGAGATAGAGAGAGAAAGAGGCAGATAGAGTAAGTGGGAGAATAATGGAGAATTAAAAATAATGAGAGAGGTGGGAGAAAGAGGGACATAGAGCAAGAGGGAGAATGATCAAGAATTAAAAATAATGAGAGAGGGAGAGAGAGAGAGAGAGAGAGAGAGAGAGAGAGAGAGAGAGAGAGAGAGAGAGAGAGAGAGAGAGAGAGAGAGAGAGAGATAGAAATAGGGATAATGATGGAGAATTAAAAAAAATGAGAGAGGGAGAGAGAGAGAGATAGAGAAAGAGAGAGAGAGAAAGAGAAAGATAGAGCAGGAGGGAGAATGATGGAGAATTAGAAATAGTAAGAGAGGGAGGGAGAGGGAGAGAGAGAGAGAGAGAGAGAGAGAGAGAGAGAGAGAGAGAGAGAGAGAGAGAGAGAGAGAGAGAGAGAGATAGAGTAAGAGGGAGAGTGATGGAGAATTAGAAATTATGAGAGAGGGAGAGGGGGAGAGAGAGAAAGAGGGAGAATGATGGAGAATTAGGAATTATGAGAGAGGGAGAGGGGGAGAGAGAGAAGAGAGAGAGAGAGAATAATGAAGAATTAGAAATAATGACCGAGAGAGAGGGAGGGAGAATGACGGAGAATTAGAAATAATGAGAGATGGAGTGGGGGGGATTGAGAAAGAGAGAGAGAGAGAGGGAGAGCAAGAGGGATAATGATGTAGAATTAGAAATAATGAGAGAGAGATAGAGAAAGAGAGAGAGAATAGAAGGAGAATGATGGAGAATTCGAAAAAAAAGAGAGGGGGGAGGGGGGAGAGAGAGAGAGAGCGAGAGAGAGAGAGAGACGAATATAGGGCAAGAGGGATAATGATGGAGAATTATATATAATGAGAGATATAGAGAGAGAGCGGGATTGAGAGAGAGAGATAGAGCAAGATGGAGAATGTCAGAGAATTAGAATAATGAGAGAGGGAGAGAGAGAGAGAAAGAGAATGAGAGTGATAGAGGAAGAGAGATAGAGAGAGAAAGTGTAGGATTGTGCAGGAAGGAGAATGACGAAGAATTAGAAATAATAAGAGAGGTGGGAGAAAGAGGGAGACAGAGCAAGAGGGAGAATGATGGAGAATTAGAAATAATGTGTGTGAGAGAGAGAGTAAGAGAGAGATAGAGATAAAGATGGAGAATTATGGAGAATTAGAAAAATGAGAGAGGGAGAGAGAGAAAGATTGAGAAATAGAGATAGAAAGCAGGAGGGAGATAGAGCAAGAGGGAGAATGATTTGAATTAGAAATAATGAGAGAGGGGAGGGAGAGAGAGAAAGAGAGAGAGAGAGAGAGAGAGAGAGAGAGAGAGAGAGAGAGAGAGAGAGAGAGAATGATGGAGAATTAGAAATATTAAGAGAGGCAAAGAGAGAGAAAGAGATAGGAGAGAGATAAAGCAAGAGAGAGAAAGAGAGAAGGAGGGAGATTGAGCAAGAGGGAGAATGATGGAGAATTAAAAATAATGAGAGAGAGAGATAGAGCAAGAGCGAGAATGATGGAGAATTCGAAATTATGAAAGAGGAAGAGGGGGGGAGAGAGAGAGAGAGAGAGAGAGAGAGAGAGAGAGAGAGAGAGAGAGAGAGAGAGAGAGAGAGAGAGAGAGAGAGAGAAGAGAGAGAGAGAGAGAGAGGAAGAGGGATATAGAGCAAGAGAGAGAAAGAGATAGGAGAGAGATAAAGCAAGAGAGAGAAAGAGAGATAGAGCAAGAAGGAGAAAGAGAGAAGGAGAGAGATAAAGCAAGAGAGAGAAAGAGAGAAGGAGGGAGATTGAGCAAGAGGGAGAATGATGGAGAATTAAAAATAATGAGAGAGAGAGAGAGATAGAGCAAGAAGGAGAATGATGGAGAATTAGAAATTAGAAATTATAAAAGAGGGAGAGGCAGAGAGAGTGAGAGAAAGAGAGAGAGAGAAAGAGAGAGAGAGAGAGAGAGAGAGAGAGAGAGAGAGAGAGAGAGAGAGAGAGAGAGAGAGAGAGAGAGAGAGAGAAGGATAGAGGGAGAGAGAGAGAGCAAGATGTAGAATGTTGGAGAATTAGAATAATGAGAGAGGGAGAGAGAGAGAAAGAGAGAGAGAGAGAGTGATAGAGCAAAAGAGATAGAGAGAGAAAGAGGCAGATGGAGTAAGTGGGAGAACGATGGAGAATTAGAAATAATGAGAGAGGTGGGAGAAAGAGTGACATAGAGCAAGAGGGAGAATGATCAAGAATTAGTAATAAAGTGAGAGAGAGAGAGAGTAAGAGAGACAGAGAGAAAGAGGGAGAATGATGGAGAATTAAAAAAAATGAGAGAGGGAGAGTGAGAGAGATAGAGAAAGAGAGAGAGAGAGAGAGAATGAGGGAAATAGAGCAAGAGGGAGAATGACGGAGAATTAGAAAGGTTGAGAGAGGGGAGGAAGAGGGGAGAGAGAGAGAGAGAGAGAGGGAGATACAGTAAGAGGGAGAATGATGGAGAATTAGAAATTATGAGAGAGGGAGAGGGGCAGAGAGAGAAAGAGGGAGAATGATGGAGAATTAGGAATTATGAGGGAGGGAGATGGGGAGAGAGTGAAGAGAGAGAGAGAGAGAATGATGAAGAATTAGAAATAATAAGAGAGAGAGAGAGAGAGGGAGAATGATGGAGAATTAGAAATAGTGAGAGAGGGAGTGGGGGGGACAGAGAAAGAGAGAGAGAGAGAGAGCATAAGAGGGATAATGATGAAGAATTAGAAATAATGATAGAGATAGAGAAAGAGATAGAGAGAGAGGGAGAATGATGGAGAATTCGAAAAAATGAGAAAGCGAGGGAGAGAGAGAGAGAGAGAGAGAGAGAGAGAGAGAGAGAGAGAGAGAGAGAGAGAGAGAGAGAGAGAGAGAGAGAGCGAGAGAGAGAGCGAGAGAGGAAGAGGGATATAGAGCAAGAGGGATAATGATGGAGAATTATACATAATGAGAGATAGAGAGAGAGAGAGCGGGATCGAGAGAGATAGAGCAAGATGGAGAATGTTGGAGAATTAAAATAATGAGAGAGGGAGAGAGAGATAGAGAGTGATAGAGCAAGAGAGATAGAGAGAGAAAGAGGCAGATTGAGTAGGAGGGAGAATGACGAAGAATTAGAAATAATGAGAGAGGTGGGAGAAAGAGGTAGATATAGCAAGAGGGAGAATGATGGAGAATTAGAAATAATGTGAGAGAGAGATAGAGATAAAGATGGAGAATGATGGAGAATTAGAAAAAAATGAGAGAGGGGGAGAGAGCGAGAGAGAGAAAGATTGAGAAACAGTGATAGAGAGAAGGAGGGATATAGAGCAAGAGGGAGAATTATTTGAATTAGAAATAATGAGAGAGGGGAGAGGGAGGGAGAGAGAGAGAGAGAGAGAGAAAGAGGAGAATGATGGAGAATTAGAAATATTAAGAGAGGGAAAGAGAGAGAGAGAGATAGGAGAGAGATAAAGCAAGAGAGATAAAGAGAGATGGAGGGAGATTGAGTAAGAGGGAGAATGATGGAGAATTAGAAATAATGAGAGAGAGAGAGATAGAGCAAGAGCGAGAATGATGGAGAATTCGAAATTATGAAAGAGGAAGAGGGGGAGAGAGAGAGAGAGAGAGAGAGAGAGAGAGAGAGAGAGAGAGAGAGAGGAGGAGAGAGAGAGAGAGAGTGAGAGAGGAAGAGGGATATAGAGCAAGAGGGATAATGATGGAGAATTAGAATAATGAGAGAGGGAGAGAGGGAGAGAGAGAGAGAAAGAGGCAGATTGAGCAGGAGGGAGAATGACGAAGAATTAGAAATAATGAGAGAGGTGGGAGAAAGAGGGAGATAGAGCAAGAGGGAGAATGATGGAGAATTAGAAATAATGTGATAGAGAGATAGAGTAAGAGTGAGAGATAGAGATAAAGATGGAGAATAAGAAAAAAATGAGAGAGGGGGAGAGAGCGAGAGAGAGAAAGATTGAGAAAGAGAGATAGAGAGAAGGAGGTATATAGAGCATGAGGGAGAATTATTTGAATTAGAAATAATGAGAGAGGGGAGAGGGAGGGGGAGAGAGAGAGAGAGAGAGGGAGAGGGGAGAATGATGGAGAATTAGAAATATTAAGAGAGGGAAAGAGAGAGAGAGAGAGAAATAGGAGAGAAATAAAGCAAGAGAGAGAAAGAGAGAAGGAGGGAGATTGAGCAAGAGGGAGAATGATGGAGAATTAGAAATAATGAGAGAGAGAGATAGAGCAAGAGCGAGAATGATGGAGAATTCAAAATTATGAAAGAGGAAGAGGGGGGGGAGAGAGAGAGAGAGAGAGAGAGAGAGAGAGAGAGAGAGAGAGAGAGAGAGAGAGAGAGAGAGAGAGAGAGAGAGAGAGAGAGAGAGAGGAAGAGGGATATAGAGCAAGAGGGATAACGATGGAGAATTATACATAATGAGAGATAGAGATAGAGAGAGAGCGGGATCGAGAGAGATAGAGCAAGATGGAGAATGTTGGAGAATTTGAATAATGAGAGAGGGAGAGAGAGAGATAGAGAGTGATAGAGCAAGAGAGATAGAGAGAGAAAGAGGCAGATTAAATAGGAGGGAGAATGACAAAGAATTAGAAATAATGAGAGAGGTGGGAGAAAGAGGGAGATAGAGCAAGAGGGAGAATGATGGAGAATTAGAAATAATGTGAGAGAGAGATAGAGTAGAGAGAGAGATAGAGATAAAGATGGAGAATGATGGAGAATAAGAAAAAAATGAGAGAGGGGGAGAGAGCGAGAGAGAGAAAGAGAGATAGAGAGAAGGAGGTTTATAGAGCAAGAGGGAGAATTATTTGAATTAGAAATAATGAGAGAGGGCAGAGGGAGGGAGAGAGAGAGAGAGAGAGAGGGGAGAATGATGGACAATTAGAAATATTAAGAGAGGGAAAGAGAGAGAGAGAGAGATAGGAGAGAGATAAAGCAAGAGAGAGAAAGAGAGAAGGAGGGAGATTGAGCAAGAGGGAGAATGATGGAGAATTAGAAATAATGAGAGAGAGAGAGATAGAGCAAGAGCGAGAATGATGGAGAATTCGAAATTATGAAAGAGGAAGGGGGGAGAGAGAGAGAGAGAGAGAGAGAGAGAGAGAGAGAGAGAGAGAGAGAGAGAGAGAGAGAGAGAGAGAGAGAGAGAGAGAGAGGCAGAGGGAGAGAAAGCAAGTTAGAGAATGATGGAGAATTAGAAATAATGAGAGAGGGAGAGGGGGGGGGGAGAGAGAGAGAGAGAGAGAGAGAGAGAGAGAGAGAGAGAGAGAGAGAGAGAGAGAGAGAGAGTAGGAGGGAGAATGATAGAGAATTAGAAATAATGAGAAATGGAGAGAGAGAGAGAGAGAGAGAGAAAGATAGAGAGAGATAGGGCAAGAGACAGATAAAATTGGAGATAGAGTAAGAGGGAGAATGATGGAGACTTTGAAATAATGAGAGAGGGAGACAGAGAGAGGGATAGAGAGGGAGGGAGAGAGAGAGAGATAGAGAGAGAGAGATAGAGGGAGATATAGCAAGAGAGATAATGATGGAGAATTAGAAATAATGAGAGAGAGAGAGAGGGAGAATGATGGAGAATTAGAAATATTAAGAGAGGGAAAGAGGGGGAGAGAGAGATAGTAGAGAGAGATAGAGCAAGAGAGTGAAAGTGAGAAGGATGGAGATTGAGCAAGAGGGAGAATAATGGAGAGTTAGAAATAATGAGAGAGAGAGAGAGAGAGAGAGAGAGAGAGAGAGAGAGCAAGAGGGAGACAGAGCAAAAAGGAGAATGATGGATAATTAAAAATAATGTGTGATAGAGAGAGAGAGATAGAGCAAGAGAAAGAAAGTGAGAAGGAGGGAGATTGAGCAAGAGGGAGAGTGATGGAGAATTAGAAATAATGAGAGAGAGAGAGAGAGAGAGAGAGAGAGAGAGAGAGAGAGAGAGAGAGAGAGAGAGAGAGAGAGAGAAAGAGAGAGAGAGAGAGAGAGAGAGAGAGAGAGAGAGAGAGAGAGAGAGAGAGAAAGGGACATAGAGCAATAGGGAGAATGATGGATAATTAGAAATAATTAGAAATAGGGTTTGGGGTTTAGGTTTTAGGGCTTAGGGTTTAGTGTTTAGGGTTTAGGGTTTAGGGCTTAGGGTTTAGTGTTTAGGGTTTACGGTTTAGGGTTTAGGGTTTAGGGTTTATGGTTTAAAATTTTTGGCTTAGGTTTTAGGGTTTAGAGTTTAGGGTTTAGGGTTTTTGGGGTTTAGGGTCCAAACCAGCATAGAATAAGAAGTAGGAATATTATTACTCCAAATCTTATCAAAAGCAATAGACACATCACTCTTATCTCTATTGAAATGCTAAATATTCTTAAATATAAAAGAACCATTGTAAAAAATTTTAAACATAATCTGATCATCCAAATCAGCATAAATCTTATCATTTTAACCTTCTTACCAACCTCATCCGGCACCATATTCAAAATAGCCTCCATATTCGACTCATTATTTTTAAAAACCTGTTTTACTTTGAGGGGAGAATATGAAGTAGTGGAAAGCATCGCATCAATGGAAATATTAAACAACCATCTATCTTGCCAAAAGAACAAATTACCCGAGTTTAAACCCCAAACAATTAGAGGCTCAACTCTAGTTCCAATAGCACACATTCTTTTCCAAATGGTAGAATCACCATGTTTATAAAAGCAACATAAAGGATGCTTACCTTTGCAATACTTGTAGTTCATAAATTTAGCCCACAAACTCTGATTCTTATGAATGTTCCACAACATCTTAAAAGAAGTCGCAGTTATTGAGTCAACAATAGTTTTGCACCCTAAGCCTCCTTCATTTAATGACCCACACAATTTATGCCAAGTAGACTAGTGCATTCTATGAATGTTGGACTAAGAACCCCAAAAAAATTTATTAAGAGTTATCTCCAACCTAAGGACAGTCGCAAAGTTAGGTTTAATCACTTGAAAAAGATGAAAAGCCATTGAATTTAAAGTACTCTTAAGAATAGTCAGTCTACCACCATAAGCAAGAAAGTGATACTCCTAAGAAGACATATTACCTTGTATCTTATTAAAAATTAAAAATCTCATCAAACAAATGAGATTTATTATGACCTTTATAAATTGGAGCCCCCAAATATTTAAAAGGCAACTTATGATGAGCAAAATTAGTATTAGCAATTATTCTGTTAACATTAGATCTAGTAATCCATTCAGAAATATAAAAAGAGCATTTGGAATCATTAAACTTAAGTCCACTTTCCAACAAAAATAACCCAATAAAATCCTTGATCCTTTTCACATGATTAAAACTACCATTCAAAAAAATTATAAAGTCATCCACAATGCAAATATGATAAATAGGTAAACCACCATTAGATTAAAACAGCATACTAGGATATTGCTCAAAAATTGCATTTAATCATCTAGTAAAGTATTCCATAGCAATTATGAAAAGGAAAGGAGACAAAGGATCACCTTGTATAACACCATGAACCGAATGGAAAATACCATTAGAAGAATGTTACATAAAAAATCCCAAGACAAGTTATCATAAGCTTTGGAGATGTGAAGCATAAAAAGTAAATTACCTCCTCTAATTTTCAAATCAAAATCATGCACTAATTCTTGAGTGAGCAAAATATTATAAGAAATTAATCTACCTTTGACAAACCCAGTTTGATTAGAAGAAATAATTCTAAGTAACAAAGGGCCTAACCTTAAAGCAAAACCAATTAGAAGTAAGCTTATTAAAGAAAGTGCAAAGACTTATAAGTATCCGGATTATCTTTTTTAGGAATAAGAACAATAGCCGTAGTAATAAAGTATTTAGGCATTACCTTGCCCTCAAAGAAATCCACCACAACAATAATTAAATCCTCTTTAATAAAATGCTAGCAAAGTTGAAAAAATAAAGAAGTAAAACCATTCGTACCAGTAGTAGAGTTAGCATTCATAGACATAACCGTAGAAAATATTTCATGCTCAGAAGGTTTCTCCATGTGGGCAATATTCTCTTCTAAAGTAATGATCTTACCAAAAAGATGAGAGTTAACAAGAGGCATCACACCAACCTTATGACCTAGAATATTAGAAAAGAACCTAGTAACAGAATCAGGAAGCAACTTCGCCTTAATCCAGTTGCCATGCTCATCTTTAACCTTCTTTATAAAATTAAGGCTCTTCTTCTTGTTGACCAAGGCATGGAAATACTTGGTATTCCTATCACCCTCATTTAAATGTTTAGCAGACGCTTTTTGTCTCCAATATGTTTCCTCCATATCCTGCAGCTTAATCAAATTTTCTTTAGCCTCATTCAATTCATTAATAAAAAGACTATCAGTAACAACCATGTTCTCCAGAAAACAAACCTTTTCTTCCATCTCTTTAATATTAACAAAACTTTTCTTAAATTTGTGTTTATTCCACCAATTTAAACACTACTTTAACCTTTTTAACTTCAAGCAAAGTACCACCCACAGAATTATCAGGAACAATACAAGCATTCCAATTGGAAGAAATTAAATTTAAGAAATAAGTGTACTACACCGACATATTTTGAAATCTAAAGCAAGGTATAGTATTATTCTTACAATTATTTTCCTTAATAAAGACCAGCAAAGGACAATGATCCGAAAGAGATCTGCTCAAATGCTCAATAGAAGATAAAGGCCATTTAGCAATCCAATCATTATTAAACAAAACCCTGTCTAATCTTTGCCATAACCGATTATTGTTCCAAGTAAACTTAAAGTTAATAAAGCCAATATCAACTAACTTGCAATCACAAATCATATTAGAAAAGTCATCCATAGAATAAATATTAGGAACACAACCTCCCAAACTTTCATTAGAATTAAGAATAGTGTTAAAATCACCACCAACAAACCGTGGTTCATTGATAACTGAAGCAAAGGAGACAAGAGAATTCCAAAGAATTTTTCTATCATTTTTATTGCAAGCAGCATAAACTAAAGAACCTTTGACAACAAAATTAAAATAGGTAATGGACACATTAACAACTTGAACAAGATCATCAATAATAGTTGAAGTCACTTTATTAGACCAAAAAAGCCAAATTTTATTAGACACATTAGCAAAGAAATTTTTATAACCCAAAAGTCTACTAACATGCACAATACTTTTACAATTAATCATAGGTTCAATAATAACAAGGAAATAAATACAATGAATACGAGCTAAATTATGAATCCTATTCTTAATAGAGGTGGATCCAATCCCTCTAACATTCCAAATAATAAAATTAATCATTAATTATGGAAAGATAATGATTTAGTTAAGGTACTAGGGCCTTAGCAAATTTATTTTTAATTTTCTTAATTTTATAACGAGTATTATAAACATAATTAAAATCTTTACCTTTTTCCACATTTTGACAAATAGAAGTATCCACAATAATCAAAGAATTATTAATAACATGCTCACCCAAAACTTGCTCAGAAGCAAGTTCACCTTCTTCTAATTCCTTGTCATCAAAATCAGAAGATGCTTCAGGCACCAAAATGGAAGGTTCATTAACCCCAAATTTTCATTTTCCTGTAAAGACTAGTGACAAAAATCTTTAGGAATTTTAACAACAGAAGTACTTTCATAAGAAACCAAGTTCTGACAATCATTACTCAAAGGAGAATCTAAAACAGAAAATTTATTTTTTGCTTCCAACATAGCAGGTTCTTCAAATAGAATCAATTCCCATTGCGTTTGTTCTTCCATTCCCTTTACCAGTTGATTCTTAAGCAAAGAATCAACATCTTTATCCCCACTTTTTGTTTACAAAGCCTCAGAATGTTCATGAACAATATCTTGATTAACCAAAGAATGCTTATGCTTATCCTTGCCCTATTTTCTTGATTCAAATTCTTTTAAACTCTTTCTTTTAAGTGAGGATTAAGAATAAAATAATTGTTAGTATCATGCCCATGTAATTTACAATGAGTACAAAAAACAGGAAAGTTTTTTATTTCAATTTTTTGAGTATATCCATTATTTTTAGAGCCAAGCCAAATTTCCTTAGAAAATTCTTTCGTGATGTCCATTTTTATCAAAATTCTAGCCACTGAAGGCCTAGATTTATTCACAGTCGCCTGATTAACCTGTAAATGTCTACCAAAAATAGACCTAATAGCTTGCTAAATAATAGGATTATAAAAATGCATACGAAGATTGGGCAGAGAAAGCCAAACCGGACAAATAGGCGATTCAGAATTGATATCAAAATCAGGAGATCACTTTAATAACCGTATATGACAATTTTTAACATAATAAGATCTCCTGAAGAAAATTCTAGCATAATCAAGCTCATTCGAAACATTTATTAAAACATAATGAGGATCCATCAAACTAACAGAAAAAGAAACTGCAAGTTTCAGATTATGAAAGAACCCTCTAATTTCCTCCATAAAAGGTCTTTTAAAAGAAAATTTACCAACAAGAGCAAATTTAAAAGGTTCGAACAACTTTAAAATGTCCTCATCAGAAATTATGATAGCAGGTAATCCATTATAAGATGAAGTAGAAATATTTAAATTTGAATTACCAGTACTAGAAGAACCAGATAGCGCCTCTTTAAAAGATTTAGGAAAAGATTTCCTAATCACACCGTTAGGGTTAGATTCCATACTCATAAAATTATTCAGATTTTTACTAGAATCCAAGTTCGAAGACTGAAGATTCTCCATCTCCCTCTCAAACTTTCTGGCAGGATTAGAATTCTCGATAATCTGAGAAGGATCTTGATTGGAATCAATTTCCATCAAACCCTAGGAGAGTTTCCTCCAAAAAGATCCAATAAAAATAACAAATAAATAGTTAAAAAAATACAGAAGGGAAGAAAATGCCAAGAATTAACCAGATGAAGACAAGATTCGATAAAACTCTCAAGAAAATCCACACAAGAACAAATTCGCCTTCAAGTCGCTTGGAGACGAGAGCACCGCGACACGAGGAGGTTTTTCGGGTTTAGGTTTAGGTTGAGGGTTTAGGTTTAGTTAGTTTATTAGTTTATTTTATTTAGTTTAGTTATTTATTAGTTTAGTTTTATTATTTATTATTAGTTAGTTAGTTTTATTTTAGTTTATTATTATTATTATTTATTTAGTTTAGTTTGTTATTATTAGTTTATTTTTTTAGTTTTAGTTTTATTATTATTATTATTTAGTTTTTATTATTTATTATTTTTATTATTTATTATTATTTTATTTTTATTTATGATTTTATTTAATTATTTATTAGTTTAGTTATTATTATTATTATTAGTTATTTATTATTTATTATTTATTATTTTTAGTTATTATTATTTTTATTAGTTTATTAGTTTAGTTTAGTTAGTTTATTATTTTGTTTTATCAGTTATTTATTATTTATTATTATTCTTGGTTTGTTAGTATAGTTTAGTTTAGTTTATTAGTTTTATTAGTTTGTTTAGTTATTGTTTAGTTTTATTTATTTTTATTTATTTATATTATTAGTTATTAGTTTATTTATTTATTAGTTTATTTATATATTTAGTTTAGTTTTATTATTTATTTATTTTATTATTATTAGTTAGTTATTAGTTTAGTTTAGGTTTAGTTATTATTAGCTATTAGTTTATTTTAGTTTAGTTTTATTATTATTATTAGTTTTATTAGTTTAGTTTTATTTTATTATTAGTTTATTATTTATTTATTATTTAGTTTAGTTTTAGTTTTAGTTTTAGTTAATTATTTAGTTTTATTAGTTTTATTAGTTTATTATTTTAGTTTAATTTTATTATTTTTATAAGTTTATAATTTATTAGTTATTTATTTAGGGTTTAGGGTTTAGGGTTTTTTGTAGGGTTTTAGTGTTTAGGGTTTTACGGTTAAGGGTTTACGATTTCGGGTTTAAGGTTTTTAGGGTTTAGGATTTTTTTAGGGTTTAGGGTTTAGGGTTTAGGGTTTAGGATTTTTAGGGTTTATGGTTTTTTTTTAGTGTTTAAGGTTTATTCTTTAGGGTTTATGGTATTTACGGTTTAGGTTTTTTTTTAGTGTTTAGGATTTAGGGTTTTAGGGTTTTTTTTAAGGGTTCTTAGGGTTTAGGGTATTGGGTTATTTATAGGGTTTATGGTTTAGGGTTTTTAGGGATTTAGGGTTTAGGGTTTAGGGTATAGGGTTTAGGGTTTAGGGTTTAGTGGATAGGGTTTTAGGGTTAGGATTTAAGGTTTTTTTGGTGATTTTAGGGTTTTAGGGTTTTTTTTTGGTTTAGGGTTTAGGATTTTTTAGGGTTTTTAGGGTTTAGGGTTTAGGATTTTAGGGTTTAGCAGTTTAGGGTTTTTTTAAAAGGTTTTTAGGGTTTAGAGTTTTTTAGGGTTTAGGGTTTAGGGTCATTTAGGGTTTAGGGTTTAGGGTTTAGGGTTTTTGGGTTTTTTTAAGGGTTTTTAGGGCTTAGGGGTTTTTATGGTTTTTTAGGGTTTTTAGGGTTTAGGTTTTTTTTTTGGGTTTTAGGGTTTAAGGGTTTAGGGTTTGTTTAGGGTTTAAGTTTTAGGGTTTTTTTAGGGTTTTAGGGTTTAGGGTTTTATAGTTTAGGATTTTGGGTTTAAGGTTTTTAGGGTTTAGGGTTTGTTTTAGGTTTTAGGGTTTAGGGTTTAGGATTTTTAGGGTTTAGGGTTTAGGGTTTAGAGTTTGGGTTTAGGGTTTAGGGTTTAGTCGTCTGGGTTTTAGGGTTTAGGGTTTAGGGTTTTAGGGTTTAAGGTTTAGGGTTTTTTAGGGTTTTAGGGTTTTAGAGTTTAGGGTTTCGGGTTTTTAGGGTTTAGGGTTTAGGATTTTTTTTAGGGTTTGAGGCTTTAGGGTTTTAGGGTTTAGAGTTTTAGGTTTAGGGTTTAGGGTTTAAGGTATAGGGTTTAGTGTTTTTTAGGATTTTTTTGGGGGTTTAGGTTCAGGATTTTTTTTAGGGTTTAGAGTTTTTGATGGTTTTTTTAGGTTTTTAGGGTTTAGGGTTTTAGGGTTTTTTTAAAGGGTTAGCATTTAGGGTTTCTTAGGGTTTAATGTTTAGGATTTTTTAGGGATGTAGGGTTTAACGTTTAGGGTTTAGGGTTTTGTCGTTTGGGTTTTTGGGATTAGGGTTTAGGGTTTAGGGTTTTAGGGTTTAGGGTTTAGGGTTTTTTAGGGTTTTAGGGTTTTAGAGTTTAGGGTTTCGGGTTTTTAGGGTTTAGGGTTTAGGATTTTTTTTAGGGTTTGAGGGTTTAGGGTTTAGAGTTTTAGGTTTTAGGGTTTACGGTTTAAGGTATAGGGTTTAGTGTTTTTTTGGATTTTTTTGGGGGTTTAGGTTCAGGGTTTTTTTTAGTGTTTAGAGTTTTGATGGTTTTTTTAGGTTTTTAGGGTTTAGGGTTTTAGGGTTTTTTTAAAGGGTTAGCATTTAGGATTTCTTAGGGTTTAATGTTTAGGGTTTAAGGTTTAGGGTTTAGGGTTTTTTTGGATTATTTACTATTTTTAGGGTATGAGGTTTAGGGTTTAGGGTTTAGGCATTTTTTTAGGGTTTTTAGGGTTTATGGTTTAGGGTTTAGGGTTTAGAGTTTTGGGTTTTAGGGTTTAGGGTTTTTTAGGGTTTTAGGGTTTGGGGTTTTTTTAGGGTTTAGGGCTTAGAGCTTTTTTGGGTTTTAGTGTTTAGGGTTTTATGGTTTAAGATTTACCGTTTAAGGTTTAAGGTTTCTAGGGATTAGGGTTTTTTTTAGGGTTTAGCGTTTAGGGTTTTTAGGGTTAGGGTTTAGGGTTTAGGGTTTTTAAGGAATTAGGGTTTAGGGTTTAGGATTTAGGGTTTTAGGTTTTTTTTTTAAGGGTTTTTAGTATTTAAGGTTTAGAGCTAAGGGTTTAGGGTTTTTTAGGATTTTTAGGGTTTTGGGTTTTTTATGGTTTTTTAGGGTTTTTAGGGTTTAGGGTTTAGGGTTTTTTTGTGTTTTAGGATTTAGGGATTTTTTATGGTTTAAGTTTTAGGGTTTATTTTTTGGGTTTTAGGGTTTAGGGTTTTACAGTTTAGGGTTTAGGGTTTAATGTTTTTAGGGTTTAAGGTTTTTTTTTAGGGTTTAGGGTTTAGAAATTTTGAGGGTTTAGGGTTTAGGGTTTTTTAGAGTCTTAGGGTTTTAGAGTTTAGGGTTTTTTTTAGGGTTTTAGGGTTTAGGGTTTTAGGGTTTACAGTTTTAGGGTTTAGGGTTTAGAATTTTTTAGGATCTTTTTGGGTATTTAGCATTTAGGGTTTTTTAGGGTTTTTATGGTTTAGGGTCTAGCGTTGAGAGGTTTTTGGGGTTTTTAGTGTTTAGGGTTTATGGTTTTTAGGGTTTAAGGTTTTTTTTAGGGTTTTAGTGTTCAGGGTTTTAGGGTTTATAGTTTTAGGGTTTAGGGTTTAGGGTTAAGGGCTTAGGGTTTAGGGTTTAGGGTTTAGGGTTAATGGTTAAGGGTTTAGGGTTTAGAGTTTAGGATTTAGGATTGAAGGTTTTTAGGATTTAGGGTTTTTTTTAGTGTTTAGTGTTTAGGGTTTAGGATTTACGGTTTTAGGGTTTTTTAAGGGTTTTAGGGTTTAGGATTTAGAGTTCAGGGTTTAGGGTTTTTTAGGATTTTTTAGGGTTTATGTTTACGGTTTATGGTTTTTAGGGTTTAGGGTTATTTTGAGGGTTTAAGGTTTAGGGTTTAGGGTTTAGGGTTTTACGGTTTAGTGTTTGGTGTTTAGGGTTTTGGGTTTAGGGTTTTTAGGGATTTAGGGTTTAGGGTTTAGGTTTATGGTTTATTGTTTTGGGTTTAGAGGTTAGGGTTTTAGGGTTTAGGGTTTAGGGTTTTTTAGACTTTTTAGGGTTTTAGAGTTTAGGGGTTTTTTAGGTTTTTTTTGTGTATTTAGGGTTTAGGGTTTTTTTTAAGGGTTTTTATGGTTTAGGGTCTAGGGTTGAGAGGTTTTTATAGTTTTTCATGTTTAGGGTTTAGGGTTTTTTTTTAGGGTTTTAGGGTTTAAGGTTTTAGGGTTTACAGTTTTAGGGTTTAGGGTTTAAGGTTTAGGGTTTAGGGTTAAGGGTTTATGGTTTAGGGTTTAGAGTTTAGGGTTTAGGGTTGAAGGTTTTTAGGGTTTAGGGTTTTTTTTTAGAGTTTACGGTTTAGGGTTTAGGATTTTTAGGGTTTTTAGGGATTTAGGGATTAGGGTTTTATGTTTAGGGTTTTACGGTTTAGCATTTAGGGTTTAGTGGTTAGTGTTTAGTGGTTAGGGTTTAGGGTCTAAGGTTTAGGGTTTTTTAGGGTTTTAGGGTTTTAGAGTTTAGAGTTTTTTTAGGGTTTAGGGTTTAGGGTTTTTAGGGTTTAGTTTTTTTTTTAGGGTTTTAGGGTTTATCGTTTTAGGGTTTAGGGTTTTAGGTTTTAGGATTTTTTTTTTGGTTAAAACCCGCTGTAGGGGCCTCCGTGTTTATTCAGAAAATAAAAATACAGAAGTCCTTAAAGGACTTTCAGCTCGCTACTGCTCCAAGAGCTACAAAAAAGAGAAAAAAACCTAAAAGCCAAAAGTCCTTAACTAAAACAAAGTACAAAGAGACCTAGATACAATCTAAAAAAATAAAAAGGAAAAGAAACAAGGAAGGACCAATACAAGGTCCAAACAAAACACAACACCAAGAAGGACCAGGACCACCATTGCTCCAAGCCCAACAACCAAAGAACCTCCCAAAGGAAAAGATTATCCAAGCATCACCTGCAAAGAGAAAACACAAACCAAGAGGCACCAAACCTAACCAAAACAAAGAGAGCACTAAACATAAGACCACCACCAGCAGAAACAACAAACACCAAGGCAAGCCAAAGAGAAGACACCACCCAACCCGAGCAAAAAGAAGACACCAAACAGAACAAATAACCAGCCAACAAGCCCAACAAAAGCAGAAAAACAAAGAGAACCATCAGAACCAGCAGAAAAACCCCTCCACCAAAAAAACCAAAAGACCCACCCAAAAATGACAGCCCCCCACACAACCACCCCACCAAACAAAGCATAACCCGAAATCCAAAACAGCAGCCCAAAGAATAGAACTAATGCCAAAAATAAGGTAAACCTGACTTATCTAAATTAATATGGCCTCTGAGAATAGAAGGGATATTAGCATTAGTAAATAAAGTGTAGTTCTTTAAAGTAGCACCATACTTAGCTAAGAAAACAGCACAAGCATTCCCCTCTCTCCAAATATGAGAAATACTGTAATCCATATGAGACAACATTCTCTTAATATCTTTCTAAATATAGAAAGTCTGAAAGTTCCCACAGTTCTCCTCCTTAATCATTTGATGTATGGCTTTTATTTTGTGAATCACTCTTCCTTACTGTGGAGAGTCATCTCCTATGTCTGGAAGATAATTTCACAGCTGAGACTCTTTAATGATTATGAAAAGGAGGAAGCTTACAAAAGATGCGCAGTGCACCAAATAAATTGAAAAGGAGGCATAAAATGAGCCCAAAGCTGAAAAGATGCGAAAAATTGCCAACTGAAAGATAAACAAGTGTATCGAAAATGAAAAGATGCGTAAAGCGCCAACTAAATTGAAAAAGAGGCACAAAATGAGCCCAACCAAGCTTTCCTTCCTTTCAGATCGTTAAAAGTCTTAGAAAAATCTGTATGCCGCTTAATACTTTCAAAAGCTTGTGTTTGAAAATCCTGATTTCTGATTTTTTACTTTGTAATACTATTATATCAGATATTTTTCTGGAACGAGGCTTGAAAGGATCTCTTTTCAAATCTTATGTCTTTTCTTCTGAATCGGATTTTTGTTTTGAAAGAAGTTTGCATCGATAAGGTGCCCGGGGTCGGAGTTACAAAAGTTGATTTTTCCAACCTTTTCTGGATTTCAGTGCTGTCAATCATCTTCATTATCCATCTTTTTCTGTTTTTTTCACATCATCCTGGATGATACCCCTATCGTCCTGGATGATCTTTTTCATCCTGGACGATCCAAACATCATCCTGGACGATTCATTCAACATCATCCCCACACTGCTCCTACTGCTGAAAAACTCAAATTATTGGTGATCATCCTGGACGATCCTTACATCATCCTGGACGATATGATCCATATCTTCCTGATCTGATCAAATAACTAATATTTCACCAATTATTGGCCATCATCCTGGATGATCCACCTTATCGTCCTGGACGATCCACGTGTCAGCCGCTGGACGATTGGAATTTGGCCCATCCGACACACTTATTGCACATCATCCGGGACGATCCACCTAATCATCCTGGATGATACCTTTTCGCCAATGGTCGTCCAACCTGACTCCTCGGGACGATCGCCTGTGCCTAATCATCCTGGATGATCTCTGATCATCTTGGACAATCGGACCGCCTTTTTGACCAATCGTCCAGGCCGTAATAATTACACCGATCGTCCTGGACAATCTCAGGATCGTACAGGACGATCAGGCCATTTTTTATATAAACAGCAATTTTCTTAAGGATTTTTCACACTCTTTCTCCCTCTACTTTCCTTCACTTTTGATTCCTAATGGCTGGTGGCAAAAGCTCACGGCAAAAGGGCGCAAGCTCCTCCCGGGGGCCCGTTGATCCTCACTTTCCTAATGCAGCCGATCAGGCTGCCTACAAGTGATATTGTGAAGTGGGGATCACACCATCAAAAATAGTAAATCCCCGCACTCTTACTTATCCTATCCTTGACCTCTTCGCACACACCTCCCTCACCTTCATCATGACTCTCGCCTTTCCTTTTAGCTCGTAACTTCTTCGTGTTTTCTTTGCAAACTTGTGGATTTTGGCTGATTATTCCACCCTCCACTCTTATGCAAATCAGCGCCCCGTTGAACTCACTTACTAGGACTTTCATAACATTCTCCAACTTTCCATCACTAGCGACAAACTCCACACCCTTATCACTGACCCTGACTATGATTGGAGTGTCGCTAATCATTTCCTTTGCAATACAAATGCCCTTTATCATGACAATGCCTGCACTACACTTCTTAAGGACGCCCAGACTATTCAGCACGTTCTTCGTTCCTCCGTCATTCCAAAGGCGGGGGATCGAATTCACATCACCCCACTCCTGTCCTTGACCACATACTATATCCTGGCCCATAAGGAATTTAATGCCACTGACCTTATTATCCAGTACCTCGAGCACCTCACCACTATTCGGGATCCAGGTCATCGCCGTCGTCCAAATCTAGCCTTAGGACACATCATTGCCTACGCCCACGAAACAAAATATGACCTGCAATATCCCGCAGCTCGAGATGTCCCTCCTTCCTTCTTCACCAATAATTCCTTCCATATCCTACACAGCACCCGACTACATCCGGAGCCCGCCCTGGATGTTGAGGAAGAGGAGGAAGAGGCCATTCCAGTTCCTGCTGCACCAGAGGCACCTGCTCCCCTTCGCATTGCCTCTCCCTTTGACCACCTGGTGCAGCGCTTTGATCAGTGGGAGGCAAGATTTGACTCCTATGTGGTTGACCAGGAGCAGTGGCACGCCGAGGACATCCAGCGCTTCATTGACTATGCTCCGCAGCAGCAATAGCAGCATGACCAGGACTTTGCCTGGATTGGAGCCCATTTTCAAGCCATTCACCACTACTTCAACCCACCACCGCCACCTCCTTCTTCCGATCAGGATCCGCCTCCGTTCTAGTTTTCTGTTTTGTAGTTGTTTTCTTTTATGTTTTGTTCTTATATTTCCGTGTTCTGCTTTACCCTCCTCTTTTTGTGATGTCAAAAGACAGAGTCAGTTGTAGTCTTTTTAGTTTTTGTTATGTGTTATGTTTTATGTATTAGTTTGACTGTTAAATAAAAATTTGAAAAAAAATATATGATTTTCGATCTCCTGTTTATTTTTATTTTCAAACTACTGTACAAATGTTTGCCATCATCAAAAAGGGGAAGATTGTTTCAAATCTGGTTTTGATGATGACAAACATGTTTCCAGTGTGTTTTGCTTGGCTAACCCATTTCAGGCATAAAAGATCACGAGCAAATCAAGCCAACTAAAGGTCGGGTCCAATTGTGTCAAATGTATGGTTTTTCTCTTTATTGAGTCAATTGTAATGTAACTGATCCCCTAGCTAAGTAACCTTGCACACACACACTCAGGGGGAGAGCTTGAGTGAGTTAGAGTTTCTGTTCATTTTTTTGTTCAGATCATCCTAGACGATATTCACATCATCCTGGATGATCCAGTAAAAACAGAAACCCTAATTAGGGTGACCAAGTTAAGTGAGTCTGATTAAGCTGATTGTCCTGGATGATCTTTGGATCGTACGGGATGATATGCTCAAATCAAAAATTCTCAGCCGCCAGAACAAGTTAGGTAAGTTTTTATTTTAAGTTATTTGGTCTGATCGTCCTGGACGATACGTGTATCATCCTGGACGATTCAGAACAATCATGCCTAAATTAGTCTGGTAATTAAGGAAAGCAATTAATATTTAATTGATACGCTCATATCATCCTAGACGATCGCAGGATCGTCCCGGACGATCATGATCGTCTAGTGCATTTCAGCTGTATGTCCCGAACTGTATTCAGGATGATTTAGGCACATTTTGAACTAATCGTACAGGACGATGTCCCTATCATCCTGGACGATCAAGTCATTTTTTGGTCATCCAGCACAGGTTTCTCTGGACGACCCGAATTGTCTTCTGGACGATATTCCTCGATTTGCACTAATCATCCCGGACGATCGCAGGATCGTACGGGACGATATGAACAATTTTTTCTATAAATCATCCAGAAGAGCCAGATCGACTAGGCTGAAACAACTGATTTTGAACTGATCGTACAGGACGATCTATCGATCGTCCTAAACGATCTTGGCCGACCAGTTGAGATTTAGGGCAAATTTTAAGCACTCCTATAAAAGAACTTTTTCTTGAAATAAGAAAAATCTTTTTGCCACCTTCCTTTCCAGAGAAACCCTAGAGAGAGAGAGTTTGGGAGAGAGAGAGAAGATCTTGTGAGGGGGAGTTAGTGAGGGATTCACTAAGGTTGCTCCAAGCACGGATCAGAGTCGTCTTCTCTGCTCATCGTCTTTCGTCTAGTTGGTGTTCGTCGTGGGGGGATCGTTCGCAAGAAGATCCGGGGTTCTCTGCCCGCTTCAGGTGGAAGCAAAAGGAGTTTGAAGGTTCTCTGCCTGCTTTAGGAGGAAGCAAAAGGAGGTCGGGTTCTCTGCCTCACCGTGTGGTGAAAAGGAGGTCTTGTACAGGCTTCTCTGCCTTGCTGTGGGAGCAAAAGGAGAGAAACTTTTTGTTTAGTGCAATACCCGGAGGGGAGGCTCCGGGGAGTGGATGTAGGTCAAGTTGACCGAACCACTATAAAATCTGGTTTGCTTTTTTGATTCAATTCTGCACTTTACTTTTTGATATTAACTGCGTGGGTGAATATCTGAGACTGATCTTTTCATTCTTGTTTAATTGTTTCCGCTGCTAAGTATCGAAAAGATTTTTCATTGTTGTCGTGAAATTTTTAAATAACCAATTCACCGCCCCTCTTAGTTAGCCTCGGGACTAGTTCACTAGGGCTTAACATCCCTATTAAACTTTCATCTAAGTGTACTATTTTTCTTTTTCTTAAGTTAATTGTAATGTAACTGATCCCCTAGCTATGTAACCTTGCACACACACACTCAGGGGGAGAGCTTGAGTGAATTAGAGTTTCTGTTCAAATTTTTTCAGATCATCCTGGACGATAGTCACATCGTCCTAGACGATCAAGTAAAAATAGAAACCCTAATTAGTGCGACCATGTTAAGAGGGTCTGATTAAGCAGATCGTCCTGGACGATATGCTCATATCAGAAATTCTCAGCCGCCAGATCAAGTTAGGCAAGTTTTATTTAAAGATATTTGGTTTGATCATCCAGGACGATACATGTATCGTCCCGGACGATCCAGTACAATCATGCCTAAATTAACCTGGTAATTAAGGAAAGCAATTTATATTTGATTGATACGATCATATCGTCCTGGACGATCGCAGGATCGTCCCGGACGATCATTATCATTTAGTGCATTTCAGCTGTACGACCCAAACTATGTACAGGACGATTTGGGCACTTTTTGAAGTAATCGTACAGGACGGTACCCCTTTCGTCCTGGACGATCAAGTCATTTTTTGGTCGTCCAGCACAATTTGCTCTGGACGACCCGAACTATATTCTGGACAATTTTTCTCTATTTACACTAATCGACCCGTACGATCGCAGAATCGTACTCGACGATATGAACAACTTTTTCTATTGATTTTCCAGAGGAGCTAGATCATACAGGCTGGAAGAGCTGATTTTGAACTGATCGTACACGACGATCGATTGAACGTCATGGACGATCTAAGCAGACCAGTTGAGATTTAGGGCAAATTTTGAGCCCTCCTATAAAAGATATTTTTCTTCCAACAAGAAAAATGTTTTGCCAATTTCCTTTCTAGGGAAACCCTAGAGAGAGAGGGTTTGGGAGAGAGATAAAGGATCTTGTGAGGGGGAGTTAGTGAGGGATTCACTAAGGTTGCTCTAAGCACGGATCAGAGTCATCTTCTCTGCTCGTCGTCTTTCGTCTAGTTGGTGTTCGCTGTGGGAGGATCATTTGCAAGAAGATCCGGGGTTCTCTACTCGCTTCAGGTGGAAGAAAAAGGAGTCCGAAGGTTCTCTGCCTGCTTTAGGAGGAAGCAAAAGGAGGTTAGGTTCTCTGCCTCACCTGGTGGTGGAAAGGAGTTTTTGTATAGGCTTCTCCGCCTTACTGTGGGAGCAAAAGGAGAGTCACTTTTTGTTTAGTGCAATACCCGGAGGGGAGGCTCCGAGGAGTGGACGTAGGTCAAGTTGACCGAACCACTATAAAATCTAGTTTATTTTTCAGATTCTGTTTTGCACTTTACTTTTTTGATATTAACTGCTTGGGTAAAAGTGTATTTAATCTTTTCGTTTGATTGTGCTACTTATTTTCGCTGCATATCGTAGAAAAGATTTTCACTATCACTATCAAATTTTTAAATACCCAATTCACCCCCCTCTTGGTTAGCCTCGGGACTAGTTCACTAGGGCTTAACATCCCTATCGAACTTTCAAGTGGTATCAGAGCAGGATTCAAAATTTAAGTTTAAAAACTTTTGAATTTGATCCATGGCTAACTATAACAATCGTAATACTGCTGAAGGTTATTCTATTACAAGACCACCGTTGTTTGATAACATTCCTTTTAATTTTTGGAAAACACGCATGTCTACTTTTCTTCAATCAATCGATTATCGTATGTGGATGTTAGTTAAAGATGGTTATGAAGCACCACATAGACTTGTTAACGGTATTAAAACTGAACTCCCGTTTGCAGATTGACTTTTGATGATCGTGATTTAGCATAGTTAAATACAAAATATTTGAACTGTTTCTTTAGTGCTTTAAAATCTGAAGACTATATGTGTGTTTCTACTTGTACAACGGGTAAAGAAATCAGGGTTAGATTGTGTATAACATATGAAGGTACAACTGAAGTCAAACAGTTTAGGTTAAACATCTTGTTACATGATTACGAACTTTTTCGCATGAAACCTAGTGAGACGATTTCAGAAATGTACACAAGGTTCACTCAAATCGTTACCTCTTTGCATGCTCTAGGAAGAGAACTAACTAATTACGAAAGAGTGAACAAAATTCTTAGATGTTTGCCTTCTTCATACGATGCTATGATTACTGCGATCACAGAATCTAAAGATCTAAATACTTACTCTATTGACAGCTTACTTGGATTACTCATTTCTTACGAGCAAGGGGTGAACCAAAGATAATTTTATGTAGGTGAACGAAAGAAGGAGAAGATAGTGGCGCTAAAGGCCAATGATTCAGATGCTAGCACTTTTGGGTCTGATAGTGATGACATGGCCTTGATCATAAGGAAATTCAAGAGCTTTCTAAGGAAGAAACACAAGAACTTTTAAAAGTGGAACAAAGGTAAGACTAGTAGAAACTTTAAAGGTTCATCTGAATCTGTTTGTTTTGAATGCAGGAAGCCTGGACACATAAAGGCGGATTGTCCTACACTTAAGGCTCACCCAAGCATGGAGAAGGGTGAGGAGAATCCAAAGTTCAGAAAGGATAAGAAGCGGATACAAAAGGCATTCTAGGCAGACTCTGTATTCGACTCTTCTGAGACTAAAGCTGAAGAGGAGGAAACAAATCTATGTCTGATGGCTGATGATCACCCTGGTTAGTCGGACCAGGAAGAGGTATGTGAGCTTACTTATGATCAATTACTTGAAGTATCTGAAAAAATTCATGCATCGTAAAGAAAGCTTAAGAAAACCCATACTAACTTGAAACTGGATTATTTGACTTTGCAAAAAGAGCATGATGTTTTGATTAAGGATCATTCCACTGTTGATAGAAATCACATGTCTTTACTTGATGAGTTTGATTAATTGAATAAAAAATATTCTGATTTAGTTACTGTGCATGATTCATTGAAAACCACTCATGTTGATTTAGAGAGAGCTTTTAAAGAATTAGATACCACAGCATGTGAAGTAGAAAGTAGCAATGGTGCTTTAAAATTTAAAATTACAAGTTTGAATAAAGAGAATGAATTTTCAAAAGTGAAAATTAGTGATTTTGAGAAAAACCAAACACCTCCTACTTTTGCACAGTTTTATGCACCCCCACCTTTTATTGATTCAGATTTAAAATCATCAAAGCATGTTTTGTATAAACCTAGGAAGAGGCACTATCACTCACGTAGATTAATTAACCCTTTTCCTAGTGTTAGATGTTATTCATGTGGCCTGTTATGACACATTTCCCACACCTACACTATTCACCATAGTACATATTGGGTGTGGAGGCCTAAACTACCTGTTTCACATCACAGCATGCATGCATTGTATTCTTCTTTTCATAACTTCCTAAGACCGACGTTTAATATTTTTGTAGGTGTGCTCTTACACAAGACCTCGTGAGAGCATGTGGTACCTGGACAACAGATGTTCAAGACATATGATTGGAGATGCAAATCAGTTCATTTCGCTAGAGGCCAGAGCTGGAGGCAAGGTTACACTTGGAGATAACACCACCAGGAGGGTGGTAGGCTCAGGTATAATTGGTGATTCAATGAATTTTATGATTGATAATGTTTTGCTTGTAAATGGACTAAAACACAACTTGCTGAGCATCAGTCAACTTTGTGACAAAGGATACAGCATCAAATTCCTGCCTACTGGCTGCATTTAAAGCTTAAAAGATAAAGTTGTTCTGCAGGGGTAAAGGATCAATAACATCTATAAGCTGGATGTAAGTTGCATTAAATCTGATAATTCAATTTGCTTAAAAACTGCTGCTGATGAGTAATAGTTGTGGCATAGGAGATTGTGTCATGCCATTGTGAAAACCCTTAGGAGAGTCATCCAAAAGGACTTAGTTAGAGGTGTGCCCAAGCTTAAGTTTACTAAGGATCACCTGTGTGATGCCTGTTAGTTAGAGAAGCAAGTCTAATACTCTTTTCACTCTGTTAAGGACATTAGCACCTCTAGACCTTTAGAAGTTCTTCACATGGACCTCTTTGGACCCATTAGCACTACCAGCTTAGGGGGGAGAGTCTATGGTTTTGTGATTGTAGATGACTACTCGAGGTTCACTTGGATTAAATTCTTGTCACATAAATCTGAGTCATTTGATGAGTTTAAGTCCTTCTCCACTTGGATTCAGAGGAAGTTAGGTTGTGAGATCCTAACTATTTATAGTAATCAAGGTGGAGAGTTTGAGAATGTGAAGTTTGGAAGTTTTTGTGAGGAGCAAGGGATTAGTCATAATTTTTCAGCTCTTAGGACCCCTCAGCAGAACGGGGTAGCTGAAAGAAAGAATAGGACCTTAGTGGAAGCCGCTAGAGTCATGCTTGCTGAGTATTCACTTCCAAAATACTTTTGGGCTGAAGCGGTGAACACTGCCTGTTATGTGCTGAATAGGGCGAACGTGAGATCAAAACTGAACAAGACACCTTATGAGATCATTAAGGGTAGAACTCCAAACTTGTCCAACCTCCATGTCTTTGGCCGTAAGGTTTTTATTCTGAACAATAGAAAATCACCCTTAGGAAAGTTTGACCCCAAATCTGATGAAGGAGTGTTCTTAGGCTATTCTAGTGTGGGGAAATCCTTTAGGGTGTTCAATAAAAGGACTTTGGTGGTGAAAGAGACAACTCATGTGGTGTTTGATGAATCTGATCCTAAGGTGAATAGAATTGAGGAAGAAGAAGAGGTAGAGGAGATTACCCAAGGGGTTGGAAATACAAATCTGGAGGAGAGGGTAGAACCTCAGACCACACTGCTTAGAGATTGGAGATATTCTTTGAGTCATCTTAAAGAACGGATCTTAGGAGACCATTCTGAAGGTGTAAGGACTAGGCATGGACTTAGGAAGGAAGTTAACCATTCTGCCTTTATCTTAATGAGTGAACCCACCAACATCAATCAAGCCCTTCCGGATGAGTTTTGGATCTTAGCTATGTAAGAAGAATTGAATCAATTTGTAAGGAATGATGTTTGGTGGCCATGGGTTTGGAACGACAAATGAAGGTGGTAAGTCCATATTAGATTTTTGTTTAGCTTATGATTTTTTAATTGCTAATACATTATTTAAGAAAAGGAATGAGCATCTCATTACTTATAAAAATGGATATAGTACAACTCAGATTGATTATTTTCTTATAAGGAAATTAGATCATTTAGATTGCAAAGATTGTAAAGTTATTCCGAGTGAAAACTTATGTACCCAACATCGTTTATTAGTTTTGGACTTGAAGATAATGGGGAAGAAATTAAAAAATAAAGTAAAATGTTTTCCTAGGATTAGATGGGGGCATTTAAAGAATATTAACAAAAATATTTTTGAGAGTAAGATTTTAGATCTTAAGATTTTGTCTGTGCATGAGGATGCTAATGTTATGTGGGAAAAAGTGGCTAGTAATATTAAGAATATTGCAAAAGATGTGCTTGGAGTTTTAAAGGGAAAAGCTCCTAATAGTAAGAATAGTTGGTGGTGGAATCCAAATGTGCAAGAAAAGATTAAAAATAAGAAGTTTTGTTATAAAAATTGGTTTAATTGTAAAAATTCTGATAATTGGAAATTATATAAAGAGGCACGTAAGGAATCTAAGAAAGCAATATGTGATGCAAAGAGTTTAGCTTTTAGTGATTTATATAATAGATTAGATACTAAGGAGGGAGAAAGATATATGTATAAGCTAGCCAAACAAAGAGATAGGAGTAGTAAGGATTTAGTTCAAGTGAAGTGTATTAAGGATGAAGATCAAAAAGTACTTTTTTTAGAAGATGATATTCAACAAAGGTGGATGAGATATTTTGCTAAACTTTTAATGAAGAATGTGAAAATAAAATTGACTGTAGTGACCTTAGCACCTTAAATGAAAATAAAGATTTCTATTTTTATCGGCGTATTAGTAAAACCGAAGTTAGAGAGGCTTTAAAGAAAATGAAGGGTGGAAAAGCTGTTGGACCTGATGATATTCCAATAGAGGTGTGGAAATGCTTAGGAGATGAAGGAATTTCTTGGCTTACTAAACTTTTTAATACTATTTTGAAGACTAAAAAGATGCCAGATGAGTGGAGAATGAGTGTGTTAATCCCTATTTTTAAGAATAAAGGTGATGCACAAGATTGTGTGAATTATAGAGGAATTAAGTTAATGTGTCATACTTTAAAACTATGGGAACGAGTTGTGGAGCATAGGTTGCGGCATGATACTAATGTTTCTCAAAATCAATTTGGATTTATGCCGGGTAGGTCTACTATGGAAGCCATACATTTATTAGGAGGTTTGATGGAGAAATATAGAGAGAATAAGGAGGATTTACATATGATATTTATTGATTTAGAAAAAGCATATGATAAAGTTCCAAGAGAAGTGCTATAGAGAGTTCTTGAAAAGAAAGAAGTTAATAACGCTTATATTCAAATCATTAAAGATATGTATGCAGGAGCTATTACTTGTGTTTAAACACAAGGTGGTTTGACCAAGTATTTTCCTATTTCGGTTGGATTACACCAAGGATCAGCCTTAAGCCCATATCTTTTTGCTTTAGTCATCGATGTTCTCACTAGACATTTGCAAGAGGATGTACCTTGGTGTATGCTTTTTGCTGATGATATTCTTCTTGTTGATAAGACTAGAGAGGGAGTTGAAGGTAAACTAGAATTGTGGAAGTCAACCTTAGAGTCTAAAGGTTTTCGCTTGAGTAGATCTAAAACGGAATATATGGAGTGTAATTTTAGTAATAATAGACCTAGTGAGGGCATTGTGACTTTGGCCGATCAAGTCATTAATAAGAGTACACGTTTTAGATATCTTGGATCTATTGTTCAGAGTGATGGTGATATAGATGGGGATATTATCAGCAGAATCCAAGTTGGATGGTTGAAGTGGAGGAATGCATCGAGCTTATTGTGTGATAGAAAAGTACCCCTCAAACTTAAGGGAAAATTCTATAAGATGGTGGTGAGACCTGCAATTCTTTATGGTGCTGAATGTTGGCCATTAAAAGAGAAGCATAATTCTAAGTTAAGTGTTGCAGAGATGAGGATGCTCAGGTGGATGAGTGGCTTTACCCTTAAAGATAGGATACGAAATGAGCATATTCATGAAAAGGTTGGAGTAGCTCCAGTGGAAGATAAGATTAGAGAGAGTCGCCTTAGATGGTTTGGTCACGTAAAACGGCGGCCTCCCGATTACCCGGTTAGGAAAGAAGAGGTCTTAGATTTGACTTATGTTAAGAAAGGTAGAGGTAGACCTAAAAAGACTTGGTTAGAAAATATTAGAAATGATCTTTCTTTATTAGATTAAAATGAGAATTTGACTTTTAATAGGACACAATGGAGAAAAAGGATTCATGTAGCCGACCCCACGTAGTGGGATAAAGGCTTGATGTTGTTGTTGTTGTTGTTGATGTTTAGGAGTTAGTAGAAAGACCTAAAAATCAAAGTATTGTGGGAACCAAGTGGGTCTTTAAGAATAAGATGAATGATTCTAGTGTGGTGGATAGAAATAAGGCAAGATTGGTGGCTAAGGGGTATAATAGATAGAAGGGATTGATTTTGAGGAGACTTTTGCCCCTGTAGCTAGATTGGAAGCCATTAGAGTGCTACTAGCCTTTGCCTATTATAAGGGATTTAAGCTGTTTCAAATGGATGTCAAGAGTGCCTTTTTAAATGGGATAATTAAAGAGGATGTTTTTGTAGAACAACCCCCAAGTTTTGAGAGTTCCCAATATCCAAATCATGTTTACAAATTAAAAAAGGCCTTATATGGATTGAAACAGGCACCCAGAGCTTGGTATGAGAGGCTTAGCACAATCCTGTTAGAAAGAGAGCTTGTTAAGGGGAGCGTAGACACCACCCTTTTTCTGAGGAGAATAGGGGATGACTTACTCATAGTCCTGATCTATGTTGATGATATAATATTTGGATCTTCTGATAAATTTTTATGTGATGAATTTTCTAAATAATGAGTAAGGAGTTTGAGATGAGTATGATGGGAGAATTGTCCTACTTTTTAGGGTTTAGCATAAGACAAACGGATGATGGAACCTTTCTCAATCAATCTAAATACACTAAGGACATTTTGAAAAAATATGAAATGAATAAAGCCAAGCCAATCAATACTCCCATGAGCTCCTCTGTTCAGTTAGATAAGGATTCAAGTGGAAAATCTGTTGATCAGAAGAAGTATAGAGGAATAATAGGATCATTGCTTTACTTGACTGCTAGCCGACCTGATATCATGTTTAGTGTCTGTCTTTGTGCTAGGTTTCAGGCTGATCCTAAAGAGTCCCACCTGAATGCTGTTAAGAGAATTCTTAGATATCTTTTAGGGACTCCAAACCTAGGAATCTGGTACCTTAGGCACAACACCTCTTTTGAGATCATTGGATATTCTAATTCTGACTTTGCGGGGTGTAGGGTGGATAGAAAGAGTACTTCGGAAACTTGTCAATTCATAGGACAGTCGTTAGCCTCTTGGTCTAGTAGAAAATAGAACTCTTTTGCACTTTCCACTGCTCAAGCTGAGTATATTGCCTTAGGAAGTTATGTGGCCCAAGTTCTCTGGTTAAAGCAACATGTTTTGGACTTAGGTTTACCTGTTGGCACAATTTCTATTCTGTGTGATATTACTAGTGCTATCTACATCGCTAAGAATCCAATCGAACATTCTAGGACCAAACACATTGACACAAGGCATCACTTCATTATGGACCATGTTACAAAAGGGGACACTGAGCTACATCATGTAGCAACTGAAAATCAGCTGGCTGACATATTCACTAAACCACTGGCCTTTGACTCATTCAGCATTTTGAGAACCAGATTAGGAGTGATTGATATAAATGCTTGATTATGATGCTGCTGATTTCTGATTGTTCTGATTGTTATTTTGTTTTCTGTTAGTTAGTTTTTTTTTATTTGATTATTTACTTTCAGTTGATTTTATTTCTTCTGTTGATTTCTATGTTAGCCTTGTTATTTGTTTGATTTGAGTATTTACTTTGATGTGATTTTCTACCTATTTTTGTTCACTGGTTCATCTCTTGCACTTACTGTTTTATGCTTTTCAAAATCTGATCAATGCTCACTACTTCTGATAATTTGAATTTTTGACTGGGAGTTTTACCTTGTTTTTATTTGGAAGCTAGTAAGCAGTGATTGATTCCACTGGATCTGTTAAAGGGAAGAAACATTGATGATTGTTTCTCTTCCTCTAACTCCTTTACTGGTGTATTGTTTCTTTTAGATAAATATCCTCTTCAAAATTTAAATTTTTATTTTTGAAGCAAAGATTTATTTTATCTTCCTACAGTAATCTACCTCATATCAATAGTATTTTTAAAGTCTTGAGTCATTATTTTGATTTTCTAAATCAAGTGATTGCACTTATCATATGATGTATAATTTTTATTTTGTGAATTACTCTTCCTTATTATGGAGAGAGTCTCCTATGTTTGAAGAATAATTTCACAGCTGAGACTCTTTAATGATTATGAAAAAAAGAAAGCTTACAAAAGATGCGCAGTGCGCCAAATCAATTGAGAAAGAGGCATAAAATGAGCCCAAAGCTAAAAAGATGCGAAATGTCGCGAACTAAAAGATACACAAAGTGTATCAAAAATGAAAAGATACCCAAAGTACCAAATAAATTAAAAAAGAGGAACAAAATGAGCCCAACCAAGCTTTCTTTCCTTTTCGATCGTTAAATGTCTTAGAAAAATCTGTGCGCCACTTAATATTTTCAAAAGCTTGTGTTTGAAAATCCTGATTTTCGATTTATTACTTTGTAATACTTTTATATCAGATATTTTTCTGGAATGAAGCTTGAAAGGATCTCTTTTCAAATCTAATTTCTTTTCTTCTGAATTGGATTTTTATTTTAAAAGAGATTTGCATCGATAAGGTACCCGAGGTTGGAGTTACGAAAGTCAATTTTTCTAGCTTTTTCTAGTTTTTAGCGTTGTCAATCTTCTCCTTATTGGTTTTTGAATCTAAAATTGAGGAAAAATTCTTATTTACTGGAGCAGCTTGATCAAAAAAAAAATGTTACTTTTATGTGTTTTCGCCTCAAATTTTATTCGTGTTTGTCTTTATTTTTAGTTTTCGTGTTTGTGTCTTTGGGATCCTGATCTGTCATCTCCATCCTCAATCCATTTCTATTTTTTTCTTCACTTCATCCTGGACGATTCACTGATCGTCCTGGATGATCTTCTTCATCCTAGACGATCCATATATCATCCTGGACGATCCATTCAAAACCATCTTCACTCAGATCATGCTATTGAGAAACATCAATTATTGGTGATCATCTTGGATGATCCATAAATCATCCTGGATGATATGATCCATATCTTCCAAATCTGATCAAATATCTGAGATTGCACCAATTATCGGCCATCATCCTTGACGATCCACCTCATCCTCTTGGATGGTCCACATGTCAAGCCGTTGGACGATTCGAATTCGGCCCGTCCGATAAATTTATTACATATCATCCTGGACGATCCACCTAATCGTCCTGGATGATACTTTTCGTCAACGGTCATCCAGCCTGACTCCTCGGGATGATCGCTTGTGTCTAATCATCCTGGACAATCAGACCGCCTTTTTGACCAATCATCCTGGCTGTAATAATTGCACATATCATCCTGGATGATCTCGCGATCGTACGGGACGATCAGGCCAAATTCTATTTAAACAGCCATTTCTTCATCCTTTCTTTCACACATCTCCATCTACCTTCTTTCACTATTTCTTTCTAATGGCTGGTGGCAAACATTCGCGGCAAAAGGGTGCAAGTTCCTCCCGTGGGCATGTTGATCCTTGCTTCCCAAATGCAGCCGATCAGGCTGCTTTTGAGTGCTATCGTGACGTGGGGATCACGCATTCTAAAGTAGTAAATCCTCGCACCCTCACCTATCCCATTCTTGATATGTTCGCACAAACCTCTCTCACCTTCATCCTAACACTACCCTTTTCGTTTAATCTTGAACTCCTTCAAATTTTCTTTGCCAATTTGCACATTTCTGCGGACTATTCAACTCTTCTCTCATATGTCAATCAACGTCCCGTGGAACTTACTACCCAAGACTTTCACAACATTCTCCAACTTTCTATCACTGGCGATAAAATCCATACTCTTATCACTGACCCTGACTAAGATTGGAGTGTCGCCAATCACTTCCTTCACAATATGAATGCTCCCTATCATGACAATGCTTGCACTTCACTTATTAAGGACGCATGAAACATTCAGCACGTCCTTCATTCCTCCATCATTCCAAAGGTAGGGGATCGAATTCACATCACTCCGTTACTGTCCTTGACCACATACTACATCTTTGCCCACAGGGAGTTTAATGCCACTGACCTTATTATCCGATACATTGAGCACCTCACCACTATTAGGGATCCAGGTCATAGGCGTCGCCCAAATCTAGCTTTAGGTCATCTCATTCATTATGCTTTAGAAATCAAATATGACCTTCAGTATCTTGTCCATCCTGATGTCCCTCCTTCTTTCTTCACAAACAATTCATTCCACGTCCTACACAGCACCCGACTATATCTGGAGCCCGCCCCGGATATTGAGGAGGAAGTGGAAGAGGCTATTCCAGTTCCTGCTGCACCCGATGCACCTGCTCCTGTTCGCATTGCCTCTCCTTTTGACC
>CM034297.1:26746961-26795684 GCA_019925795.1 Dendrobium chrysotoxum
AACCCTAAACCCTAAATCCTAAACCCTAAACCCTACACCCTAAACCCTAAATCCTTAAAAAAAAATATAAACCCTATAAACCAAAAACCCTAAAGCCTTAACCCTAAACTGTAAATCATAAAACCCTAAACCCTAAACCCTTAAAAAAAAACCCTAAACCCTAAAACTCTAAAATCTTAAAAAACCCTAAACCCTAAACCCTGAGACCCTACACAAAAAACCCTAAAAAAAACCATAAAACCCTGAACCCTAAACCCTAAACCCTAAAAACCCTAAAAAAACCTAAAAAAATCCTAAACCCCTAAACCCTAAACCCTGAAAACCCTAAAAAAAATCCTAAAACACCAAACCCTAAACCCTAAAACCCTAAACCCTAAAACCTAAACCCTAAACTCTAAAACAACCCTAAAACCCTAAAAAATTCTAAACCCTAAAACCCTAAACCCATAAACCCTAAACCCTAAACCCTAAAAAAAAACCCTAAACCCTAAAAACTTTAAACCCTAAACCCTAAGCCCTAAACTATAAAACCCTAAACCATAAAACCCTAAAAAAAAACCCTAAACCCTAAACTCTAAAAAACCCTAAACCTTAAAACCTTGAAACCCTAAAAAACCATAAACCCTAAACCCTGAAAACTTAAACCCTAAACCCTAAACCCTAAGAACCATTAAAAAAGAAACCCTAAAACACTAAACCCTAAAATCCCTAAAAAAACCTAAAAAAATCTAAACCCTAAACTATAAACCCTAAACGGTAAAAACCTTATACCCTAAACCCTAAACCCTAAAAACCTAAACCCTAAAACCCTAAAAAAACCCAAAATTGTAAGCCATTAAAAACCCTAAACCCTAAACCCTTAAAAAACCCTAAACCCTAAAACCTTAAAACCCTAAAAAACCCTAAAGCCTAAAGCCTAAAACCCTAACAACTAAACCCTAAACCCTAAACCCCAAACCTTAAACACTAAACCCTAAACCCAAAACTTTAAACCTGAAACCCTAATCCCTAAAACCCTAAATCGTAAACCCAAAACCATAAACCCTAAAAACCCTAAACCTAAATCCTAAACCGTAAAACCTTAAACCCTAAACCCTAAACCCTAAAAACCCTAAAAAAAACCTAAAAAACCCTAAACCCTAAACCATAAACCCTAAACAGTAAAAACCTTATACCCTAAACCCTAAACCCTAAAAACCTAAACCCTAAAAGCCTAAAAAAAACCCAAAAGTATAAGCCATTAAAACCCTAAACCCTTAAAAAATCCTAAACCCTTAAAAATCCTAAACCCTAAAACCTTAAAACCCTAAAAAACCCTAAAACCTAAAGCCTAAAACCCTAACCGCTAAACCCTAAACCCTAAACCCCAAACCTTAAACACTAACCCTAAACCGTAAACCGTAAACCCTAAATCCCTAAATCCCTAAAAACCCAAAATCGTAAACCCTAAACCATAAAACCTAAAAACCCTAAACCCAAAATCCTAAACCCTAAAACCCTAAACCCTAAACCCTAAAAATAACCCTAAAAATAACACTAAAGCCTAAAAACCATAAATCCTAAACCCTAAAACAAAAACACTAAACCCTAAAACACTAAAAAAAATACCCTAAACCATAAACCCTAAAAAAATCACAAACCCTAAACCATAAACCCTAAAAACCTTTAAAAAAAACCATAAAACCCTAAACCCTAAACCTTAAAAAACCCTAAAATACCCTAAAAACCCCTAAACCATTAAAACCCTAAAAAAACCTGTAAAACGCTAAACCCTAAACCCTAAAAATCCTAAGGAACCCTAAACCATAAACCCTAAATCCTAAACCCTTAACCCTAAAACCCTAAACCCTAAACCCTAAACCCTAAATTGTAAAACCCTAAACCCTAAAACCCAAAAAATAAACCCTAAACCCTAAAAAAAAACCTTAAACCCTAAAAACCCGAAAACCCTTAACAACCTTAAACCCTGAACCCTAAACTCTAAAAACCCTTAAAAAAAACCCTAAAACCCTCAGCCCTAAAAACTTTAAGAAACCCTAAACCCTAAAAACATTAAACCTCAAAACTCTAAACCCTAAACCCTAAAACCCTAAACCCTAAAACCATTAAAAACCCTAAACCCTAAAAACACTAACCACTAACCCTAAACCCTAAAAAAACCCTAAACCCTAAACCCATAAAAAACCCTAAACCCTAACCACTAAACCCTAAACCCTAAAACCTAAATTCCTAAAAACCCGAAACCCTAAACACTAAACCCTAAACCCTAAACCATAAAAACCCTAAAGCCAAAACCCTAAACCTTAAAACCCTAAACATTAAACCCTATACTTTAAACCCTAAACCGTAAACAGTAAAACCCTAAACCCTAAAAAAAATCCTAAACCTAAAACACTAAAAAAAACCCTAAACCCTAAAAACCCTAAAAAACCCTAATCCCTAAACACTAAACCAAAACCCTTATCCCTAAAAACCCTAAACCATAAACCATAAACCCTAAAACCCTAAACCATAAACCCTAAACCCTAAACCCTAAATCCTAAACCCTAAACCCTAAACCCTAGACCCTAAACCCTAAATCCTAAAAAAAATATAAACTCTAAAAACCAAAAACCCTAAAGCCTTAACCCTAAACTCTAAACCATAAAATACTAAACCCAAAACCCTTAAAAAAAACCTTGAACCCTAAATCCTAAAACTCTAAAATCCTAAAAAACCCTAAACCCTAAACCTTGAGACCCTAAACCCTAAATCCTATACACTAAAAACCCAAAACAGAAACCCTAAAACCCTGAACCCTAAACCCTAAACGCCAAAAACCCAAAAAAACCCCTAAAAAAAATTCTAAACTCCCAAACCCTAAACCCTAAAAACCCTAAAAAAAAAGATGTAAAACCCCAAATTCTAAACCCTAAAAAACCATAAGAAACCCTAATCTCTATACCTAAACCATAAACACTAAACCCTAAACCTTAAACCCTAAATCCATAAACCATAAACCTTAAGCCCTAAAGCCTAAATCCTAAACCCTAAACCCTAATCCCTAAACACTAAATCCTAAACCCTAAATTCTAAATCCTAAACCCTAAACCCCTAAAAAACCCTAAACCCTAAACACTAAACCCTAAAAAACTAAAACCCAAAGCCCTAAACCCTAAAACCTTAAACCCTAAAACCCTAAAAAAATCCTAAATCGTAAGCCACAAAAACCCTAACCCCTAAACCCTAAACCCTAAAAAAACCCTAAACCTTAAAAACCTAAACCCTAAAAAACTCTATACCATAAACCCTAAAACCCTAACCACTAAACCCAAAACCCTAAACCCTGAAACATAAACGTAAAACCCTAAACCCTAAACCATAAACCCTAAACCCTAAAAACCCTAAACCCTAAACCCTAAACCCTAAAAGCCTAAACCCTAAACCCTAAACCCTAATCCATAAAACCTAAACCCTAAAAATAACCCTAAAACCTAAAAACCATAAACCCTAAACGCTAAACCCTAAACCCTAAACCCTAAACCGTAAAACCCTAAACCCTAAAAAAATACCCTAAACCCTAAAAAAATCCTAAACCCTCAAATCCTAAAAAATCCTAAACCCTAAACCCCCAAACCCTAAACCCTAAACCCTAAACCCTAAAAACCTTTAAAAAAAACCCTAAAACCCTAAACCCTAAACCCAAAAAAACCTTAAAATACCCAAAAAAACACTAACCCTAAATCCTAAACCCTAAAAGCCCTAAAAAAATAAATCCATAAAACCCTAAAACCCTAAACCCATAAACCCTAAACCCTAAACCCTAAAAAAAACCCTAAACCCTAAAAACTTTAAACCCTAAACCCTAAGCCCTAAACTATAAAACCCTAAACCCTAAAACCCTAAAAAAAACCCTAAACCCTAAACCCTAAAAAAACCCTAAACCTTAAAACCCTTAAACCCTAAAAAACCATAAACCCAAAAACCTGAAAACTTAAACCCTAAACCCTAAACCCTAAGAACCATTAAAAAAGAAACCCTAAAACCCTAAACCCTAAACCCTAAAATCCTTAAAAAAAACCTAAAAAACCCTAAACCCTAAACTATAAACCCTAAACGATAAAAACCTTATACCCTAAACCCTAAAACCTAAAAACCTAAACCCTAAACCCCTAAAAAAACCCAAAATTGTAAGCCATTAAAACCCTAAACCCTAAACCCCTTAAAAACCCTAAACCCTAAACCCTTAAAAAACCCTAAACCCTAAAACCTTCAAACCATAAAAAACCCTAAACCCTAAAGCCTAAGACCCTAACAACTAAACCCTAAACCCTAAACCCCAAACCTTAAACACTAAACCCTAAACCCTAAACTTTAAACCTGAAACCCTAAATCCCTAAAAACCCTAAATCGTAAACCCTAAATCATAAACCCTAAAAACCCTAAACCTAAAATCCTAAACCATAAAACCTTAAACCCTAAACCCTAAACCCTAAAAACCCTAAAAAACCTAAAAACCCTAAACCCTAAACCATGAACCCTAAACGGTAAAAACCTTATACCCTAAACCCTAAACCCTAAAAATCTAAAACCTAAAAGCCTAAAAAAACCCAAAATTATAAGCCATTAAAACCCTAAACCCTTAAAAAATCCTAAACCCTTAAAAAATCCTAAACCCTAAAACCTTAAAAACCCTAAAAAACCCTAAACCCTAAAGCCTAAAACCCTAACCACTAAACCCTAAACCCTAAACCCAAAACCTTAAACACTAAACCCTAAACCCTAAACCCCAAACCTTAAACACTAAACCCTAAACCCTAAACCCTAAACCCTAAATCCCTAAATCCCTAAACAACCCAAAATCGTAAACCCTAAACCATAAACCCTAAAAACCCTAAACCCAAAATCCTAAACCCTAAAACCCTAAACCCTAAACCCTAAACCCTAAAAAATAACCCTAAACCCTAAAAACCAAAAACCCTAAACCCTAAACCAAAAAACACTAAACCCTAAAAAACTAAAAAAATACCCTAAACCCTAAAACCCTAAACCCTAAACCCTAAACCCTAAAAATAACCCTAAAAATAACCCTAAACCCTAAAAACCATAAACCCTAAACCCTAAACCAAAAAACACTAAACCCTAAAAAATTAAAAAAATACCCTAAACCCTAAAAAAATCACAAACCCTGAACCGTAAACCCTAAAAACCTTTAAAAAAACCCCTAAAACCCTAAACCCTAAACCTTAAAAAACCCTAAAGTACCCTAAAAACCCCTAAACCATAAAAACCCTAAAAAAAACCTGTAAAATCCTAAACCCTAAACCCTAAAAATCCTAAGAAACCCTAAATCGTAAACCCTAAATCCTAAACTCTTAACCCTAAAACCCTAAACCCTAAACCCTAAACCCTAAATTGTAAAACCCTAAACCCTAAAACCCAAAAACAAAACCCTAAACGCTAAAAAAAACCCTAAACCCTAAAACCCTAAAACCCTTAATAACCCTAAACCTAAAAACCCTTAAAAAAAACCCTAAAACCCTCAGCCCTAAAAACTTTAAGAAACCCTAAACCATAAAAACCTTAAACCCCAAAACTCTAAACCCTAAACCCTAAAACCCTAAGCCCTAAAACCATTAAAAACCCTAAACCCTAAAAACACTAACCACTAAACCCTAAACCCTAAAAAAACACTAAACCCTAACCACTAACCCTAAACCCTAAAACCTAAACCCTAAAACCTAAATTCCTAAAAACCCTAAACCCTAAACGCTAAACCCTAAACCCTAAACCCTAAAAACCCTAAAGCCAAAACCCTAAACCTTAAAACCCTAAACATTAAACCCTATACCTTAAACCCTAAACCGTAAACTGTAAAACCCTAAACCCTAAAAAAAATCCTAAACCCTAAAACACTAAAAAAAACCCTAAACCCTAAAAATCCTAAAAAACCCTAATCCCTAAATACTAAACCATAAACCCTTATCCCTAAAAACCCTAAACCATAAACCATAAACACTAAAACCCTAAACCATTAACCCTAAACCCTAAACCCTAAATCCTAAACCCTAAAACCTACACCCTAAACCCAAAATCCTAAAAAAAAATATAAACTCTAAAAACCAAAAACCCTAAAGCCTAACCCTAAACTCTAAAACAAAAAATACTAAACCTTAAACCCTTAAAAAAAACCCTGAACCCTAAACCCTAAAAATACCCTAAAACCTAAAACTCTAAAATCCTAAAAAACCCTAACCCTAAACCTGAGACCCTAAACCCTAAATCCTATACACTAAAAACCAAAAACAAAACCCTAAAATCCTAAACCCTAAACCCTAAACCCCAAAAACCCTAAAAAACACTAAAAAAATTCTAAACCCCAAAACCCTAAACCCTAAAAACCCTAAAAAAAATGTAAAACCCCAAATTCTAAACCCTAAAAACCATAAGAAACCCTAATCTCTATACCCTAAACCATAAACCCTAAACCCTAAACCTTAAACCCTAAATCCATAATCCATAAACCCTAAGCCCTAAACCCTAAATCCTAAACCCTAAACCCTAATCCCTAAACCCTAAATCCTAAACCCTAAATTCTAAATCCTAAACCCTAAACCCCTAAAAAACCCTAAACCCTAAACACTAAACCCTAAAAAACTAAAACTCAAAGCCCTAAACCCTAAAACCTTAAACCTTAAACCCTAAAAAAACCCTAAATCGTAAGCCCCAAAAACCCTAACCCCTAAGCCCTAAACCCTAAAAAAACCCTAAACCTTAAAAACCTAAAACCCTAAAAAACTCTATACCATAAACCCTAAAACCCTAACCACTAAACCCTAAACCCTAAACCCTGAAACATAAACGTAAAACCCTAAACCCTAAACCATAAACCCTAAACCCTAAACCCTAAACCGTAAACCGTAAAAACCCTAAGCCCTAAACCCTAAACCCTAAAACCCTAAACCCTAAACCCTAAACCCTAAACCCTAATCCATAAAACCTAAACCCTAAAAATAACCCTAAAACCTAAAAACCATAAACCCTAAATGCTAAACCCTAAACCCTAAACCCTAAATCGTAAAACCCTAAACCCTTAAAAAATACCCTAAACCCTAAAAAAATCCTAAACCCTAAAATCCTAAAAAATTCTAAACCCTAAACCCCAAACCCTAAACCCTAAACCCTAAAAACCTCTAAAAAAAACCCTAAAACCCTAAACCCTAAACCCAAAAAAACCTTAAAATACCCAAAAAAAACCCTAACCCTAAATCCTAAACCCTAAAAGCCCTAAAAAAATAAATCCATAAAACCCTAAACCCTAAACATCCTAAGAAACTTGAAACCCTAAACCCTAGAAACCCTAAACCCTAAACCCAAAACCCTTAACCCTAAAACCCTAAACCCTAAACCATAAACCCTAAACCCTAAACCATAAAACCCCAAACACTAAAATCTAAAAAAAAAACCCTAAACCTTAAAAACCCTAAAAAAAAAACGTTAAAACCCCAAACCCTAAACCCTAAATACCTTAAAAAACCCTAATCCCTATATCCTAAACTGTAAACCCTAAACCCTAAACCCTAAACACTAAATCCGTAAGCCCTAAACCCTAAACACTAAACCCTAAATCCTAAACCCTAAACCCTAATCCCTAAACCTTAAATCCTCAACCCTAAATTCTAAACACTAAACCCTAAACCCTAAAACCCAAAACCCTAAACCCTTAAAAAACCTTAATCCCTAAAGCCTAAACCAAAAACCCTAAAAAATATAAACCCTAAGCCCAAAACTCTAACACCCTAAACCCTAAAACCCTAAAAAAATCCTAAATCGTAATCCATAAAAACCCTAACCCCTAAACCCTAAACCCTTAAAAAACCCTAAACCCTTAAACCCTAAACCCCTAAAAACCCCTAAACCCTAACCACTAAACCCTAAACCCTAAAGACTAGACCCTAATGAAAGTTCGATAGAGATGTTAAGCCCTAGTGAACAAGTCCTGAGGATAACCAAGAGGGGGGGTGAATTGGTTATTTAAAAATTTCACGATAACTATGAAAATCTTTTTATAATGTGCAGCGGAAACGAATTAAAACAATGATAAAAAGATCAACCACTGATATTCACCCAAACAGTTAATATCAGGAAAAATTAAAGTGTAGAACTGAATCAGAAAAGCAAACCAGATTTTATAGTGGTTCGGTCAACTTGACCTACGTCCACTCCCCAGAGCCTCCCCTCCGGGTATTGCACTAAACAAAAAGTGTCTCTCCTTTTGCTCCCACAGTAAGGCGGAGAAGCCTGTACAAACACCTCCTTTTCACCACACGGTGAGGCAGAGAACCCGACCTCCTTTCGCTTCCTCCTGAAGCAGGCAGAGAACCTTCGAACTCCTTTCGCTTCCTCCTGAAGCAGGCAGAGAACCTTTGAACTCCTTTTGCTTCCACCTGAAGCGGGCAGAGAACCCCGGATCTTCTTGCGAATGATCCTCCCACGATGAACACCGACTAGACGAAAGACGACGAGCAGAGAAGATGACTCTGATCCGTGCTCGGAGCAACCTTAGTGAATCTCTCACTAACTCCCCCTCACAAGATCTTCTCTCTCTCTAGGATTTCTCAAGGAAGGAAGGCAGCAAAAATTTTTTCCAAAAGTTGGAAAAAGTTCTTTTAAAGGAGGGCTTAAAATTTGCCCTAAATCTCAACTGGTCGGCCAAGATCGTCTAGGACGATCGGTAGATCGTCATGTACAATCAGTTCAAATTTAGCTGTTCCAGCTAGGATGATCTGGCTCTTCTGGATGATCAGTAGAAAAAATTGTTCATATCGTCCCATACGATCCTGCGATCGTCCTGGACGATTAGTGCAAATTGAGGGAAATTGTCCAGAAGACAGTTCGGGTCGTCAAGAGAAATCTGTGCTGGACGACCAAAAAATGACTTGATCATCCGAGATGATGGGGTCATCGTCCTGTACGATTAGTTCAAAAAGGCCCCAAATCATCCTGAACACAGTTCGGGTCGTACAGCTGAAATGCACTAAACGATCATGATCGTCCGGGATGATCCTGCGATCGTCCGGGATGATCTGATCGTATCAACCAAAAATAAATTGCTTTCCTTAATTACAAGATTAAATTAGGCATGATTGTACTGGATCGTCCGAGACGATACACGTATCGTCCAGGACGATCAGACCAAGTATCTAAAAATAAGAACTTGCCTAACTTGATCTGGCGGCTGAGAATTTCTGATTTGGGCATATCGTCCCGTACGATCCGGAGATCGTCCAGGATGATCTGCTCAATCAGACCCTCTTAACTTAGTCGCCCTAATTAGGGTTTCTGTTTTAACTTGATCGTCCAGGTCGATGTGGAGATCGTCCAGGACGATCTGAACAAAATTTTTAACAGAAACTCTAATTCACTCAATCTCTCTCCCTAAGTGTGTGTGTGCAAGGTTACTTAGCTAGGGAATCAGTTACATTACAATTGACTCAATAAAAAGAAAAATCATACATTTGACACACTTGGACCCAATTTTGAGTTGGCTTGCGTGGCTCGTGGTCTTTTGTGCCTGAAATAGATTAGCCAAGCAAAACACACTGGAAATATATTTGTCATCATCAAAACCAGATTTGCAACAATCTCCCCCTTTTTGATGATGGCAAACCTTTGTAAAGTAGTCTGAAAATAAAAGTAAACTAGGAGATCAAACAAACAAATATTTTTTAAATTTTTATTTAACATCTAAAACAATACAGGACACATAACTCAGAAAATAGAAATAGACACGACTACAACTGACTCCCCCTTTTGACATCACAAAAAGGAGGAGGAAAAACAGAATACGAGAATAAAACATAAATAGAACAACTACAAAACAGGAAAATCAGAATTTTTCCTTGATTTTAGATTCAAAAACCAATGACAGGACGATTGACAGCGCTGAAATCTAGAAAAGGTTGGAAATAATCAACTTTCGTAACTTTGACCCCGGGCACCTTATCGATGCAAATCTCTTCCAACACAAAAATCTGATTCAAAAGAAAAGACATTAGATTTGAAAAGAGATCCTTTCAAGCCTCGTTCCAGAAAAATATCTGATATAATAGTGTGACAAAGTAAAAAATCAGAAATCAGGATTTTCAAAACTCAAGCTTTTGAAAATATTAAGTGGCGCACAGATTTCTCTAAGACATTTAACAATCTGAAAGGGAAGAAAGCTTATTTTGGGCTCATTTTGTGCCTCTTTTTCAAATTGGTTGGAGCTTTACGCATCTTTTGATTTTTTTGATACACTTTATTTATCCAATTTGGCAATTTCGTATCTTTTCAGTTTTGAGCTCATTTTATGCCTCTTTTTCAAATTATCTGGCGCACTGCGCATCTTTTATAAGCTTTCTCCTTTTCATAATTATTAAAGAGTCTCAGCTGTGAGATTATCTTCCAGACATAGGAGATGACTCTCCGCAGTAAGGAAGAACGATTCACAAAATAAAAGCCATACAACATATGATAAATGCAATTACTTGGTTTAGAAAATCAAACTAATGATTCAAGACTTTGAAAACCACTATTGATATGAGGCAGATTACTGTAGGAAGATAAAATAATCTCTATTTCAAAAATTAACATTTTAATTTTGAAGAGAATTTTTATTCAAAAGAAACTACACACCAGTAAAGGAGTTAGAGGAAGAGAAACAATTATCAATGTTTCTTCCCTTTAACAGATTCAGCGAAGTCAATCACTGCTTACTAGCTTCCAAACCAAAATAAGGTAAAAACTCCCAGTCAAGAATTCAGATCACTAGAAGTAGTGAGCGGTGATCAGATCTTGAAAAGCATAAAACAGTAAGTGCAAGATATGAACCAGTAAATAAATAAAAACAGGTAGAAAATCACAGCAAAGTAAATACTCAAATCAAACTAACAGTAAGGCTAATACAGAAATCAGCAGAAAAAATAAAATCAACTGAAAGCAAATAATCAAACCAAAACTAACTAATAGAAATTAGAAATCAGAATACCAAAACTACCTTACAGAAATCAGAAGTCATAATATTAAAACTAACTAACAGAAATCAGAATACCAATCAGAACAATCATAAATTAGCAGTCATCAGAATCAAGCATTTATATCAATCACTCCTAATCTGGTTCTCAAAATGCTGAATGAGTCAAAGGCCAGTGGTTTAGTGAATATATCAGCCAGCTGATTTTCAGTTTCTACGTGATGTAGCTCAATGTCCCCTTTTGTAACAAGGTCCCTAATGAAGTGATGCCTAATATCAATGTGTTTGGTCCTAGAATGTTGGATTGGATTCTTAGAGATACAGATGGCACTAGTAATATCACACAGAACAGAAATTGTGCCAACATGTACTCCTAAATTCAAGACTTATTGCTTCAACCAAAGAACTTGGGCCACACAACTCCCTAAGGCAATGTACTCAGCTTCAGCAGTGGAAAGTGCAACTAAGTTCTATTTTCTACTGGACCAGGAGACTAACGACTGCCCTATGAATTGACAAGTCCCAGAAGTACTCTTCCTATCCACCCTACACCCCGCAAAATCAGAATCGGAATATCCAATGATCTCAAAAGAGGTGATGTGCCTAGGGTACCAAATTCCTAGGTTTGGGGTTCCTAAAAAATATCTAAGAATTCTCTTAACAGCAGTCAGGTGGGACTCTTTAGGATCAGCCTGAAACCTAGCACAAAGACAGACACTAAACATGATATCAGGTCGGCTAGCAGTTAGGTAAAGCAGTGAACCTATTATCCCTCTATACTTCTTCTGATCAACAGATTTTTCATTTGAATCCTTATCTAACTGAACTGAGGAGGGCATGGGAGTATTGATTGGCTTGGCTTTGTCCATTTCATATTTCTTCAAAATGTCCTTAGTGTATTTTGATTGATTGATAATGGTTCCATCATCCATTTGCCTTATGCTAAACCCCAAAAAGTAGGACAATTCTCCCATCATACTCATCTCAAACTCCTTACTCATCATTTTAGAAAACTCTTCACATAAATATTTATTACAAGATCTAAAAAGTATATCATCAACATAGATCTGGTCAATGAGTAAGTCATCCCCTAATCTCCTCAGAAAAAGGGTGGTGTCTACGCTCCCCTTAACAAACTCTCTTTCTAACAAGAATGTGCTAAGCCTCTCATACCAAGCTCTGGGTGCCTGTTTCAATCCATATAAGGCCTTTTTTAATTTATAGACATAACTTAGATATTGGGAACTCTCAAAACCTGGGGGTTGTTCTACAAATACATCCTCCTTAATTACCCCATTTAAAAAGGCACTCTTGACATCCATTTGAAACAGCTTAAATCCCTTATAACAGGCAAAGGCTAGTAGCACTCTAATGGCTTCCAATTTAGCTACAGGGGCAAAAGTCTCCTAAAAATTAATCCCTTCTACCTGATTATACCCCTTAGCCACAAATCTTGCCTTATTTCTCACCACCACTCCAGAATCATTCATCTTATTCTTAAAGACCCACTTGGTTCCCATAATACTTTGATTTTTAGGTCTTTCTTCTAACTGCCAAACATCATTCCTTACAAATTGATTCAATTCTTCTTGCATAGCTAAAATCCAAAATTCATCCGACAAGGCTTGATTGATGTTGGTGGGTTCACTCATTGAGATAAAGGCAGAATGGTTTACTTCCTTCCTAAGTCCATGCCTAGTCCTAACACCTTCAGAAGGGTCTCCTAAGATCAATTCTTTAGGATGACTCGAAGAATATCTCCAATCTCTAGGCAACTCGGTTTGAGGTTCTACCCTTTCCTCCAAATTTGTATTTCCAACTCCTTGGGTAACCTCAATAATCTCTTCATCTTCAACTTCAGATCTAGACTCCTTAGGATCAGATTCATCAAATAATACATGGGTTGTTTCTTTCACCACCAAAGTCCTCCTATTGAACACCCTAAAGGATTTCCCCACACTTGAATATCCTAAGAACACTCCTTCATCAGATTTGGGGTCAAATTTTCCTAAGGGTGACTTCCCGTTGTTCAGAATGAAAACCTTATAGCCAAAGACATGGAGGTGGGACAGATTTGGAGTTCTACCCTTAATGATCTCATAAGGTGTCTTGTTCAGTTTGACTCTCACATTTACCCTATTCAGCACATAACAGGCAGTGTTCACCGCTTCAGCCCAAAAGTATTTTGGAAGTGAATACTCGGCAAACATGGCTCTAATGGCTTCCACTAAGGTCCTGTTCTTCCTTTCAGCTACCCCGTTCTGCTGAGGGGTCCTTGGAGCTAAAAAATTGTGACTAATCTCATTATCCTCACAAAAACTTCCAAATCTTTCATTTTCAAACCCCCCTCCGTGATCACTATGGATGGTAATAATCTCACATCCTAACTTCTTCTGAATTCAAGTAGAGAAGGATCTAAACTCATCAAATGACTCAGATTTATGTGACAAAAACTTAACCCAAGTGAACCTCGAATAATCATCTACAATCACAAAACCATAGACTCTCCCCCCTAAGCTGGCAGTGCTAATGGGTCCAAAGAGGTCCATGTGAAGAACTTCTAAAGGTCTAGAGGTGCTAATGTCCTTAACAGAGTGAAAAGAGGACTGGACTTGCTTCCCCAACTAACAAGCATCACACAGGTGATCCTTAGTGAACTTAAGCTTGGGCACACCTCTAACTAAGTCCTTTTGGGTGACTCTCCTAAGGGTTTTCATACTGGTATGACACAATCTCCTATGCCATAACCAAGACTCATTAGCAGCAGTTTTTAAGCAAATTGAATTATCAGATTTAATGCTACTTACATCCAGCTTGTAAACGTTGTTGATCCTTTGCCCCTGCAAAACAACTTCATCATTTAAGCTTAAAATGCAGCCAGTGGGCAAGAATTTGATGCTGTATCCCTTGTCACAGAGTTGACTGATGCTCAGCAGGTTGTGTTTCAGTCCATCTACAAGCAAAACATTATCAATCATAAAGTTCTTTGAATCACCAAGTATACCTGTGCCTACCACCTTCCTGGTGGTGTTATCTCCAAGTGTAACCTTGCCTCCAGCTCTGGCCTCCAGCGAAATGAATTGATTTGCATCTCCAGTCATATGTCTAGAACATCCGTTGTCCAGGTACCACATGCTCTCACGAGATCTTGTATGAGAGCACACCTACAAAAGTATCAAACGTCAGTCTTAGCAACCCAAACAGGTTTGGGTTCCTTCTTATGAAAAGAAGAATGCAATGCATGGTGTTGTGCTGTGAAACAGGCAGTTTGGGTTACCACACCCAATGTGTACTACGGTGAACAGTGCATGTGTGAGAAATATGTCCTAACATGCCACATGAAAAACATCTAACACCAGGAAAAGGGTTAACTAATCTACGTGGATGATAATGCCTCTTCCTAGATGTATATGAAACATGCTTTGAAGAACATGCAACAGATTTTTCAAAAGGTGGCGGTGCATAAAACTGTTCAAAAGTAGGCGGTGTTTTGTTCTTTTCAAAAGCACTGATCTTTACTTTCAAAAACTCATTTTCTTTCTTTAAACTTGCAATTTTAAATTTCAAGGTTCACTTGCTACTTTCTACTTCACATGCCATTGTATCTAATTCTTTAAAAGCTCTTTCTAAGTCCACATGCATAGTTTTCAATGAATCATGCTCAGAAACTAAATCAGAATATTTTTTATTCAACTCATCGAATTCATCAAGCAAAGACATGTGATTTGAATCAAGTGTGGAATGATCTTTAACTATAGAATCATGCTCTTTTTGCAAAGTTAAGTAATCTAATTTCAAACTAGCATGAGTTTTCTTAAGCTTCCTATATGATGTATGAATTCTTTCAGAAACTTCAAATAATTGATCGTAGGTAAGCTCACATACCTCTTCCTGATCCGACTGACCAGGGTGATCATCAGCAATAAGACACAAGTTTGTTTCCTCCTCTTCAGCTTCAGTCTCAGAAGAGTCGGATGCAGAGTCTGCCCAGAACGCCTTCTGAATCCGCTTCTTATCATTTCTGAACTTTGGTTTCTCCTCACCCTTCTCCTTGCTTGGGTGAACTTTAAGTGTAGGACATTCAGCCTTTATGTGTCCAGGCTTCCTGCATTCAAAACAAACAGATTCAGATGAACTCTTAAAATTTTTATTGGACTTACCCTTGTTCCACTTCTAATAGTTCTTATGTTTCTTCCTTAGAAAGCTTTTGAATTGCCTTGTGATTAAGGCAACATCATCGCTATCAGACCCGGAAGTGCTAGCATCTGAAACCTTGGCCTTTAGTGCCACTGTCTTCTCTTTCTTGTGTTCACCTGCATCGAGTTGCCTTTGGTTCACCCCTTACTCGTAAGCAATAAGTGATCCAAGTAAGCTGTCAATAGAGTAAGTGTTTAAATCTTTAGATTCAGTAATAGCAGTAATCTTAGCATCATAAGAAGCAGGCAAACATCTTAGAATTTTGTTCACTCTTTCGTAGTTAGTAAGTTCTCTACCTAGAACATGCAAAGAGGTAATAATCTGAGTGAACCTTGTGTACATTTCTGAAATAGTCTCACTAGGGCTCATGCGAAAAAGTTCATAATCATGTAACAAGATGTTTAACCTAGACTGTTTGACTTCAGTTGTACCTTCGTATGTTATGCATAATCTATCCCAGATTTCCTTTCCCATTATACAAGTAGAAACACACATATAGTCTTCAGATTTTAAAGCACAAAAGAAACAGTTCAAGCATTTTGCATTTAACTGTGCTAAATCACGATCATCAAACGTCCAATCAGCAAAAGGCAATTCAGTTTTCACATTGTTAATCAGTCTAAAAGGTGGTTCGTATCCGTCTTTAACTAACATCCACATGCGATAATCAATAGATTGCAGAAAAGTAGACATGCGTGTTTTCCAAAAATCAAAAGGAATATTATAAAAACAACGGTGGTCTTGTAATAGAATATCCTTCAGCAGTATTACGATTGTTACAGTTAGCCATGGATCAAATTCAAAAGTTTTTAAACCTAAATTTTGAATCCCTCTCTGATACCACTTGAAAGTTCGATAGAGATGCTAAGCCCTAGTGAACTAGTCCCGAGGCTAACCAAGAGGGGGGGTGAATTGGTTATTTAAAAATTTCACGATAACTATGAAAATCTTTTTATAACGTGCAGCGGAAACGAATTAAAATAACGATAAAAAGATCAACCACAGATATTCACCCAAGCAGTTAATATCAGAAAAAATTAAAGTGCAGAACTGAATCAGAAAAGCAAACCAGATTTTATAGTGGTTCGGTCAACTTGACCTACGTCTACTCCCCGGAGCCTCCCCTCCGGGTATTACACTAAACAAAAAGTGTCTCTCCTTTTACTCCTACAGCAAGGTGGAGAAGCCTGTACAAACACCTCCTTTTCACCACACGGTGAGGCAGAGAACCCGACCTCCTTTCGCTTCCTCCTGAAGCAGGCAGAGAACCTTCGAACTCCTTTCGCATACTCCCAAAGCAGGCAGAGAACCTTCGAACTCCTTTTGCTTCCACCTGAAGCGGGCAGAAACGGATTCAAAGTTGATGTTTTTTATTCATTTTAAGGATGTGGACTTTTATATTTGTGTTTTGGACATGTTTTGTAATATAATTGTGGATATTTGAATTTGTTGAGTATGTGTTTTGAACATTGTTACATTGTTTATATCTGTTTTGTATATGTTTTGTTTGTAGGTTGTGGAAATCCAATTTTAGAGGGAAGAAGGTTTTTTTTGTCAATGTTACAGGCTTCCGGCGGATTATCCGCCGAAAATGGTGCCGGTAATATGATATATCGAACTTTTCGGCGGATTATGCGCCGGAAATTTCCGGTGCTTAGTCTGCCGGAAAGACTGATGGTAATAGTAACGTCGGTTTGTTGCGGCGTATAATCCACCGGTATTACCAACGGATATTTTCGCCGGCAATACCGGCGGATCATACGCCGGAAACTAATAACATAATAACGTCATTTTTTTGTTATTTTTTTCGACGGAAATACGTCGGAAAATCCGCCGGAAATATTACCGACGAATTATATCTGTCGGTAATATATTTCCGACGCACGAATTACCATCGGATAGATTTTCGTTAGAAATCCGTCGGAAACCTTATATTTCCGGCAGATTTTTATTGTTACCGACGGATTTTGTCGGCCGGTAACAATGAGTTTTCCTGTAGTGAACCCTAAACCCTAAAAAACTTAAACTCTAAGCTCTAAACCCTAAAATCCTAAAAAAAACCTAAATCATAAGCCATAAAAACCCTAACCCTAAACCCTAAAAAAACCCTAAACCTTAAAACCTTAAAACCCTAAAAAACCCTATACCCTAAACACTAAAACCCTAACCACTAAACCCTTAACCCTACACCTTAAACGCTAAACCATAAACCCTAAACCCTAAACCCTAAAACTTAAAAACCCTAAACCCTAAAACCTTAACGCCTAAACCCTAAACCCTAAACCCTAAACCCTAAACCCTAAAAATAACCCTAAAACCTAAAAATCATAAACCCTTAACGCTAAACCCTAAACTGTAAAACCCTGAACCCTAAAACCCTAAAAAAATACCCTAAACCCTAAAAAACCCCTAAACCCTAAAACCTTAAAACCCTAAAAAATCCTAAACCCTAAAACCCTAAACCCGAAACCCTTAACCCTAAACCCTAAACACCTTTTAATAAAAACTTTAAAACCATAAACCCTAAACCCAAAAAAATCCTAAAATAGCCAAAAATCCCTAACCCTAAATCCTAAACACTAAAAGCCCTAAAAAAATTAAAAAAAAAATTCGTAAAACCCTAAACTCAAAATATCCTAAGAAACCCTAAACCCTAAACCCTAAAAACCCTAAACCCTAAACCCTAAATCCAAAACCATAAACCCTTAACACTAAAACCCTAAACAACAAACCATAAACCCTAAACCCTAAACTGTAAAACCCTAAACCCCAAAACCCAAAAAAAAACCCTAAACTCTAAACCCTAAAAAAAACCCTAAACCCTAAAACTTTAAAACCCTTAAAAACCCTAAGCCCTAAACCTTAGAACCCTAAACCCTAAACCCTAAACTCTAAAAACCCTTTAAAGAAAACCTTAAAACCCTAAACCCTAAGCCTCAAAAACCCTAAGAAACCCTAAATCCTAAACCCTAAAAGCCTTAAACCCTAAACCCTAAACCCTAAACCTCTAAACCCTAAAACCCTAAAAAAAACCCTAAACCCTAAAAACCCTAACCACTAAAAGCTAAACCCTAAACCCCTAAACCTTAAACCCTAAACCCTAAAACCTAAATCCTAAAAAACCCTAAACCCTAAATGCTAAACCCTAAACCCTAAGCCCGAAACCCTAAAAACCATAAACCCTAAACCCTAAACCATAAAACCCTAAACATTAAACCCTAGACAGAAATCCCTAAACCCTAAATCGTATAACCCTAAACTCTAAAATCCTATAAAAAAATCTAAACCTTAAAACCTAAAAAAATACCTAAACCCTAAAACACTAAAAAAAACCCTAAACCCTAAAACCCAATAATATCCTAAACCCTAAACCCTAAACCCAAAAAATCCTAAAAAAATTGAAAAATTGCTAAGCCCTAAACCATCCCCCTGAGTGTGTGTGTGCAAGGTTACTTAGCTAGGGGATCAGTTATATTACAGTTGACTCAATAAAAGGAAAAATCATACATTTGACACACTTGGACCCGATCTTGAGTTGACTTGAGTGGCTCGTGGTCTTTTGTGCCTGAAACAGATTAGCCAAGCAGAACACACTGGAAACATATTTTTCATCATCAAAACCAGATTTGCAACAAGTTGGTCTGACTAGAGCTGTGGGAATCAAAGTGGAGGATGCTTCTCCCACATTGGATGAAGAACATAAGCTGATATAGGATTTGAGATTAGTGACTAATCTGACATTCAATGCTGTGGAGGTTAAGGAAGATGTTAAGATTGCTGCTCAGGAATGTGGAGTGGAGATGGAAGAGATGATTGATGTGGATTCTACCATGACTAGAATGGAAAATGTAATGGAGGTATGTGCTGATCTATCTGATCTGAGGAAGTTTATTTCGGAGAATGATACCATGGACGGATGTTGTTCTATCAGATGGTGGAGTAGATGAAGTTAATCCTGTAGGTGTGATCGGGGAAGGATCCAACTATGGTGGAATGGCAAATTCTATGAATAGCACATTAGATGCTTATGGTAATGCCGATTTATGCAAAACATTTGAAATCCAGAAGGATCCCAAGGGTAAGAGTGTGGATAGAAGCTCCACTGTCTCGGTTGGAATAGGTAATGCGTGGAGAAAGCCAGAACACTTTCCTATTCTTAATGTGGAGGACGTTAATGACATTTCTTTCAATGGCATTTCTATTGATCTAAACCTGGAGTGTGTTAAGGCGAACATGGCTATGCTGAACAGAGCGGTTGTGGGGAGAATTCTTGGAAGGAGAGTTTCATTTTACCTGTTGAAGGCTGAAATACAATGTCAGTGGGGAAGATATGGGGAATTCCAAATAACTACTATGGGATTTGATTGCTTCATGTGTGTATTCTCATCGGTGGAAGCCATAGATGCTATCCTATGTGGAGGTCCCTGGTTCATTGGAGGTAACATTGTGGGATTAGATAAGTGGACACCAAGCTTTTCCCCGGCCTCCATGGAAGGATTGTCATCTCCTATTTGGATACGGTTGATCAACCTTCCGTTACAGTATTGGGATTTATTTAATATCTCTAGAATTGCATCAAAAATTTGTGTTCCTCTTTCGATTGATGCTCAGATGGGGAACAGGGGCAGAAGGGAGTATGCTCGGGTATGTGTCAGAATGAATCTTGCTAATAAGTTGGTGCTAGGTATTTGGGTCAATGGATTGGATGGCAGGTATTACCAGAAGGTGGAATATGAAGGCATCATAGAGAGCATTGCCCTTTAAGGACTTCACGGATGGAACAGGGGAAACAGGGAGGACTGGGGGAAGGCAAACAAGAGCAATTCACGGATGGAATTGGGAAGCAGAATCAGGAGGACTCTAAAAAGGCTAGCACTTCTATTATTAAATCAGAAGTTGATACTCAGTGAAAATCTGCAGTAAGCAAGGGGAAGGAAAGCGATGTAGAGAGATTGCAAGTTAAAGGACAGACCTCTATTGGGAAGGAGGGAAATCTTCAGGAGGAGGAAGATCAGTTCGGGCCATGGATTCAAGTCCCCCCATGTCGGAGGAGGATTAATCATCCACAAGTTAAGAATAATGAGAATAAAGGCACCAAGCAGTTGTTGAATATCCCCAACCAGGTGGATTTCAGCAAAGTCAAAGAACCTGAGGGGAAGTTTAAGCCTACTCGTAAGTAGAGTAGGATGGGATTCAAGCAGCCATTACTTTTCATAGTGGGAATTAAGCCTATGTTGCCGAAAGCTAACAGATATAGGTACAATATGGATCATCTTGAAGAGGAAATTAGCTAATTAGGACCCATTGAGGAGCTCCCTAGGAAGAGGAAGAAGGAGATGGTTGAGCAAACTAGTTACTTAATGTCATCCATTCTTATGTGGAACTACAGGAGTGCCAGTAAGAAGCAAATGAGTAACTACTTGTGAAGCCTTATTGGAAACAATGAGGTTTATTTTGTTGGGTTGATTGAAACCATGATAGAGGATCTAAGTAGGAATGAGGTGGATAGACCGATTGGGGGTGGATGGGAATTTTTTCATCAACCAACTGTGGGGAAATTCGGCGGGCTTCTAGCTCAATGGAGGCAGGATATCACTCAATTTGAAGTTGTTACTGCCACTGACCAAGTATGGATTGGCCAACTTGTTTTACCTGATTTACAGAAATGGATGATAGCTGTAGTTTATGCTAATAAAGATTATCATGGCCATCATTCTCGTTGGAATACTATCAGTTCTTGAGTCAATGTGAACCTCCCTATAATAATGGGAGGAGATTTTAATTGTTGTCTTGACCAGAGTGAGAAGAAAGGAAGAAAAAGGTATAGCTACTCGGGTGGCTGCATTGGCTATAGTTAAGCTTCTTCTTCGGCTAGCCTCAGACCACTGTCCCCTGTTGCTCTGTTTGGCTGCTCAAGTTCGAACATCTGGAAAAAAATGGTTTAGATTTGAAGGCATCTGGATGTCATATCCTGCCATGTGGAAAATTGTTTGGAAGTATTGGTCGAAGCAGGACTTTGGGGAACCAGCTGAAGTGTTGAACCGAAAGAGCCACAGGACACTTAAAGTATTGTATTTTTGGAGCTGTAACCTGATCAAAGAAATTGGAGAGCTCAAGAGGCCTTTGAAGGAGCATATTGAAGAACTTCAATTCATTGACTGTTCTAATGAGGGATTGAATGAAATGCATGATCAGGAACTTCGATGGAAGGCTGCTGAGTTGAATGCCACATTAACACGTATTACCACCTGGTGGAGACAAAGAGCGAAGACTAGATGGATTGAGGAAGGAGATACAAATTCTCATTTCTTCCACTCGTAAATGGGGTAATAGAATTGTGGAAGTCCAAAATCAGAATAGGGAGAGGATCACGGAGCCGAGCCTTATCCAGGAGGAATTTTGGAATTTCTTCATGATAAAATGGAAGAAGAGATAGATTTCATTAGAAAATTGGCCATACTTTCAGGATGCTGACTTGATCCAGGATTAAATGAAGGTGAGTTTAGAGGCGGATGTCACTGAAGAGGAAGTCCGGCAAGCTATTTTTAGTTTGGGAAATAATAGAGCTCCGGGGATTGACGGTATTACATCTTCCTTCTTGAAATTTTATTGGGAAATTATTAAACTTGATGTTACTAGGGCCATTGTACCTTTTTTTGACACTAACTCCATGTGTGAGAGCTGGAAAGATACCTTAGTGGTTCTTATTCCAAAGCATGATAATGCCAATATGCCATATAAGTTTAGACCTATTAGCCTATGCCAATGCTACTATAAGATAGTGGCTAAGATTTTGGTTAATCGTCTCAAACCGGTGTTGAGTAGTTTTATCAGTGAAGACAAGGAGCCTTTATCCCAAGAAGATCTATCTCAAGTCATGGATTAATAGCTCAGGAAATGATGTGCAAATTTTAGTATTCATTTCAAAAAGCTGGGATGATGGCACTAAAAGTGGATATGGAGCGGCATACGATTGTATGACATGGGAAACTTTGAGAAATGTAATGAGTTTGATGGGGTTCTCTGAATGGTTCATTCATTGGGTAATCCAATGTATTGCCAGCCTATGATTTACGCTCCTTGTTAATGGCAGCAGGATACATTGGATTAATGCTCAAAGTGGTTTATGACAGGGCTGCCCATTATCACCATATTTGTTTGTTTTATGTTTTGAGCTCTTATCTAAAGCCTTTAGGCAATGGGGGGACAGGTGGGTATCCAAATTTCCAAGAATACTGATGTTGTGTCACATCTTTTGTATGTCGATGACATATTGGTTTTTGCTAAAGCTAATAGAAGCAATGCAGCCAGGATATTGCAGCTATTGAATAAATATTGTGATTGGACGGGCCAGAGAATTAACTGTGGTAAGCCTGCTATCCTCTTTAATAAGAGATGTCCAAATTGCAAGAAGCGGAGTATTGCAAAGATGATGGGCTTTAGAAAGGTGAATTCTTTGGAGTATCCTGGATTACCTTTGGCAATGAGGAAGTTGGGTGCCAATGATTTTTCCAAAATTTTAAAGAAGGCTCATGAGAAGATAAACTTATGGGGGAAGAAGCATTTGTCGTTGGCAGGAAGGCCTTTAGTTATCAGAACTTCACTCCTAACTATCCCAAAGTATTTGATGACTCATACTATACTGTCTAATGGGGTTCTAAACTCAATTGAAAAAAATGAGTAGAAGATTCTTATGGCAAAAGGACATTAACAGTAGAGGACTGCATTATGTGGCGTGGGAGGAGCTTTGCCAAACGAGGACCCATGGGTGAATTGGTTTTCATTCTCTAGCAAAATGGCAGGGGCCCCTTCGTGCTAGTCTAGCTTGGAATGTGATGCAGCACACAAACTGTACTTTTGCATAGATTGTTGTATGCCAAGTATGGGAAAGATTTCTGGGGAAATTTGCAAATCCGGAAGACCTCTATAACCTGGAAGGTGATCCATAATGGAGCTAAATCATTACAGTCTACTCTTAGGTGGAAGATTGGTAATGGGCACCAAATTGCTGTGCTGCAGGATACATGGATTTTGGATCAAAAATTAGCTTTGTGGCCAACCTTTGTTAATGTGGAAGAATTGGAAAACTCCAAGGTAAGTAACCTTCTTGGTGATTCTTTACAGTGGAATGGGGAAAGAGTTGAGAAATGCTGTGGGAAGATCATGGCACAGCGAATTATGGCTATCTCTCTATCTCTCATTATTTCTAATTCTCCATCATTCTCCCTCTTGCTCTATCTCCCTCTCTCTCTCTCACTCTCTTGCCATCTCTCTCTCTCCCTCTCTCCCTCTCTCTCTCTCCCCCCTCTCTCATTATTTCTAATTGTCCATCATTCTCCCACCCGCTCTATCTCCCTCTTTCTCTATCTCTCTCCCCCTCTCTCTCCCTCTCATTTTTTCTAATTCTCCATCATTCTCCATCTCTCCCTCCCTCCCTCTCCCTCTCCCTCTCTCTCTCTCTCACATTATTTCTATTTCTCCATCATTCTCCCTCTTGCTCTCTTTCTCTTTCTCTCTCTCTCTATCCCCCTCCCTCTCCCTATTTCATTATTTCATATTCTCCATCATTCTCCCTCTTTTCTCTATCTCCATCTTTCTATCTCTCACTCTCTCTTGCTCTCTCTTTCTCTATCTCTCTCCCCTCTCATTAATTCTAATTCTTCATCATTCTCCCTCTCTCTCTCTCTCTCCCTCTCCCTCTTTCTCTCTCTTTCTCTCCCTCTCTCTCCCCCCTCTCATTATTTCTAAATCTCCATCATTCTCCCTCTTGCTCTATCTCCCATTTTCTCTCTCTCTCTAGCCTTATCTCTCTCTATCTCTCTCCTCTCCCTCTCTCATTATTTCTAATTCTCCATCATTCTTCCTCTTGCTCTCTCTCTCTCTTCTCTATTTAATTCTAATTCTCCTTCATTCTCTCTCTCATTACTTGTAATTCTCCATCATTCTCTCTCTTGCTCTCTCTCTCTCCTCCTCTCCCTCTTGCTCTATCTCCCATTTTCTCTCTCTCTTGCCCTATCTCTTTCTATATTTCTCTCTCTTTCTCTCGCTCTCTCTCCAACTCTCATTTTTCTAATTTTCCATCATTCTCCCTCTTCACTCTCTATCTCTGTCTCTCTTTCTCTCTCTTTCCCTCTCTCATTATTTTTTATTCTCCTTCACTCTCTCTCTTACTTTATCTTTCTCTCTCTCACACATTATTTCTAATTCTCCCTCATGTTGCAAATCTGGTTTTGATGATGACAAACATGTTTCCAGTGTGTTTTGCTTGGCTAATCTGTTTCAGGCACAAAAGACCGCGAGCCACTCAAGCCAACTCAAGATCGGGTCCAAGTGTGTCAAATGTATGATTTTTCTTTTTATTGAGTCAATTGTAATGTAACTGATTCCCTAGCTAAGTAACCTTGCACACACACACTCAGGGAGAGAGATTAAGTGAATTAGAGTTTCTGTTGCAAATTTGTTCAGATCGTCCTGGACGATATCCACATCGTCCTGGACGATCCAGTTAAAACAGAAACCCTAATTAGGGCGACTAAGTTAAGAAGGTCTGATTAAGCAGATCGTCCTGGATGATCTTTGGATCGTACGGGATGATATTCTCAAATCAGAAATTCCCAGCCGCCAGATTAAGTTAAGAAGGTCTCAGTATTTTGGTCGGATCGTCCCGGATGATACGTGTATCGTCCTGGACGATTCACCACAATCATGCCTAAATTAGTCTGGTAATTAAGGAAAGCAATTAATGTTTAATTGATACGATCACATCGTCCTGGACGATCGCAGGATCGTCCCGGACGATCGTGATCGTCTTGTGCATTTCAGCTGTACGTCCAGAACTATGTACAGGACGATTTGGGGCCTTTTTAAACTAATCGTACCGGACGATTACCCTATCATCCGGGACGATCAAGTCATTTTTTGGTCGTCCAGCACAGATTTATTTGGACGACCCGAACTGTCTTCTGGACAATTTCCTTCAATTTGAACTAATCGTCCCGGACGATCGCAGGATCGTACGGGACGATATGAACAACTTTTTCTACTGATCGTCCAGAAGAGCCAGATCGTCCAGGCTGAAACAGCTAAATTTGAACTGATCGTACAGGACGATCTACCGATCGTCCTGGACGATCTTGGCCGACAAGTTGAGATTTAGGGCAAATTTTAAGCCCTCCTTTAAAAGAACTTTTTTCAATTTTTGGAAAAATCTTTTGCTGCCTTCCTTCCCTGAGAAATCCTAGAGAGAAAGAGAGTTGAGAGAGAGAGAGAAGAGATCTTGTGAGGGGGAGTTAGTGAGGGATTCACTAAGGTTGCTCCAAGCACGGATCAGAGTCATCTTCTCCGCTCGTCGTCTGTCGTCTAGTCGGTGTTCTTCATGGGAGGATCGTTCGCAAGAAGATCCGGGTTCTCTGCCCGCTTCAGGAGGAAGCGAAAGGAGTTCGTGGGTTCTCTGCCCGCTTCAGGTGGAAGCAAAAGGAGTTCGAAGGTTCTCTGCCTGCTTCAGGAGGAAGCGAAAGGTGGTCAGGTTCTCTGCCTCACCGTGTGGTGGAAAGGAGGTATTTTGTACAGGCTTCTCCGCCTTGCTGTGGGAGCAAAAGGAGAGTCACTTTCGTTTAGTGCAATACCCGAAGGGGAGGCTCCGGGGAGTGGACGTAGGTCAAGTTAACCGAACCACTATAAAATCTGGTTTGCTTTTCTAATTCAGTTTTGCATTTTACTTTTCAATATAAACTGCTTGGGTGAATATCGTTGGTTGATCTTTTCGTTATTGTTTACTTGTTTCCGCTGCTAAGTATCGAAATGATTTTTGTAGTTATCGTGAAATTTTTAAATAACCAATTCACCCCCCCTATTGGTTAGCCTCGGGACTAGTTCACTAGGGCTTAACATCCCTTTCGAACTTTCAAGTGGTATCAGAGCGGGATTCAAAATTTCTATTTAAAAACTTTTGAATTTGATCCAATGGCTAATTGTAACAATCGTAATACTGCTGAAGGTTATTCTATTACTAGACCATCGTTGTTTGACAATATTCCTTTTGATTTTTGGAAAACACGCATGTCTACTTTTCTGCAATCTATTGATTATCGCATGTGGATGTTAGTTAAGGACGGATACGAACCACCTTTTCGAATGATTAACAATGTGAAAACTGAATTGCCGTTTGCTGATTGGACGTTTGATGATCGTGATTTAGCACAGTTGAATGCAAAATGTTTGAACTATTTCTTTTGTGCTTTGAAATCTGAAGACTATATGCGTGTTTCTACTTGTACAACGGGAAAGGAAATCTGGGATAGGTTATGTATAACATACGAAGGTACAACTGAAGTCAAACAATCTAGGTTAAACATCTTGTTACATGATTACGAACTTTTTCGCATGAAACCTAGTGAGACTATTTCAGAAATGTATACAAGGTTCACTCAGATTGTTACCTCTTTGCATGCTTTAGGTAGAGAACTTACCAACTACGAAAGAGTGAACAAGATTCTTAGATGTTTGCCTGCTTCTTATGATGCTAAGATTACTGCTATTACTGAATCCAAAGATTTAAATACTTACTCTATTGACAGCTTACTTGGATCACTCATTGCTTACGAGCAAGGGGTGAACCAAAGGCAACTTGATGCAGGAGAACGCAAGAAAGAGAAGACCGTGGCACTAAAGGCCAAAGATTCAGATGCTAGCACTTCCGGGTCTGATAGCGATGAAGTTGCCTTAATCACAAGGTAATTCAAAAGCTTTCTAAGGAAGAAACATAAGAACTATCAGAAGTGGAACAAGGGTAAGTTCAATAAAAACTTTAAGGGTTCATCTGAATCGGTTTGTTTTGAATGCAGGAAGCCTGGACACATTAAGGCTGATTGTCCAACACTTAAAGCTCACCCAAGCAAGGAGAAGGGTGAGGAGAAACCAAAGTTCAGAAAGGATAAGAAGCGGATTCAGAAGGCGTTCTGGGCAGACTCTGCATCCGACTCTTCTGAGACTGAAGCTGAAGAGGAGGAAACAAACTTGTGTCTGATGGCGGATGATCACCCTGGTTAGTCGGACCAGGAAGAGGTATGTGAGCTTACTTACGATCAGTTATTTGAAGTTTCTGAAAAGATTCATACATCGTATAGGAAGCTTAAGAAAACCCATGCTAGTTTGAAACTAGATTATCTGACTTTGCAAAAAGAGCATGAAGTGTTGATTAAGGATCATTCCACCATTGATAGCAATCACATGTCTTTACTAGATGAGTTTGATGAACTGAATAAAAAGCATTCTGATTTAATTGTTGAGCATAAATTGTTAAAAACATCGCATGGTGAATTAGAACTTGCTTTTAAGAAAGTGAATGATTTGGCATCTGAGTTAGAAATTATTGAAAGTGCAAAAACGTTTGAAATTGGAAGTTTAAACAAACACATTGAGTTTTTGAAAGTGAAAATCAGTGCTTTTGAAAATAACAAAACACCACCTACTTTTGAACAATTTTATGCACCGCCACCTTTTAAAAATTCTGTTGCAAGTTCATCAAAGAATGTTTCATACACTACTAGGAAAAGGCACTATCACTCACGACATTTAGTTAATCCTTTTCCTGGTGTTAGATGTTTTTCATGTGGCATGTTAGGACACATATCACATACTTGTACTGTTCACCGTAGTACACATTGGGTGTGGAGACCCAAACTGCCTGTTGCACAGCACAGCACGCATGCATCGCATTCTTCTTTTCATAAGAAGGAACCCAAACCTGTTTGGGTTCCTAAGACTGACATTTGATGATTTTGTAGGTGTGCTTTCACACAAGACCTCGTGAGAGCATGTGGTACCTGGACAGCGGATGTTCTAGACATATGACTGGAGATGCAAATCAGTTCATTTCGCTGGAGGCCAGAGCTGGAGGCAAGGTTACACTTGGAGATAACACCACCAGGAAGGTGGTAGGCATAGGTATAATTTGTGATTCAAAGAACTTTATGATTGATAATGTTTTTCTTGTAGATGGACTGAAACACAACCTGCTGAGCATCAGTCAACTCTGTGACAAGGGATACAGCATCAAATTCCTGCCCACTGGCTGCATTTTAAGCTTAAATGATGAAGTTGTTTTGCAGGGGCAAAGGATCAACAACGTCTACAAGCTGGATGTAAGTAGCATTAAATCTGATAATTCAATTTGCTTAAAAACTACTGCTGATGAGTCTTGGTTATGGCATAGGAGATTGTGTCATGCTAGTATGAAAACCCTTATGAGAGTCACCCAAAAGGACTTAGTTAGAGGTGTGCTCAAGCTTAAGTTCACTAAGGATCACCTGTGTGATGCCTGTCAGTTGGGGAAGCAAGTCCAGTCCTCTTTTCACTCAGTTAAGGACATTAGCACCTCTAAACCTTTAGAAGTTCTTCATGTGGACCTCTTTGGACCCATTAGCACTGCCAGCTTAGGGGGGAGAGTCTATAGTTTTGTGATTGTTGATGATTATTCAAGGTTCACTTGGGTTAAGTTTTTGTCACACAAATCTTAGTCATTTGATGAGTTTAGATCTTTCTCTACTTGGATTCAGAAGAAGTTAGGATGTGAGATTATTACCATCCATAGTGATCACGGAGGGGAGTTTGAAAATGAAAGATTTGGAAGTTTTTGTGAGGATCATGGGATTAGTCACAATTTTTCAGCTCCTAGGACCCCTCAGCAGAACGGGGTAGCTGAAAGGAAGAACAGGACCTTAGTAGAAGCTGCTAGAGCCATGCTTGCCGAGTATTCACTTCCTAAATACTTTTGGGCTGAAGCGGTGAACACTGCCTGTTATGTGCTGAATAGGGTGAATGTGAGAGTCAAACTGAACAAGACACCTTATGAGATCATTAAGGGTAGAACACCAAATCTGTCCCACCTCCATGACTTTGGCTGTAAGGTTTTCATTCTGAACAACGGGAAGTCACCCTTAGGAAAATTTGACCCCAAATCTGATGAAGGAGTGTTCTTAGGATATTCAAGTGTGGGGAAATCCTTTAGGGTGTTCAATAGGAGGACTTTGGTGGTGGAAGAAACAACCCATGTAGTGTTTGATGAATCTGATCCTAAGGAGTCTAGATCTGAAGTAGAAGATGAAGAGATTGTTGAGGTTACCCAAGGAGTTGGAAATACAAATTTGGAGGAAAGGGTAGAACCTCAAACCACACTGCCTAGAGATTGGAGATATTATTCGAGTCATCCTAAAGAACTGATCTTAGGAGACCCTTCTGAAGGTGTTAGGACTAGGCATGGACTTAGGAAGGAAGTAAACCATTCTGCCTTTATCTCAATGACTGAACCCACCAACATCAATCAAGCCCTGTCGGATGAATTTTGGATTTTAGCTATGCACGAAGAATTGAATCAATTTGTAAGGAATGATGTTTGGGAGTTAGTAGAAAGACCTAGAAACCAAAGTATTGTGGGAACCAAGTGGGTCTTTAAGAATAAGATGAATGATTCTGGTATGGTGGTGAGAAATAAGGCAAGATTGGTGGCTAAGGGGTATAATCAGATAGAAGGGATAGATTTTGAGGAAACTTTTACCCCTGTAGTTAGATTGGAAGCCATTAGAGTGCTACTAGCCTTTGCCTGTTATAAGGGATTTAAGCTGTTTCAAATGGATGTCAAGAGTGCCTTTTTAAATGGGGTAATTAAAGAAGATGTTTTCGTAGAACAACCCCCAGGTTTTGAGAGTTTCCAATATCCAAATCATGTCTATAAATTAAAAAAGGCCTTATATGGATTGAAACAGGCACCCAGAGCTTGGTATGAGAGGCTTAGCACATTCCTATTAGAAAGAGAGTTTGTTAAGGGGAGCGTAGACACCACCCTTTTTCTGAGGAGATTAGGAGATGACTTACTCATTATCCAGATCTATGTTGATGATATAATTTTTGGATCTTCTGATAAATACTTATGTGAAGAGTTTTCTAAAATAATGAGTAAAGAGTTTGAGATGAGTATGATGGGAGAATTGTCCTACTTTTTCGGGTTTAGCATAAGGCAAACGGATGATGGAACCTTTCTCAATCAATCAAAATACACTAAGGACATTTTGAAAAAATATGAAATGGACAAAGCCAAGCCAATCAATACTCCCATGCCCTCCTCAGTTCAGTTAGATAAGGATTCAAATGGAAAATCTGTTGATCAGAAGAAGTATAGAGGGATAATAGGTTCACTTCTTTACCTGACTACTAGCCGACCTGATATCGTGTTTAGTGTCTGTCTTTGTGCTAGGTTTCAGGCTGATCCTAAAGAGTCCCACCTGACTGCTGTTAAGAGAATTCTTAGATATCTTTTAGGGACCCCAAACCTAGGATTTTGGTACCCTAGGCACAGCACCTCTTTTGAGATCATTGGATATTCTGACTCTGACTTTGCGGGGTGTAGGGTGGATAGGAAGAGTACCTCTGGGACTTGTCAATTTATAGGACAGTCGTTAGTCTCCTGGTCTAGTAGAAAATAGAACTCAGTTGCACTTTCCACTGCTGAAGCTGAGTACATTGCCTTAGGGAGTTGTGTGGCCCAAGTTCTTTGGTTGAAGCAGCAAGTCTTGGATTTAGGAGTACCTGTTGGCACAATTTCTATTCTGTGTGATAATACTAGTGCCATCTGTATCTCTAAGGATCCAATCCAACATTCTAGGACCAAACACATTGACATTAGGCATCACTTCATTAGGGACCATGTTACAAAAGGGGACATTGAGCTACACCACGTAGCAACTGAAAATCAGCTGGCTGACATATTCACTAAACCACTGGCCTTTGACTCATTCAGCATTTTGAGAACCAGATTAGGAGTGATTGATATAAATGCTTGATTCTGATGACTGCTGATTTATGACTGTTATGATTGATATTCTGATTTCTGTTAGTTAGTTTTTTGTATTCTATTTTCTGATTTCTGTTAGTTAGTTTTTGTATTCTGATTTCTGATTTCTGTTAGTTAGTTTTGGTTTGATTATTTGCTTTCAGTTGATTTTATTTCTTCTGCTGATTTCTGTGTTACCCTTTTTGTTAGTTTGATTTGAGTATTTACTTTGCTATGATTTTCTACCTGTTTTTATTTATTTACGGGTTCATATCTTGCACTTACTGTTTTATGCTTTTCAAGATCTGATCACCACTCACTACTTCTGGTGATCTGAATTTTTGACTGAGAGTTTTTACCTTGTTTTGGTTTGGAAGCTGATAAGCAGTGATTGACTTCGCTGAATCTGTTAAAGGGAAGAAACATTGATAATTGTTTCTCTTCCTCTAACTCCTTTACTGGTGTGTAGTTTCTTTTGAATAAAAATCCTTTTCAAAATTAAAATGTTAGTTTTTGAAATAGAGATTATTTTATCTTCCTACAGTAATCTGCCTCATATCAATAGTGTTTTTCAAAGTCTTGAGTCATTAGTTTGATTTTCTAAACCAAGTGATTGCATTTATCATATGTTGTATGGATTTTGTTTTGTGAATCATTCTTCCTTACTGCTGAGAGTCATCTCCTATGTCTGGAAGATAATCTCACAGCTGAGACTCTTTAATGATTATGAAAAGGAGAAAGCTTATAAAAGATGCGCAGTGCGCCAGATAATTTGAAAAAGAGGCATAAAATGAGCCCAAAACTAAAAAGATGCGAAATTGCCAAATTGGATACACAAAGTGTATCAAAAATCAAAAGATGCGCAAAGCGCCAACCAATTTGAAAAAGAGGCACAAAATGAGCCCAACACAAGCTTTCTTTCCTTTCAGATTATTAAATGTCTTAGAAAAATCTGTGCGCCACTTAATATTTTCAAAAGCTTGAGTCTTGAAAATCCTGATTTCTGATTTTTTACTTTGTAACACTATTATATCAGATATTTTTCTGGAACGAGGCTTGAAAGGATTTCTTTTCAAATCTAATGTCTTTTATTCTGAATCGGTTTTGTGTTGAAAGAGGTTTGCATCGATAAGGTGCCCGGGGTCGGCGCTACGAACGTTGATTATTTCCAACCTTTTTTGGATTTCAGCACTGTCAATCGTCCTGTCATTGGTTTTCGAATCTAAAGTCAAGGAAAAATTCTGATTTTCTAAGAGCAGCTTAATCAAAAAATTTTTAAATAAAAAAAAAATACTTCTATGTGTTTTTGACGTAAGCTTTATTCGTCTTTTTGTTATTTTGATTTCATGTTTGTGTTTTTCGCTCCTCCTTTTTGTGATGTCAAAAGGGGGAGTCAGAGTTGTAGTCGTGTCGTGTCTTTGTTTCTGTTTTCTGAGTCTTGTTTCCTGTATTGTTTTAGCTATTAAATGAAACTTAAAAAAAAAAATGTTTGTTTGTTTGATCTCCTAGTTTACTTTTACTGTCAGACTACTTTACAAATGTTTGCCATCATCAAAAAGGGGGAGATTGTTACAAATCTGGTTTTGATGATGAAAAATATGTTTCCAGTGTGTTTTGCTTGGCTAATCTGTTTCAGGCACAAAAGACCGCGAGCCACTCAAGCCAACTCAAGATCGGGTCCAAGTGTGTCAAATGTATGATTTTTCTTTTTATTGAGTCAATTGTAATGTAACTAATTCCCTAGCTAAGTAACCTTGCACACACACACTCAGGGAGAGAGATTAAGTGAATTAGAGTTTCTGTTGCAAATTTGTTCAGATCGTCCTGGACGATATCCACATCGTCCTGGACGATCCAGTTAAAACAGAAACCCTAATTAGGGCGACTAAGTTAAGAATGTCTGATTAAGCAGATCGTCCTGGACGATCTTTGGATCGTACGGGACGATATTCTCAAATCAGAAATTCCCAGCCGCCAGATTAAGTTAGGCAAGTTTTATTTTAAGTATTTTGGTCGGATCGTCCCGGACGATACGTGTATCGTCCTGGACGATTCACTACAATCATGCCTAAATTAGTCTGGTAATTAAGGAAAGCAATTAATGTTTAATTGATACGATTACATCGTCCTGGACGATCGCAGGATCGTCCCGGACGATCGTGATCGTCTTGTGCATTTCAGCTGTACGTCCAGAACTATGTACAGGACGATTTGGGGCCTTTTTGAACTAATCGTACCAGACGATTACCCTATCGTCCGGGACGATCAAGTCATTTTTTGGTCGTCCAGCACAGATTTATCTGGACGACCCGAACTGTCTTCTGGACGATTTCCTTCAATTTGAGCTAATCGTCCCGGGCGATCGCAGGATCGTACGGGACGATATGAACAACTTTTTCTACTGATCGTCCAGAAGAGCCAGATCATCCAGGCTGAAACAACTGAATTTGAACTGATCGTACAGGACGATCTACCGATCGTCCTGGACGATCTTGGCCGACAAGTTGGGATTTAGGGCAAATTTTAAGCCCTCCTTTAAAAGAACTTTTTTCAATTTTTGGAAAAATCTTTTGCTGCCTTCCTTCCCTGAGAAATCCTAGAGAGAGAGAGAGTTGAGAGAGAGAGAAGAGATCTTGTGAGGGGGAGTTAGTGAGGGATTCACTAAGGTTGCTCCAAGCACGGATCAGAGTCGTCTTCTCTGCTCGTCGTCTGTCGTCTAGTCGGTGTTCTTCGTGGGAGGATCGTTCGCAAGAAGATCCGGGTTCTCTGCCCGCTTCAGGAGGAAGCGAAAGGAGTTCGTGGGTTCTCTGCCCGCTTCAGGTGGAAGCAAAAGGAGTTTGAAGGTTCTCTGCCTGCTTCAGGAGGAAGCGAAAGGAGGTCAGGTTCTCTGCCTCACCGTGTGGTGAAAAGGAGGTGTTTTGTGCAGGCTTCTCCGCCTTGCTGTGGGAGCAAAAGGAGAGTCACTTTCGTTTAGTGCAATACCCGGAGGGGAGGCTCCGGGGAGTGGACGTAGGTCAAGTTGACCGAACCACTATAAAATCTGGTTTGCTTTTCTGATTCAGTTTTACATTTTACTTTTCAATATAAACTGCTTGGGTGAATATCGTTGGTTGATCTTTTCGTTATTGTTTACTTGTTTCCGCTGCTAAGTATCGAAAAGATTTTTGTAGTTATCGTGAAATTTTTAAATAACTAATTCACCCCCCCTCTTGGTCAGCCTCGGGACTAGTTCACTAGGGCTTAACATCCCTTTCAAACTTTCACCTCACTCTCTCTCTCTTACTTTATGTTTCTCTCTCTAACACATTATTTCTAATTCTCCATCTTTCTCCCTCTTGCTCTCTCTCTCTCTCTCACTTTCTCCCACTCTCTCTCCCCCTCTCTCATTATTTCTAATTCTCCATCATTCTCCCTCTTGCTCTATCTCTCACTCTCTCTCTCTCATTATTTCTAATTCTCCATCATTCTCCCCCTCTTGCTCTCTCTCTCTCTCCCCCTCTCTCATTATTTCTAATTCTCCATCATTGTCCCTCTCTCTCTATCTCTCTCTCTCTCCCCTCTCTCATTATTTCTAATTCTCCTTCTTGCTCTATCTCCCTCTTCATCTCTCTCTCTCCCTATCTCATTATTTCTAATTCTCCATCATTGTCCCTCTTGCTCTCTCTCCCTCCCACTCTCTCATTATTTCTAATTCTTTATCATTCTCCCTCTTACTTTATCTCCCTTTTTCTCTCTCTCTCACTCTCAATCTTTCGCACTCTTTCTCTCTCTCTCTCCATCTCTCATTTTTTATAATTCTCCATCATTCTCCCCCTTGTTCTCTCTATCTCCCTCTCTGTCTCTCTCACTCTCTTTCCATCTCTCTATCTCTCTCTCATTATTTCTAATTCTCTCTCTCCCCCTCTCGCTCTATCTCCCTCTTTCTCTATCTCTCTCCCCCTCACTCTCCCTCTCTCATTTTTTTCTAATTCTCCATCATTCTCCATCACTGCCTCCCTCCCTCTCTCTCTATCTCTCTCTCTCTCTCCCTCCCTCCCTCTCTCATAATTTCTAATTCTCCATCATTCTCCCTCTTGCTCTATCTCCCTCTCTCTCACTCTCTTGCCATCTCTCTCACTCTCTCACTCTCTCTCTCTCTCTCTCGCCCTCCCCCTCCATCAATATATCTAATTCCCCATCATTCTCCCTCTCGCTCTATCTCCCTCTTTCTCTATCTCTCTCCCCCTCTCTCTCCCTCTATCATTTTTCTAATTCTCCATCATTCTCCATCTCTCTCTCTCTCTCTCTCTCTCTCTCTCTCTCTCTCTCTCTCTCTCTCTCTCTCTCTCTCTCTCTCTCTCTTTCTCACACTCTCTCTCCCCCCTCTCCCTCTCTCATAATTTCTAATTCTCCATCATTCTCCATCTTGCTTTATCTCCCTCTCTCTCTCACTCTCTTGCCATCTCTCTCTCTCTCTCACTCTCTCTCTCCTCCCCCATTATTTCTAATTTTCCATCATTCTCCCTCTTGCTCTATCTCCCTCTTTCTCTATCTCTCTCTTTCTCTATCTCTCCCTCTCCCTCTCTCTCCCTCTCTCATTTTTTTCTAATTCTCCATTATTTTCCCTCTCTCTCTCTCTCTCTCTCCTCTCTCATTATTTCTAATTCTCTCTCTCCCCCTCTCGCTCTATCTCTCTCTTTCTCTATCTCTCTCCCCCTCACTCTCCCTCTCTCATTTTTTTCTAATTCTCCATCATTCTCCATCCCTCCCTCCCTCCCTCTCTCTCTATCGCTCCCTCTCTCTCTCCCCCTCTCCTCTCTCATAATTTCTAATTCTCCATCATTCTCCCTCTTGCTTTATCTCCCTCTCTCTCTCACTCTCTTGCCATCTCTCTCTCTCCCTATCTCGCCCTCCCCCTCCATCATTATATCTAATTCCCCATCATTCTCCCTCTCGCATTATCTCCCTCTTTCTCTATCTCTCTCCCCCTCTCTCTCCCTCTATCATTTCAAATTCTCCATCATTGTCCATCTCTCCTTCTCTCTCTCTCTCTCTCTCTCTCTCTCTCTCTCTCTCTCTCTCTCTCTCTCTCTCTCTCTCTCTCTCACTCACTCTCTTTCTCTATCCCCCTCTCCCTCTCTCATAATTTCTAATTCTCCATCATTCTCCATCTTGCTTTATCTCCCTCTCTCTCTCACTCTCTTGCCATCTCTCTCTCTCTCTCCTCCCCAATTATTTCTAATTTTCCATCATCCTCCCTCTTGCTCTATCTCCCTCTTTCTTTATCTCTCTCTTTCTCTATCTCTCCCTCTCCCTCTCTCTCCCTCTCTCATTTTTTCAAATTCTCCATCATTTTCCCTCTTGCTCTACCTCTCTCTCTCTCTCTCTCTTCTCACTCACTCTCTCTCTCTCTCTCTCTCTCTCTCTCTCTCTCTCTCTCTCCCTCCCTCCCTCTCTCAGTATTTCTAATTCTCCATCATTCTCCCTCTTTCTCTCTCTCTCTCTCTCTCTCATTCTCACTCACTCTCTCTCTCTCTCTGTCATTCTCTCTATCTTCCCCTCCCTCTCCCTCTCACAATATTTCTAACTCGCCATTATTCACCCTCTTACTCTCTCTCCCTTCCCCTCTCTCATTATTTATAATTCTCCATCATTCTCTCCCTTGCTCTATTTCCCTCTCTCTCTCTCTCCCTCTCTCCCTCTCTCTCTCTCTCTCCCCCCTCTGTCATTATTTCTAATTCTCCATCATTCTCCCTCTCTCTCTATCTCCCTCTTTATCTATCTCTCTCCCCCTCTCTCTCCCTCTCATGTTTTTCTAATTCTCCTTCATTCTCCATCTCTCCCTCCCTCCCTCTCTCTCCCTCTCTCTCTCTCAACCATTATTTCTATTTCTCCATCATTCTCCCTCTTGCTCTCTCTCTCTATCCCCCTCCCTCTTCCTATTTCATTATTTCATATTCTCCATGATTCTCCCTCTTTGCTCTATCTCCATCTTTATGTCTCTCTCTCCCTTGCTATCTCTTTCTCTCTCCCTCCCCCCTCTCTCATTATTTCTAATTCTTCATCATTCTCTCTCTTTCTCTCTCTCTCACACACTCTCTCTCTTTCTCTCCCTCTATCTTTCCCCCTCTCATTATTTCTAAATCTCCATCATTCTCCGCCTTGCTCTATCTCCCATTTTCTCTCTCTCTCTTACCATATCTCTCTCTATCTCTCTCTTTCTCCCTCTATCATTTTTCTAATTCTCCATCATTCTCCCACTTGCTCTCTCTCTCTCTCTCTCTTTCCCACTATTATTTTCTCTCTTGCTCTCTCTCTCTCTCATCACTCTCTCTAGCGCTCTCTGTTCTCGGTGTGTGGAGGCGATTCCGGTGCGATTTGAGCAGGAAGTGCTGTGGATGGAGGGGAGTGATCGTTGGTCACCTCCCCGCTCCGGTGGGGGAGGAGGTAATAGTGTAAGTGGTAATAGAGAAAGTGATCGGAGGCGTTCGAATGTTAAAACGGGAGGATCTAAGAAAGTAGGAGATCATTTTCCTGGTAAGATTGCATCGTCTAGATCTAGGGACAAGGCCTGGGAGGTTGGCAAATCTGGTCTGGATGGATCATTGGAGGGACGAGGCGAGGTTAGATCTCGTGCGATGGATCCTACATTGATGCAGCAGATGACCAAGAGTGGATCGGGGATGGCTAAATCGGCTGGAATCAATTTGGAGGATATTTCTTCTGCTTCGGATGAGAAACAGATGTTGAAGACTGGGTTGAGAGTGGTTCATAACCCGGCATTCAATGCCATGGAAGTTGAAGAAGAGGTTGCTGATCTGGATTGTGGAGTGGTGATGGAAGATGTGGCTGTTGCGGATCCTATTACGGTTGGGAGTGATAATGTGATGGAGGTAAGTACTGACTTAGCTGAGCTGAGAAATATCACTATTGGCAATATTGATATGGATGAATGTTGTTCTGTATCTATAGTCGGAGGGGACGTGGTTATTCCTGTAGGTGTTAACAGGGAAGAATCCAGCTCCTGTGGATTTAATATCCCTCAGGATAGTACATCATATGTTTGTGTTAATGCTTTTTTAGGTTCAAATTCTGCTTCACTGAGGGATCCTAAGGGGAAGAATGTGGATAGAAACTTCATAACTCCTGTTGGCCCAGGTAATGCTTGGAGGAAGCCGGAATATATCCCTATTCTAAATGCGGAGGAAATCAACGCCATTGCTTCTGATGGTGTGTCGATTGATCTTAACTTAGACTGTGTTAAGGAGAACATGATTATGCTGAATAGAGCTATTGTGGGGAGAATAATGGGAAGAAGAGTTTCATTTTTTCTATTGAAGGGTGAAATTCAGCGCTAGTGGGGAAGATTTGGGGAATTTCAGATAACTACCATGGGGTTTGATTATTTTGTATATGTTTTCTCTTCGGTTGAAGCTAGAGATGTTGTCCTGTGTGGGGGTCCCTGGTTTATTGGCGGCAATATTGTTGGGTTAGACAGGTGGACGCCTTATTTTTCTCCGGCCTCTATGGAAGGTCTGTCCTCCCCTGTTTGGATAAGGTTGATTAACCTTCCATTGCAATATTGGGATCTATATAATATTTCAAGAATTGCTTCAAAGATTGGGGTTCCTCTTTGGATTGATGGCCAAACTGGTAACTGGGGTAGAAGGGAATATGCTCGGGTATGTGTCCGAATGAAACTTGTGTTGCAAATCTGGTTTTGATGATGACAAACATGTTTCCAGTGTGTTTTGCTTGGCTAATCTGTTTCAGGCACAAAAGACCGCGAGCCACTCAAGCCAACTCAAGATCGGGTCCAAGTGTGTCAAATGTATGATTTTTTCTTTTATTGAGTCAATTGTAATGTAACTGATTCCCTAGCTAAGTAACCTTACACACACACACTCAGGGAGAGAGATTAAGTGAATTAGAGTTTCTGTTGAAAATTTGTTCAGATCGTCCTGGACGATATCCACATCGTCCTGGACAATCCAGTTAAAATAGAAACCCTAATTAGGGCGACTAAGTTAAGAAGGTCTGATTAAGCAGATCGTCCTGGATGATATTTGGATCGTACGGGACGATATTCTCAAATCAGAAATTCCCAGCCGCCAGATTAAGTTAGGCAAGTTTTATTTTAAGTATTTTGGTCTGATCGTCCCGGACGATACGTGTATCGTCCTGGACGATTCACTACAATCATGCCTAAATTAGTCTGGTAATTAAGGAAAGCAATTAATGTTTAATTGATACGATCACATCGTCCTGGACGATCACAGGATCGTCCCGGACGATCACAGGATCGTCCCGGACGATCGTGATCGTCTTGTGCATTTCAGCTGTACGTCCAGAACTATGTACAGGATGATTTGGGGCCTTTTTGAACTAATCGTACCGGACGATTACCATATCGTCCGGGACGATCAAGTCATTTTTTGGTCGTCCAGCACAGATTTCTCTGGACGACCCTAACTGTCTTCTGGATGATTTCCTTCAATTTGAACTAATCGTCCCGGACGATCGCAGGATCGTACGGGACGATATGAACAACTTTTTCTACTGATCGTCCAGAAGACCTAATCGTCCAGACTGAATCAGCTGATTTTGAACTGATCGTACATGATGATATACCGATCGTCCTGGACGATCTTGGCCGACCAGTTGAGATTTAGGGCAAATTTTAAGCCCTCCTTTAAAAGAACTTTTTCCAATTTTTGGAAAAATCTTTTGCTGCCTTCCTTCCCTGAGAAATCCTAAAGAGAGAGAGAGTTGAGAGAGAGAGAAGAGATCTTGTGAGGGAGAGTTAGTGAGGGATTCACTAAGGTTGCTCCAAGCACGGATCAGAGTCGTCTTCTCCGCTCATCGTCTGTCGTCTAGTCGGTGTTCTTCGTGGGAGGATCGTTCGCAAGAAGATCCGGGTTCTCTGCCCGCTTCAGGAGGAAGTGAAAGGAGTTCGTGGGTTCTCTGCCTGCTTCAGGTGGAAGCAAAAGGAGTTCGAAGGTTCTCTGCCTGCTTCAGGAGGAAGCGAAATGAGGTCAGGTTCTCTGCCTCACCGTGTGGTGAAAAGGAGGTGTTTTGTACAGGCTTCTCCGCCTTGCTGTGGGAGCAAAAGGAGAGTCACTTTCGTTTAGAGCAATACCCGGAGGGGAGGCTCCGGGGAGTGGACGTAGGTCAAGTTGACCGAACCACTATAAAATCTGGTTTGCTTTTCTGATTCAGTTTTGCATTTTACTTTTCAATATAAACTGCTTGGGTGAATATCGTTGGTTGATCTTTTCGTTATTGTTTACTTGTTTCCGCTGCTAAGTATCGAAAAGATTTTCATAGTTATCGTGAAATTTTTAAATAACCAATTCACCCCCCCCTCTTGGTTAGCCTCGGGACTAGTTCACTAGGGCTTAACATCCCTTTCGAACTTTCAAGTGGTATTAGAGAGGGATTAAAAATTTCTGTTTAAAAACTTTTGAATTTGATCCAATGGCTAATTGTAACAATCGTAATACTGCTGAAGGTTATTCTATTACTAGACCACCGTTGTTTGACAATATTCCTTATGATTTTTGGAAAACACGCATGTCTACTTTTCTGCAATCTATTGATTATCGCATGTGGATGTTAGTTAAGGACGGATACGAACCACCTTTTTGAATGATTAACAATATGAAAACTGAATTGCCATTTGCTGATTGGACGTTTGATGATCGTGATTTAGCACAGTTGAATGCAAAATGTTTGAACTGTTTCTTTTGTGCTTTGAAATCTGAAGATTATATGCGTGTTTCTACTTGTACAACGGGAAAGGAAATCTGGGATAGGTTATGTATAACATACGAAGGTACAACTGAAGTCAAACAATCTAGGTTAAACATCTTGTTACATGATTACGAACTTTTTCGCATGAAACCTAGTGAGACTATTTCAGAAATGTACACAAGGTTCACTCAGATTGTTACCTCTTTGCATGCTTTAGGTAGAGAACTTACCAACTACGAAAGAGTGAACAAGATTCTTAGATGTTTGCCTGCTTCTTATGATGCTAAGATTACTGCTATTACTGAATCCAAATATTTAAATACTTACTCTATTGACAGCTTACTTGGATCACTCATTGCTTACGAGCAAGGGGTGAACCAAAGGCAACTTGATGCAGGTGAACGCAAGAAAGAGAAGACCGTGGCACTAAAGGCCAAAGATTCAGATGCTAGCACTTCCGGGTCTGATAGCGATGAAGTTTCCTTAATCACAAGGCAATTCAAAAGCTTTCTAAGGAAGAAACACAAGAACTATCAGAAGTGGAACAAGGTTAAGTTCAATAAAAACTTTAAGGGTTCATCTGAATCGGTTTGTTTTGAATGCAGGAAGCCTGGACACATTAAGGCTGATTGTCCAACACTTAAAGCTCACCCAAGCAAGGAGAAGAGTGAGGAGAAACCAAAGTTCAGAAAGGACAAGAAGCGGATTCAGAAGGCATTCTGGGCAGACTCTACATCCGACTCTTCTGAGACTGAAGCTGAAGAGGAGGAAACAAACTTGTGTCTGATGGCTGATGATCATCCTGGTTAGTCGGACCAGGAAGAGGTATGTGAGCTTACTTACGATCAGTTATTTGAAGTTTCTGAAAAGATTCATACATCGTATAGGAAGCTTAAGAAAACCCATGCTAGTTTGAAACTAGATTATCTGACTTTGCAAAAAGAGCATGAAGTGTTGATTAAGGATCATTCCACCATTGATAGCAATCACATGTCTTTACTAGATGAGTTTGATGAACTGAATAAAAAGCATTCTAATTTAATTGTTGAGCATAACTTGTTAAAAACATCGCATGGTGAATTAGAACTTACTTTTAAGAAAGCGAATGATATGGCATCTGAGTTAGAAAGTATTGAAAGTGCAAAAACGTTTGAAATTGGAAGTTTAAACAAACACATTGAGTTTTTGAAAGTGAAAATCAGTGCTTTTGAAAATAACAAAACATCGCCTACTTTTGAACAATTTTATGCACCGCCACCTTTTAAAAATTATGTTGCAAGTTCATCAAAGAATGTTTCATACACTACTAGGAAGAGGCACTATCACTCACGACGTTTAGTTAATCCTTTTCCTGGTGTTAGATGTTTTTCATGTGGCATGTTAGGACACATATCACACACTTGTACTGTTCACCGTAGTACACATTGGGTGTGGAGACCCAAACTGCCTATTGCACAGCACAGCACGCATGCATCGCATTCTTCTTTTCATAAGAAGGAACCCAAACCTATTTCGGTTCCTAAGACTGACATTTGATGATTTTGTAGGTGTGCTCTCACACAAGATCTCGTGAGAGCATGTGGTACCTGGACAGCGGATGTTCTAGACATATGACTGGAGATGCAAATCAGTTCATTTCGCTGGAGGCCAGAGCTGGAGGCAAGGTTACATTTGGAGATAACACCACCAGGAAGGTGGTAGGCACAGGTATAATTGGTGATTCAAAGAACTTTATGATTGATAATGTTTTGCTTGTAGATGGACTGAAACACAACCTGCTGAGCATCAGTCAACTCTGTGACAAGGGATACAGCATCAAATTCCTGCCCACTGGCTGCATTTTAAGCTTAAATGATGAAGTTATTTTGCAGGGGCAAAGGATCAATAACGTCTACAAGCTGGATGTAAGTAGCATTAAATCTGATAATTCAATTTGCTTAAAAACTGCTGCTGATGAGTCTTGGTTATGGTATAGGAGATTGTGTCATGCCAGTATGAAAACCCTTAGGAGAGTCACCCAAAAGGACTTAGTTAGAGGTGTGCCCAAGCTTAAGTTCACTAAGGATCACCTGTGTGATGCCTGTCAGTTGGGGCAGCAAGTCCAGTCCTCTTTTCACTCAGTTAAGGACATTAGCACCTCTAGACCTTTAGAAGTTCTTCATATGGACCTCTTTGGACCCATTAGCACTGCCAGCTTAGGGGGGAGAGTCTATGGTTTTGTGATTGTTGATGATTATTCAAGGTTCACTTGGGTTAAGTTTTTGTCACACAAATCCGAGTCATTTGATGAGTTTAGATCTTTCTCCACTTGGATTCAGAAGAAGTTAGGATGTGAGATTATTACCATCCATAGTGATCACGGAGGGGAGTTTGAAAATAAAAGATTTGGAAGTTTTTGTGAGGATCATTAGATTAGTCACAATTTTTCAGCTCCTAGGACCCCTCAGCAGAACGGGGTAGCTGAAAGGAAGAACAGGACCTTAGTAGAAGCCGCTAGAGCCATGCTTGCTGAGTATTCACTTCCTAAATACTTTTGGGCTGAAGTGGTGAACACTGCCTGTTATGTGCTGAATAGGGTGAATGTGAGAGTCAAACTGAACAAGACACCTTATGAGATCATTAAGGGTAGAACACCAAATCTGTCCCACCTCCATGTCTTTGGCTGTAAGGTTTTCATTCTGAACAACGGGAAGTCACCCTTAGGAAAATTTGACCCCAAATCTGATGAAGGAGTGTTCTTAGGATATTCAAGTTGAAAGTTCGATAGGGATGTTAAGCCCTAGTGAACTAGTCCCGAGGCTAACCAAGAGGGGGGGTGAATTGGATATTTGAAACAAAACAAAAATCTTTTTATAACGGCAGCGGAACGAATTAAAACAACGATAAAAAGATCAATCACAGATATCACCCAGGCAGATAATTGCAACAAAATAAAGTGCGAAAAAATAATAAGAAAGAACACACCCGGATTTATAGTGGTTCGGTCAACCTGACCTACGTCCACTCCTCGGAGGCACCCTCCAAGTATTGCACTAAACCAAAAGTGTCTCTCCTTCAGCCCCCACAGCTAGGCGGAGAAGCCCTTACAAAATCACTTCCACCTTCCCCGGTGCGGCGGAGTAGCCGGGTCCTTCGACACAAAGAGCACTTCTTCTTCCAAAACTTCCTTCGAGACAAGCCTTGAATCCGACGGTACTTAGGTGCAAGCCTGCCGGAGCAAACCGTGTGAACCCCTCACACTCCCTCGAGAAACCCCCTTCCCAGGCTCTTCTCCCTCTCAAACTCCACCCTTTCCTCTCTCCCTTTCAAGCTCTCTCTTCAAGTTTTCTCCAAAAGAACGAAGCCTCAATGGCTGCCAAAGACACATATCAAGTGTCTTGAGAAAGCTTAAATAAAGAGCTCCAAAAACCCTTCCAAATTAGTTCTGGCGGCAAAGATCGTCCAGGACGATCGCCGGATCGTCCAGGACGATGTGCTCCAAAAGACGGCTTCAGAAAACCCTAAAAACTCAATTCTGTCGCCAAAGATCGTCAGGACGATCGCAGGATCGTCCAGGACGATGTGCTCCAAAAAGTGGCTTCAGAAACCTAAAAACTCAATTCTGCCGCCAGAAATCGCCAGGACGATCGCAGGATCGTCCAGGACGATGTGCAGAATTTGACCTGATAGTCCCGTACGATCCTGGGATAGTCCAGGACGATCAGAACAAATTTTGCACAAATCGTCCAGTACGATATATAGATCGTCCAGGACGATTAGAACAAAGTTTTTACTCTTAAATCCTTGCCTAAATTATCATGGCGGCTAGGGTTTTGAGATCATATTGGATCGTCCAGGACGATAGTTCAATGAACAGATCGTCCTGGACGATCCGAATCGTCCTGGACGATCCGAAATCGTCCAGTACGATTTGTTCAAAAGTTGAACTTCTGGTTTTGACAGGATCTCACTCCCCCTAAGTATGTGTACACATGGTCATAAATAAGCATATATATTACAGGACTTGACTCAAGGAATCAAAAAGTGCATTAATGAGAAATACAATAAAGCCTTTTTCTACTCATTCTTGAGTCTTGAATCTTTCTTGTATTGATGCATGCTGTTCCTGAAATGTTAGTACACACACAAATAAATATACATTCCAAAATTAGAAGATGTGAGCCATAATGTTTGTTATCATCAAAACAGGAACTCTTGAGCCCGAGTCGTAACAATCTCCCCCTTTTTGATGATGGCAAACATTACTGGTTGAATTTACAAAAAGATATTTTCTCCTAATCTCCCCGTCACTAAGAAAAAGTCTTTTAAAAATAGGGAGGAATACTTTCTTCTTTTTTTTTTTTAATTTTTGAAATAACTACAACAACAATGGTAAAACAAACAACACAAAAATAAATATCACAAATACAATATACGTAAAAAATCATTACAAATACAACATACGTTCTCCCCCTTTGACATTATCAAAAAGAGGAGGAGCAAAAATTGGAAAGTCACCTCTTGAGGTTCTCCAAAAACTTAGTAAGACATGAATTGAACTCTTTGAACTCAGAAAGGTTAGAAAATCAGAAAATGTAAATCCAAACTCAGGTTTTAAAAAGGCGAAAAAACTTTTTAAGCCAATATCTAAATCAAGGAACAAATTAGATAAGGAAATAAAACTTCTTCAAAACTTCTTTCATAAAATACATCTAATAGAAGATTAATGCAAAGTAATGAATCAGAAAATCTTGATTTTCAAACTCAAGTAACGAATCTATCAAAAGTCATAGGAGTTTTCAAAACTTTAGAGATTTACAAGAATGGAAGCAGCTTTTATGGGCTAATTTTGTGCTCTTTTTCAATTTGTTTGGCGCATTGCGCATCTTTTGATTTTTGATACACTTTGTGTATTCAATTTGGCAATTCGCATCTTTTCAATTTTGGGCTGATTTTTGTGCCTCTTTTTAATTAGTTTGGCGCATGTGCGCATCTTTTGATTGCCTCCTTTCTAAATCTTTAAAATCAGCAAACCTTATCCTTATGATAAAGACGAACAACCTGAATAAGATAATCTTAAAGTTGGTTCAATAATTTGCAAAAGATTCCTACGAGATAGACAAAATGTTGGGAGATGAAAAAAGTTTTAATTTCAAAAATCAATTTATAATCTGAAACAGATTTTGACTCAAAAGCAAGATAGCCTTATTCAAAGAAATGAGATAGAGAGACAAAATCATGAGTTTTCTTCCTTTACTTGATTTTAGAAAATCAACCACAACTAACATAGTATTAGAAAATATAAGAGTAAATTTTCCATTTTTAAAAAACAAGATCTTTAAAAAATAATTTTTAAAATAAGAGGTGTTATGTGTGTGCTTGATCAGAGAACAATAAAAAGCAACATAAGGAATTTGAAAAGGAAAAACAAAAAATAAAACACAGAAAACACAACGAATAAACAATAGTAATAGAAAAACAAAAAACATAAACACACAAAAAGAACATTAATCTACATCAGCTTGCTCCTGATCAGATGATTCAAAAGCTAGATCTGCCCAGGACATTTTTCGTTTTGCATTGTCAGCCCTTATTAGAATTTGCTTAGCTTTACCCTTTTCCTTTTCAGGAAGGGTTCTTAAGTTCGGGCACTGATTTTTCATATGGTCCAGGCTTCCTACATCCAAAACAAATAACATCAAAAGAAAACTTTACATTCTTACCATTTTTACCTTTGTTCCACTTTTGATGTTGATGTTTGTGCCTTAGCAGATTTTTCAATTTATTTGTTGCTGATGCTAACTTTCACTTTTCATCACTTTCAATGTCTTCAGTTTTCAGCACTATCGTTTTATCTGCATCCAAAAACTTTTGACCCAAACCTTGCTCGTAGGCAATGAGTGAGCCAATCAAATTATCAATAGAATATTCGTTCAAATTTTTTGATTCAGAAATTACAATGACTTTGGCATCAAATTTAGCAAGTAGAGAACGTAGGATTTTATTAACTTTTTCAAAATTTGAAAGTTCTTTTCCTAAAGCATATAATGATGTCACAATTTGAGAAAACCTAGTAAACATGTCCAAGATCGTTTCATAAGGTTTCATGCTAAAAAGTTCATAATCATGCATTAACATATTTAGCCTAGATTGCTTGATTTCACAAGTACCTTCATATCTAGTGCATAATTTATCCCAGATTTCTTTGCCAGAAGTGCATGCAGATATTAACATACAATCATCAGAATTCAAAGCACAGAAAAACAATTTAAACATTTAGCATTTAATTGAGCATTGATCTGATCTGTTCTACTCCATTCAGAAAAGGGAAATATCAATTTTAATTTCATTTACAATACGTGACGGTGCAGAATAACCAATTTGAATCATATGCCACATGCGATAATCAATAGATTTCAAGAAAATAGACATACGGATTTTCCAAAATTAAAAATAATATTTTCAAATAAAGGTGGCCGGTGATTGAATATCCTTCCGCAATACTACGATTACCAAAATTAGCCATGGATCGAATTCAAAAGTTTTTAAACTTAAATTTTTGAATCCCGCTCTGATACCACTTGAAAGTTCGATAGGGATGTTAAGCCCTAGTGAACTAGTCCCGAGGCTAACCAAGAGGGGGGGTGAATTGGATATTTGAAACAAAACAAAAATCTTTTTATAACGTGCAGCGGAAAACGAATTAAAACAACGATAAAAAGATCAATCACAGATATCACCCAAGCAGATAATTGCAACAAAATAAAGTGCGAAAAAAATAATAAGAAAGAACACACCGGATTTATAGTGGTTCGGTCCAACCTGACCTACGTCCACTCCTCGGAGGCACCCTCCAAGTATTGCACTAAACCAAAAGTGTCTCTCCTTCAGCCCCACAGCTAGGCGAGAAGCCCTTACAAAATCACTTCCACCTTCCCCGGTGCGGCGGAGTAGCCGGGTCCTTTGACACCAAAGAGCACTTCTTCTTCCCAAAACTTCCTTCGAGGACAAGCCTTGAATCCGACGGTACTTAGGTGCAAGCCTGCCGGAGCAACCGTGTGAACCCCCTCACACTCCCTCGAGAAACCCCCTTCCCAGGCTCTTCTCCCTCTCAAACTCCACCCTTTCCTCTCTCCCTTTCAAGCTCTCTCTTCAAGTTTTCTCCAAAAGAACGAAGCCTCAATGGCTGCCAAAGACACCTATCAAGTGTCTTGAGAAAGCTTAAATAAAGAGCTCCAAAAACCCTTCCAAATTAGTTCTGGCGGCAAAAATCGTCCAGGACGATCGCCGATCGTCCAGGACGATGTGCTCCAAAAATACGGCTTCAGAAAACCCTAAAAACTCAATTCTGTCGCCAAAGATCGTCCAGGACGATCGTCAGGATCGTCCAGGACGAGTGCTCCAAAAGGTGCTTCAGAAACCCTAAAAACTCAATTCTGCCGCCAGAAATCGTCCAGGACGATCGCAGGATCGTCCAGGACGATGTGCAGAATTTGACCTGATAGTCCCGTACGATCCTGGGATAGTCCAGGACGATCAGAAACAATTTTGCACAAATCGTCCAGTACGATATATAGATCGTCCAGGACGATTAGAACAAATTTTTACTCTTAAATCCTTGCCTAAATTATCATGGCGGCTAGGGTTTTGAGATCATATTGGATCGTCCAGGAGACGATTAGTTCAATGAACAGATCGTCCTGGACGATCTGAAATCGTCCAGTACGATTTGTTCAAAAGTTGAACTTCTGGTTTTTACAGGATCTCACTCCCCTAAGTATGTGTACACATGGTCATAAATAAGCATATACTATTACAGGACTGACTCAAGGAATCAAAACAGTACATTAATGAGAAATACAATAAAGCCTTTTTCTACTCTTCTTGAGTCTTGAATCTTTCTTTGTATTGATGCATGACTGTTCCTGAAATGTTAGTACACACACAAATAAATATACATTCCAAATATTAGAAGATGTGAGCCATAATGTTTTTA
>CM034297.1:26796184-26829681 GCA_019925795.1 Dendrobium chrysotoxum
ATCAAGGCAATTCAAAAGCTTTCTAAGGAAGAAACAGAGAACCATCAGAAGTGGAACAAGTAAGTCAAGAAAAACTTTAAGGTTCATCTGAAAGCGGTGTGTTTTGAAATCCAAGGAAGCCTGGACACATAAAGGCTGATTGTCCAACACTTAAAGCTCACTCAAGCAAGGAGAAGGGTGAGGAGAAACCAAGTACAGAAAGGACAAGAAGCGATTCAGAAGGCGTTCTGGGCAGACTCTGCATCCGACTCTTCTGAGACTGAAGCTGAAGAGGAGGAAACAAACTTGTGTTTGATGGCTGATGATCACCCTGTCAGTCCGACCAGGAAGAGGTATGTGAGCTTACTTACGATCAGTTATTTGAAGTTTCTGAAAAGATTCTACATCGTATAGGAAGCTTAAAAAACTCATGCTAGTTTGAAACTAGATTATCTGACTTTGCAAAAAGAGCATGAAGTGTTGATTAAGGATCATTCACCATTGATAGCAATCACATGTCTTTACTAGATGAGTTTGATGAACTGAATAAAAAGCATTTCTGATTTAATTGTTGAGCATAACTTGTTAAAAACAGCGCATGTTGAATTAGAACTTGCTTTTAAAGAAAGTGAATGATTTGGCATCTGAGTTAGAAAGTACTGATAGTGCAAAAACGTTTGAAATTGGAAGTTTAAACAAACACATTGAGTTTTTGAAAGTGAAAATCAGTTCTTTGAAAACAACAAAACACCGCCTACTTTTGAACAATTTTATGCAACCGCCACCTTTTAAAAATTCTGTTGCAAGTTCTTCAAAGCATGTTTCATACACTACTAGGAAGAGGCACTATCACTCACGACGTTTAGTTAATCCTTTTCCTGGTGTTAGATGTTTTTTCATGTGGCATGATAGGACACATATCACACACTTGTACTGTTCACCGTAGTACACATTGGTGTGGAGACCCAAACTGCCTGTTGCACACACAGCACACATGCATCGCATTCTTCTTTTCATAAGAAGGAACCCAAACCTGTTTGGGTTCCTAAGACGGACATTTGATGATTTTGTAGGTGTGCTCTCACACAAGACCTCGTGAGAGCATGTGGTACCTGGACAGCGGATGTTCTAGACATATGACTGGAGATGCAAATCAGTTCATTTCGCTGGAGGCCAGAGCTGGAGGCAAGGTTACACTTGGAGATAACACCACCAGGAAGGTGGTAGGCACAGGTATAATTGGTGATTCAAAGAACTTTATGATTGATAATGTTTTGCTTGTAGATGGACTGAAACATAACCTGCTGAGCATCAGTCAACTCTGCGACAAGGGATACAGCATCAAATTCCTGCCCACTGGCTGCATTTTAAGCTTAAATGATGAAGTTGTTTTGCAGGGGCAAAGGATCAACAACGTCTACAAGCTGGATGTAAGTAGCATTAAATCTGATAATTCAATTTGCTTAAAACACTGCTGCTGATGAGTCTTGTTATGGCATAGGAGATTGTGTCATGCCAGTATGAAAAACCCTTAGGAGAGTCACCCAAAAGGACTTAGTTAGAGGTGTGCCCAAGCTTAAGTTCACTAAGGATCACCTGTGTGATGCCTGTCAGTTGGGGAAGCAAGTCCAGTCCTCTTTCACTCTGTTAAGGACATTAGCACCTCTAGACCTTTAGAAGTTCTTCACATGGACCTCTTTGGACCCATTAGCACTGCCAGCTTAGGGGGGAGAGTCTATGGTTTTGTGATTGTTGATGATTATTCAAGGTTCACTTGGGTAAGTTTTTGTCACACAAATCTGAGTCATTTGATGAGTTTAGATCTTTCTCTACTTGGATTCAGAAGAAGTTAGGATGTGAGATTATTACCATCCATAGTGATCACGGAGGGGAGTTGAAAATGAAAGATTTGGAAGTTTTTGTGAGAATCATGGGATTAGTCACAATTTTTCAGCTCCTAGGACCCCTCAGCAGAACGGGGTAGCTGAAAGGAAGAACAGGACCTTAGTGGAAGCCGCTAGAGCCATGCTTGCCGAGTATTCACTTCCAAAATACTTTTGGGCTGAAGCGGTGAACACTGCCTGTTATGTGCTGAATAGGGGGAATGTGAGAGTCAAACTGAACAAGACACCTTATGAGATCATTAAGGGTAGAACTCCAAATCTGTCCCACCTCCATGTCTTTGGCTGTAAGGTTTTCATTCTGAACAACGGAAGTCACCCTTAGGAAAATTTGACCCCAAATCTGATGAAGGAGTGTTCTTAGGATATTCAAGTGTGGGGAAATCCTTTAGGGTGTTCAATAGGAGGACTTTGGTGGTGGAAGAACAACCCATGTAGTGTTTGATGAATCTGATCCTAAGGAGTCTAGATCTGAAGTAGAAGATGAAGAGATTGTTGAGGTTACCCAAGGAGTTGGAAATACAATTTGGAGGAAAGGGTAGAACCTCAAACCCCATTGCCTAGAGATTGGAGATATTCTTCGAGTCATCCTAAAGAACTGATCTTAGGAGACCCTTCTGAAGGTGTTAGGACTAGGCATGGACTTAGGAAGGAAGTAAACCATTCTGCCTTTATCTCAATGACTGAACCCACCAACATCAATCAAGCCCTGTCGGATGAATTTTGGATTTTAGCTATGCAGGAAGAATTGAATCAATTTGTAAGGAATGATGTTTGGGAGTTAGTAGAAAGACCTAAAAATCAAAGTATTGTGGGAACCAAGTGGGTCTTTAAGAATAAGATGAATGATTCTGGTGTGGTGGTGAGAAATAAGGCAAGATTGGTGGCTAAGGGTATAATCAGATAGAAGGGATAGATTTTGAGGAAACTTTTGCCCCTGTAGCTAGATTGGAAGCCATTAGAGTGCTACTAGCCTTTGCCTGTTATAAGGGATTTAAGCTGTTTCAAATGGATGTCAAGAGTGCCTTTTTAAATGGGGTAATTAAAGAAGATGTTTTTGTAGAACAACCCCCAGGTTTTGAGAGTTCCCAATATCCAAGTCCATGTCTATAAATTAAAAAAGGCCTTATATGGATTGAAACAGGCACCCAGAGCTTGGTATGAGAGGCTTAGCACATTCCTGTTAGAAAGAGAGTTTGTTAAGGGGAGCGTAGACACCACCCTTTTTCTGAGGAGATTAGGAGATGACTTACTCATTGTCCAGATCTATGTTGATGATATAATTTTTGGATCTTCTGATAAATACTTATGTGAAGAGTTTTCTAAAACAATGAGTAAAGAGTTTGAGATGAGTATGATGGGAGAATTGTCCTACTTTTTGGGTTTAGCATAAGGCAAACGGATGATGGAACCTTTCTCAATCAATCAAAATACACTAAGGACATTTTGAAGAAATATGAAATGGACAAAGCCAAGCCAATCAATACTCCCATGCCCTCCTCAGTTCAGTTAGATAAAGATTCAAAGGGAAAATCTGTTGATCAGAAGAAGTATAGAGGGATAATAGGGTCACTGCTTTACCTGACTGCTAGCCGACCTGATATCATGTTTAGTGTCTGTCTTTGTGCTAGGTTTCAGGCTGATCCTAAAGAGTCCCACCTGACTGCTGTTAGAGAATTCTTAGATATCTTTTAGGGACCCCAAACCTAGGAATTGGGTACCCTAGGCACAGCACCTCTTTTGAGATCATTGGATATTCTGACTCTGACTTTGCGGGGTGTAGGGTGGATAGGAAGAGTACCTCTGGGACTTGTCAATTCATAGGACAGTCATTAGTCTCCTGGTCCAGTAGAAAACAGAACTCAGTTGCACTTTCCACTGCTGAAGCTGAGTACATTGCCTTAGAAGTTGTGTGGCCCAAGTTTCTGTGGTTGAAACAACAAGTCTTGGATTTAGGAGTACCTGCTGGCACAATTTCTGTTCTGTGTGATAATACCAGTGCCATCTGTATCTCTAAGAATCCAATCCAACATTCTAGGACCAAACACATTGAGACATTAGGCATCACTTCATTAGGGACCATGTTACAAAAGGGGACATTGAGCTACATCATGTAGCAACTGAAAATCAGCTGGCTGACATATTCACTAAACACTGGCCTTTGACTCATTCAGCATTTTGAGAACCAGATTAGGAGTGATTGATATAAATGCTTGATTTCTGATGACTGCTGATTTATTATCTTTCTGATTGGTATTCTGATTTCTGTTAGTTAGGTTTAGTTTTTCTTTTGATTTCTGATTTCTGTTAGTTAGTTTTTGGCTTTGATTATTTACTTTCAGTTGATTTTATATCTTTTGCTGATTTCTATTTTAGCCTTATTGTTAGTTTGATTTAAGTATTTACTCTGATATGATTTTATACTTTTTTTTATTCACTAGCTCATATCTTGCACTTACTGTTTTAGTTTTTTCAAAATCTGATCACCGCTCACTACTTCTGATAATCTGAATTTCTGACTGGGAGTTTTTTTTTACCTTGTTTTGATTTGGAAGCTGTAAGCAGTGATTGATTCCATTGAATCTGTTAAAGGGAAGAAACATTGATGATTGTTTCTCTTCCTCTAACTCCTTTACTGGTGTATGTTTCTTTTGGATAAAAATCTTCTTCAAAATTGAAATGTTAGTTTTTTGAAATAGAGATTATTTTATCTTCCTACAGTAATCTGCCTCATATCAATAGTGTTTTTTCAAAGTCTTGAGTCATTAGTTTGATTTTCTAAAACCAAGTGATTGCATTTATCATATGATGTGTGGTTTTTTGTTTTGTGAATCATTCTTCCCTACTGTGGAAGAGTCATCTCCTATGTCTGGAAGATAGATTCACAGCTGAGACTCTTTAATGATTATGAAAAGGAGAAAGCTTACAAAAGATGCGCAGTGCGCAACCAAATTGAAAAAGAGGCATAAAAATGAGCCCAAAAACTGAAAAGATGCGAAAATGCCAAATACACAAAGTGTATCAAAAAATCAAAAGATGCGCAGTGCGCCAAATAAATTGAAAAAAAAAAAGAGGCACAAAATGAGCCCAACCTAAGCTTTCTTCGCTTTCAGATCTTTAAAATGTCTTAAAAAAAAAAAAAAAAAAACTCGTGTGTCACTTAATACGTTCAAAAAGCTTGAGTGTGAAAATCTTGATTTCTGATTTTTTACTTTGCAACACTATTATATCAGATATTTTTTCTGGAACGAGGCTTGAAAGGATCTCTTTTTCAAATCTAATGTCTTTTCTTCTGAATCGGATTTTTGTTTTGAAAGAGGTTTACATCGATAAGGTGCCCGGGGTCGGAGTTACGAAAGTCGATTTTTTCAACCTTTTCTGGATTTCAGCGTTGTCAATCGTTCTCTTATTGGTTTTTGAATATAAAATCAAGGAAAAATTCTGATTTACTCGAGCAGATTGATCAAAAAAAAAAAAATACTTCTATGTGTTTTTTTTTTTTTTTTTTTACGTAAGTTTTATTCGTCTTTTTGTGATTTTGATTTCACTGTCGTGTTGTTGTTCTGTATTTGTTTTATTTTATGTTTTATTTCCGTGTTTATGTTTCTCCCTCCTCCTTTTTGTGATGTCAAAAGGGGGAGTCATTGTAGTCGTGTCGTGTCTATATTGTTTGAGCTGTTAAATGAAAATTTGCTGTTAAATAAAAATTAAAAAAAATGTTTGTTTTGTTTGATTTCTTAGTTTCATTTTATTTTCAGACTACTTTACAAATGTTTGCCATCATCAAAAAGGGGGAGATTGTTGCAAATCTGGTTTTGATGATGACAAACATGTTTCCAGTGTGTTTTTCTTGGCTAATCAGTTTCAGGCACAAAAGACCGCAAGCTACTCAAGCCACTCAAGATCGGGTCCAAGTGTGTCAAATGTATGATTTTTCTTTTTATTGAGTCAATTGTAATGTAACTGATTCCCTAGCTAAGTAACCTTGCACACACACACTCAGGGAGAGAGATTGAGTGAATTAGAGTTTCTGTTGCAATTTTGTTCAAATCGTCCTGGACGATATCTACATCGTCCTGGACGATCCAGTTAAAACAGAAACCCTAATTAGGGCGACTAAGTTAAGAGGGTCTGATTAAGCAGATCGTCCTGGACGATCTATGGATCGTACGGGACGATATGCTCAAATCAGAAATTTCCAGCCGCCAGATTAAGTTAGGCAAGTTTTATTTTAAGTATTTTGGTCTGATCGTCCCGGACGATACGTGTATCGTCCTGGACGATGCACTACAATCATGCCTAAATTAGTCTGGTAATTAAGGAAAGCAATTAATGTTTAATTGATACGATCACATCGTCCTGGACGATCGCAGGATCGTCCCGGACGATCTTGATCGTCTTGTGCATTTCAGCTGTACGTCCAGAACTATGTACAGGACGATTTGGGGCCTTTTTGAACTAATCGTACCGGACGATTACCCTATCGTCCGGGACGATCAAGTCATTTTTTGGGTCGTCCAGCGCAGTTTTCTCTGGACGACCCGAACTGTCTTCTGGACGATTTCCTTCAATTTGAACTAATCGTCCCGGACGATCTCAGGATCGTACGGGACGATATGAACAACTTTTTCTACTGATCGTCCAGAAGAGCCAGATCGTCCAGGCTGAAACAGCTGAATTTGAACTGATCGTACAGGACGATCTACCGATCGTCCTGGACGATCTTGGCCGACAAGTTGAGATTTAGGGCAAATTTTAAGCCTCCTTTAAAAGAACTTTTTCCTAGATTTGGAAAAAATTTTTTTGCTGCCTTCCTTCCCTGAGAAATCCTAGAGAGAGAGAGAGTTGGGAGAGAGAGAAGAGATCTTGTGAGGGGGAGTTAGTGAGGGATTCACTAAGGTTGCTCCAAGCACGGATCAGAGTCGTCTTCTCTCCGCCGTCGTCTGTCGTCTAGTCGGTGTTCTTCGTGGAGGATCGTTCGCAAGAAGATCCGGGTTCTCTGCCCGCTTCAGGAGGAAGCGAAAGGAGTTCGTGGGTTCTCTGCCCGCTTCAGGAGGAAGCGAAAGGAGTTCGTGGGTTCTCTGCCCGCTTCAGGAGGAAGCGAAAGGAGGTCGGGTTCTCTGCCTCACCGTGTGGTGAAAAGGAGGTGTTTTTTGTACAGGCTTCTCCGCCTTGCTGTGGGAGCAAAAGGAGAGTCACTTTCGTTTAGTGCAATACCCGGAGGGGAGGCTCCGGGAGTGGACGTAGGTCAAGTTGACCGAACCACTATAAAATCTGGTTTGCTTTTCTGATTCAGTTTTGCATTTTACTTTTCAATATAAACTGCTTGGGTGATTATCGTTGGTTGATCTTTTCGTTATTGTTTACTTGTTTCCCGCTGCTAAGTATCGAAAAGATTTTTGTTGTTATCGTGAAATTTTTAAATAACCAATTCACCCCCCCTCTTGGTTAGCCTCGGACTAGTTCAGTAGGGCTTACATCCCTTTTCGAACTTTCATCTCCTATTGAGGATGACTCAATACAGGAAGTTCACATGCATTCAGGGAAGGTCCTTCCACCTAGGATGGCTATAAATGCAAAAGAAAAAGATAAAAACATCGTTATCCAGCAGGATGATCTCATCCCTTTCTCCCAAGATCAGTCTAAGAAGAAAGGGAAAGGCCCTCAGTTGGAGGTTGATTATAATGTGTTGGCTCATTTAAGGAAAATCCCTTCCCTCCTTAGTATCTATGATGCTTTGATGATGTATCCTGACTTAAGAGAGACCCTGGTGAAAGCACTGCTTGAGCTCAAGTCTTATCAAGCCCACTTCACTTCTGAATCTATTAGGGAGCATGTTATTTGAGAGAAATATCATGTATTACCTTTTCAAATCATGATCTTCTCTTAGGGACTTCTTTCTGAGTAAATCGTCCCTTATATGTCACCACTGAAGTCAATGATTATGAGTTGAACATGGTCCTCATAGACCAAGGGGCTTCGGTTAATATCCTAAGCTATAAAACATTAAAGAGCCTCTCCCTAGGTCATTTGAAGCTCACCTCTGATAAGATTATGTTAAAAGGCTTCAATAACCAAGGCCAACGCACTCTAGGGTAGGGTCTATTGCCTTATCTTCTAAGTTTGGAAGTTTCCTAACTGAGGCAAAGTTTCATGTGATTGAAGCTAATACTTCATACAGGGCTCTCTTAGGAAGGCCTTGGATTCATGAATACAGAATTGTGCCCTCTACCTTGCACCAATATATGAAGTATATGAGGAATAATATCGAGTATTCCATTTTTGGGGACACTCAACCCTTTGCCGTGCACGAGGTCTTAATTTATGATGATGCTGAGCATTACATGCCTCGAAAGACTCATAAGCCTCCTCCTGCCTAGTCACCAATGATACATGCTAGTATTGTACAGGGTCCTATGCAGTCACCTGCACATGATCCTATATAACTACCAGTGTAGGTTCCATCACAGGTTGGTATTGAGGCAGATATTTTGCTATAGATTCTATTAGATCTCCATTTCAGCTTGCAGTTGGACATGATGTTCCCCCTAGTAGAGGTAAGGGAGAACAAGGAAGAGGTAGAGGTAGAGAGTTTGTGTCGCTCGCCATGAAACTATGACACTTAAATCCCTCCTCCCTCGCACCTATATACTTCCTCCTTGACTGTCGAGTCCGACTCTTCTGATGATGAGATGATTGATGTTCCTCGTTATTCAGTTTCCTTGCCAGCCCGGGTTTCAGTGATTATAGTTCACTCCCTACCTTTTATAGGTACTTGATTCTTGAGGGTGGTTTAGTTGTTGATAGTAGCTCAGATGAGGAAGTAGACTCCCGACGTCAGACTACTACCAAGAAATCTCTTCCCATCAGATGTGCAGAATAAGTGTCGAAGAGTCTCATCAAAGATTTATGGTTACTCTTTCCACTAGTATTGGTGGCTCACTATAGACTAGCAATTATTCTATAGCCCCACTAAATGAATCCTTCGTGCCACCATGAGCTAGTGAGTGTGCCTCCTTATCCCATAGTGTAGGTGCCCTATTAGGTCCTCAGAGTCAGGGTCCTATAGAGATCGCTATAGGTGAGGAGATTATAAATATCCCTCATTAATTTTCTCCCATTTTGGAAGGCTATATAGAGTGGGGTGTCGTTCCTTCGACTTGGTCTGATAAACGAGCTCAACAGCAAGCCCGTGTTTGGCTAACTGACATACCTCAAACCCAACAAGGCTTGGGTTATATCGAGAAGGATCAATTCACTCAGGCTAATATTTGTGCTGTCTCTCACTCATATCTAGTAGTTTCTCTTACTGATGAAGAAGAATCGGATGATGTGAGGATAGGGTCCTTGATGCTCCACGTGAGTTTTGAAGATGCACCACTTTCACTATGGATGAACTATGTGAGGTTAACTTAGGCACTGAATAAGATCCTAGGCTTATTTTTTTATAGTGCCCTTATTATCTGACTCAAAGGCTCAAGAATATATCAAGTTACTATCAGAATTTAGAGACTACTTTGCCTAGAATTACACTAAGATGCCTGATTTAAACCCAGAGGTATCAGTCCACAAGTTGGCCATCAAATCTATTACAGTCCTTATTAAATAATCCCCTCATAGGATGAGGTTGGAGATAAAACAACAGGTTATCACTAAAACTAAGAAGCTTATAGAAGCTGGTTTTATTCATGAAGAGAAGTATCCTACCTGCTTGCCAATATTATCCCAGTCTGGAAGAAGAGCAAACAAATTCGTGTCTGCATTAATTTTCATGATTTGAATAAGGCGTACCCTAAAGATGATTTTTCTCTTCCTATCCCCGAGCTTATGGTGGATATCACTTCATCTTATAACATTTTTTCCTTCATAGATGGTTCATCTGATTATAACCAGATAAAGATGGACCCCGAGGAGGAGAAGTTTAATATCTTTTGTACACCGATAGGTGTGTTTTATTATAGGGTGATGCCCTTCGGTCTCAAAAATATTGGGGCCACCTATCAATATATTATGACTATTATCTTTTACGAGATGATACATGAGCAAGTTGAAAGCTATGTGGATGATCTAGTAATCAAAAGCAAGGTCCATGAAGATTACCTTTGAGATCTGTGAATCATTTTTAAACACTTGCGCAAGTATGATCTAAAGATGAATCCTATAAAATATGCATTTGGAGTTAGTGCAGGAAAGTTCCTGGGGTTTATAGTTTACTATTGTGATATTGAGATTGATCTTTCCATGATCAAAGCCATAGTGGACTTTAAGCCTCCTAAAAGTCTTACCCAGTTGAGATATTTTCAAGGTAAACTAGCTTTTCTATAGAGATTTATCTCTAATCTTTATAGTAGATGTCATCCCTTCATGGCCCTTGCGAAGAAGGATGCTCACCTTCATTGGGATGAGCATTGTCAGGAGGCCTATGAGAGTATAAAGCGCTACCTGATGAACCCCCATATTTTAGCTGCACCCATTTCAGGGAGGCCATTGATTCTCTATACTATAACCCTGGATGAATCTCTGGGTGCACTATTAACTAAAGAGAATGAGAAAGACAAGGACAATTCCTTGTACTATCTCAACAGACGGTTAATACCTGCAGAGCTAAAGTACCCAATGATGAAAAGTAGTGTTTAGCTTTGATCTTCGTAGTACATAAGCTCAGACATTATATACTTTTGCATAAGGTTGATCTAATCTCTCGAGTCAGCCCCTTGTAGTATTTGATGGCCCGTTTGACTTTTTCAGGTCATCTAGTACGTTGGTCTATGATGCTACTGCAGTTTGACATTACCTTTATCCCTCAGTGGGTCGTCAAATGATAAGCTCTAGCTGATTTTCTTATTGCTCACCCAATTCCTGTGGATTCCCCACTCAATGATGAACTAATCATGAGTGTCGATAAACAGGAGTCCCCTACATGGGAGTTTTACTTTGACGGTGCATCATCCGTTAAAGCCTTAAATCCAAATGAAACTCCCACAGTTATGGTAGGTTTGGGCTTTATTTTTATATCCCCTGTAGGTCACACTCTGAGATACGCCTATAGTCTTTTAGAACCTCATACTAATAATGAAGTAGAGTACGAAGCTTTAATTTTGGGACTAAAGTTGGCCATTCAGATGAAAATTATACGGGTAAAGATCTTTGGAGACTTTCAACTAATCATAAATCAAGTAGCTGGAGTCTTCAAAGTGCTTAAGCCTGAGCTCCTACCTTATCATAACAAAGCAATGGAGCTCTTGTGTTTGATCTTTAAAGTAATCTTGGCTAAAATCCCTCAATCTAAAAATGGTAGAGAAGATGCCTTAGTTATGTTAGCAAAAGAACTGGCTGACCCTACTGGAAACTAGTATCTATTTTTGTCCAGTATCATCAAGCTATGTGCCCTGCAGACTTGTTTTCCCCTGATCAGACCCTCAAAGTGTTTGTTATTGAGAAAGAGTCATATTGGAGGATTCCCTTTATTGAATATTTGAGGCATGGCAGGCTTCCAGATGATCACTCTCTTGCCGCTCAGATTAGGAAGAGAGCTCTATCATTAACATACATAAATGACACCCTGTATCGATGTTCTTTCAACCAAATATGGTTACATTACCTGAACAACGAGGAGGCTCACAAGGTCATGGGCTAGATACACGAAGGGCATTACGATGCTCATCAGTCTGGATCAAAAATGAAAAGTAGAATTAAACACCTTAGTTATTATTGGTCGACTATAATCCGTGATTGTATGGAGTATGCTAGAAAGTGCCACCAATGCCAGATTCATAGCACAGTGATTCACCAACCCCCTAATCCACTGCACCCTACTGTATCATTTTGGCCATTTGAAGGTTGGGGCATGGATATAGTGGATCCTATCGACCCTCCTTCTTCTAAGGGTCATAGGTTCATTTTAGCTGCCACTGATTACTTCTCTAGTGGGCAGAAGCTGTCCCACTTAAGGAAGTCAAATTAGAAGATGTGATACATTTCTTCCGCGATCACATTGTTTACCGCTTTGGTGTTCCACGCCATATCATTTTCGATAACGGCCCATCTTTTAGAAGCACCAAAAATACTAGATTTACCTCCCGTCATAACATCAACTGGCGATACTCTTCGATCTACTACCCTAAAGCTAATGGCTTGGAAAATGCATTTAATAAAACTCTCGTGTAACTAATAAGGAAAATCTTTGTTGCAAATAAATGAGAATGGCATGATAAGTCGCTCAAAGCATTATGGGCCTATAGGACTACATACCGTACTCCTATCTAGTCTACCCCATATACTTTGACTTTCAAGGTTGAAGAAGTCCTCCCACTTGAGGTTGAGCTCCTCTCATAGTGTATAGCAGTTAGTCATAATCTTTCTTATGAAGATAATGCTCGACTATGATTGAAAAAGCTTGATGGTTTAGAAGAGCTCCGTTTGTAAGCTTATCAGAACCTCAAACTATACCAGGCCTGTATGGCCCGATCACATGATCACCTTATTCGACCCTGTATTTTTTGGGTTGGTGATCTAGTTCTTATTTTGCATAGGCTAATCATTTCACGTCGTCGCCAAAGTGATAAGTTTGAGCCTATTTAGGAAGGCCCCTTCGTTGTAGAATAAGTTTATGAAGGTGATGCTTACATACTCATTGATGCAAATGGTGTTCACCCTATACCTGTCATCAATGGGTAGTACTTCAAAAAATACTATGCTTGAGTTTTGCACATCGCAGGGGGAGTCTCCCTACCACCTGTAAATATTCTTCTGTATATGTACCTCCTGAAATAATCCTCCTTGCTTTTCAGTAGTCTATATGGCCATGATAATTTGTCCTCTACCACACGATATTTATTATGAAAAATATGAGGCTATCCTTAAAGGTGATACGCTGATACACCATAGGTATGTTTATACTTATGTCTATGTGCACCAATCACATTGGTGTTGGCGCATAAAACCTTTGATTCATCCTCCCTCTCCAAGGGTTAGTCCCCCAAGTTTTATTTGGCACCCCCAAGTGTGGTCTTATATATCAAAACTACTAGTTCAAACTTCTTTGTTGAATGGGATACTGGGTCCATACCTAACCTATATTAATCAGGTGTGGTGGTGTTGGTCCCCTATCCCTATATGAATTTTCACTTATATCAGTCTTGTTATGATAGTTGTATTACCCAGCTCGCTCACATGAGTTGAATGTGGCCTGGAATATCAAAACCCTTAGCTTGGATCCCTTAGGGGACGTGATACTGGGTCCATACCAACCCACCTTAATCAAAAATGGTAAGTTTGATCTACTATCCCAATATGAATCTCATTCATACATCAATTTTGTTATAATTATGCTCCCTAGTTCATTCATATGAGTTGAATGTAGCCTGGGTTATCAAAGTCGATGCTCCACTTCCTCACCAGAGCTTATATAATCTCTCTCTCTGTATTTTTATTCATGTGGTGAATATGTCATGGGTTATCAAAGCCAACCATATTTCCCTCTCTTTATGTTCCAATCATTAGAGGATATTTCTATATTAGGAGTAACTCATGGATATGATAAATATTTTCTATGTCATATGTTATCTTTAATAGTATGAGATATGCCCATTCTATGATTATGAATAGATGAAAAATTAATATATGATAAAAGAGGTGAGCTCTTAGCAGAGCAAAAGTAGTTGCCTTGGTCACAGGTGGAACCTGACAATACTCTCTAAATGCTCAAATTCCCTGATCTTTTTTATTTCTCTCCTTTGAAGCATCTAGGTGATCTCTTCAAGGATGAGCCTGCACTGGTGTTGTTATGATTCTTTATGATTGTAATAGTCTTTATTAGAGATGTAGTACATCTTTTCTTAGATGTTAACATCACTTCTTTCAGAGCATTGATTTTCCAGCAGAAAATTAGCTCCCCATCTTCCTTCAGTGACACACTTTCTCATTCCTACCCTACTCTCAGCTGATAGAGTAGCCCTATGGATGTGTTGGTGTTTCTTTCACTTCCCACGGGTCTCACTAGTTTGTGTGGGTGCTACCACTGTGACCTTTTGATGATATCCTTCGTAGTTATTATCCTCGATGGCGAGTGTCCCCTTGCTACCTTGAGTTATTCTCTTAGTTGTGATGTAGTACATCTTATCTCAGATGTTAACATCGCTTCTTAGTGGGCTTAGATTCTCTTTTTCAGAAGAAATATCAGCCCCTTTTTACTTTCTCTCAGTAACTCACTTTCCCATTCATATCCTACTCTTAGCTGCCAGAGTAGTTCTATGGATGTATTGGTGTTGCTTTCACCTCTCATAGGGTCCCACCAGTTAGGGTGGGTGTTAGTACTATGAGCTTTTGATGTTTATTGATCTTAGTCATGATTATTATCCTCGGTAGTAAGTGTGTCCTCTTGCTGCCTCGAGTTGTTTCCCCGTTGGTGATGTAGTACACCTAATCTCAGATGTTAGCATCACTGCTTTGAGAGCTCCGCTTTTCTAGCAGAAAATTAACTCCTTGGTTTCTTTATCAACCAACTCTCTCATTCGTACTTTACTTATAGCTGCCAGAGTAGTTCTATAGATACATTGATGTTGTTTCCACTTCCCACAGGGTCCCACCAGTTTGTGTGGGTGCTACCACTGTGAGCTCTTCGTGATTATTGACCATGTTTGATATCATCATCTTTGGTGGCGAGTATGTCCCCTTGCTATTCTAATTTGCTTTCTTAATTGTGATGCAGTACATCAGGTCTCAGATGTTAGCATCACCTCTTAGTGAGCTTTGATTTTCTAGCAGAAGATCAGCTCCCTTGCTTCTTTAGTGACATACTTCCCCATTGGGACCCAACTCCTAGTTGCCGGAGTGGTTTCTTGGATGTGTGGATGTTTCCCTCACTTCTTATAGGGTCCCATCGGTTAGTATGGGTACACCACTATAACTCTTTAATGATTGTTTCTCCTTGATATAGTTTTGATCTTTATAGCGAGTGGGTCCCTTCGCTACTTCAGCTGTTACTTACTTGGGATGAGATTGCCCCTCTCGCACTCTACTGAGGGCGTACCTCTTCCTATTATTCTTTGAGGTATAATTCTGATGCTTTCCATATTTCATATGAGGTTAGAGTTCCCTAAGGTATCCCACCGACATTTGGATACTCATGGCCGCGACGATTTGTCCTCTACCATATGGTAACCAAAATGCTAGCTCGGGATTCCTTAGACGACTCTTCCCTTGGAATTCTTCCACTTACCTTCCCTTTCTCCCTCACATCCCTACACAATGCTGTGTCAGGTTGGTAATAAGGTGACTTTTACCTTCTATCTTGCTATTTTGATATGGTCAGGCAGGTAGTTGGTTTATTTACTTACCTGGTTGAAAGAGCCCGATAGAGTCCCTGAGAGGCATTCCTTACCACCCCTTTTTCTTTATGATTGTCCTGTTATGATCAAGCAGGCATCAGACCCTGACTCTTTACTCACTATCTCGATACCGACAAGTGAGTATTCAGCCCTTCTTTATTTGCTAAGTCGATCTGGTTAGACAGATATTGAAGCTTACCCGATTGAGAGAGCCCAACAGAGTCCCTAAGAGCATTCCTCACCCCCCCCCTTTTCCCTTTTTATCCTGTTGAGACTAGGCAGGCATCAGATTTTGTGGCTTATTTTTTTTGCTGAGATCATGCAAAGTATTGAGTCACCCCAATCCACTATTCCAATAGGATCAGGAGGATACGGGATCCTTTCACCTTCTATCCTGCTGTGTCGATATGATCAGGTAAGTAGTTAGTTTACTTACCAGATCAAGAGACCCAACAGAGTCCCTGGAAGGCATTCCTCACCACCCCTTACCCTGATTGTCCTATTGAAACTATGCATGTATCAGATTTTGTGGCTTATTTATTTCGCTGATGTCAGATAAAGTATTGAGTCACCCCAATCCACTATGCTGTGGTCAGGGAAGTGGTTAGTTTACTTACCCAATCGAGAGAGCCTGACAGAATTCCTGGGAGGCATTTCTCACCATCCCTTTTTCTTGATTTTCTTGTTGAGACTAGGCAGGCATCAGATTTTGCGGCTTCTTTATTTTGCTGAGGTGAAGCAAATTATTGAGTCACCCCAATCCATTATTTTGATAGGATCAGGGGATGCGAGATCCTTTCACCTTCTATCCTACTATTTTGATATGGTCAGGTAGATAGTTGGTTCACCTACCCAGTTGAGAGAGCCCGATAGAGTCCCTGGGAGGTATTCCTCACCACCCCTTTATCCTGATTGTCCTGTTGTAATTAGGCAGGCGTTAGATTTCGTGAATTATTTATTTGGTGCTTCGATATGAGAAGGCAAGTATTGAGTCACTCCTATCCACTATTCCAACAAGAGCAGGAGGATGCGGGATCCTTTCACCATTTATACTGTTGTTTAGATACGATCATGCAGGTAATTAGTCCCCTTTACCTAAATTTTCTCCTCTATTTTACCCTTGTGAGAGGTGAGGTAAATAGATGATCTACCCCACTCTCCTTCCATGATAATTTGTTCATGTGTTCTTTATCTTACTTTACTTATCACATTCGGTCAATACCAACATGCGCGGTTCACAAGTTTGTTCGCCACCCATGTTGGGGTTCTATTTGTTGAACTTATTTTTCCTCAAAAACTTAATCAAAGAAGTTGACTTGGTCAAATTGACCAAGCCAGGCCCTAAGACCACCTCCATTATGTTCAGTGGGTCAAAGCAAGTCTACTGAGCCTATACTCAGGCCCTGGGTCAACCTGATTGACCAGGTCAACCCAGGAAAACCCAGATTGACCCAATCCCCTTCTTTTGAGTTTTAAATCACTTCCAAAGCTCCTTGGCTCAATCTTACACCCCTATTAGAATCCCTGGGTTAGACCAAGTCTCCTGAGCTCAGAACCAGGCCCTAAGTCAACATGGTTGATCAGGTCAACCCAGGTTAACCCATTAAAGCCCTACTGAGTCTAATTTAAATCCTAATCAAATTTAATCCTTCCTGGACTCAATTCCAACCTCCTTTAGACTCAGTGGGTCAAGCCCAACCCATTGGGCCCAGACCCATGCCCTGGGTCAACCTGGTTGACTAGGTCAACCCAGGTTCACCATTTAGCCTTAATGGGTCCAAATCATTTCAAATCCAATTCAAACCCTACCTCTTGCTCAAACTCCCACCCCCTTGGGTCTTGTTAACTAGGTTGACCAGGTCAACCATTGACTTAGTCAACCCAAGTCTCCCTTGGTCAATTTTGACCTATTTAGGTCAATTAATGGCATTTAAGCCACTTAAACCATTCCTAATGCTCTCTCATTGAAACCACGGCCAAAATAGCTTGGTTTCCCTCCTATTTGACTCCCAATTCGATCCTAGCCGTAGATCTAAGCTCTTGATCCTTTAAATAGTCTCTTTAGGGTTAATTTACAGGGACTTTTTGCTCTTTCTCTCTGGCTATACCTCCTCAGCCCTTCAAATTTTGTGAGAGAACTCCCACGACCCCCTTCTACCATCCCCAAGCCATACTCGATCGGTCAAAGCTGCCGGTGGTGACTTCTCCGATGACCCGAGACCCTAAACATTCTCAAGAAGATTTTCGTCGATCTAAAGCTTTTCAGGCTGTAATTTCTTCTACAAATAGGAGCGTGGACAATCTATAAGTGTAATAAGCCCAAGATCTCCAGAATTCATCGTGTGGATTAGGTAAAAAGCTTAATCCTAGTTCACTACACTTAGATCTAAATAACTTTTTATTAAGCGTATTTTAGGCTGCGAAAATTATCCCACATGAATGCTCTTCATATAGGCATTATGTCTTTAATATTTCGTTGAATTTGGTTCATTGGATCTTGAGAATGAAGCGAAAATAGGTTTAAGGTTACGATTTATGAAACGCATGTGCTATGTATGATCTAAGCCGTTGATCTTATGATTAACGACTCAGATCTCGCCGTTCTGCGGCACTGTTTCGACCGCGGATCTGATCTCACGGTCAGCGCTTTTATTCGCTTGATCAGTGCCGTTCGTTCGAAATAGCGGGTGATCTGACGGCCAGGATTCTGTGCTGATGTGGTTAAGTCGTGTGAAATCATTACCACGCCATTGTCAATCATTAACAATGATTGCGCGATGGTGCAATCATTACTAACGATTGGGAACCGCATACGCAGTTTGAACCCACCAATCGAAAGTCGCCACGTGGCCCGCTAAGCGCCGTCGTCGTCGCCATCGTTTCTTAATTAGGTTTTAATTAATTTCAATTATTTTTAAATCCAGATTTCTTTAAAAATTAAAATGAAATTATTTAAAAATAAAAAATACAAATAATATATCATTATTTTCAGAAAAAATTTTCTTTAATTTAAAAATATAATTAGTTTAAAATATTAACTATATTTTAAATTATATTAATTATTAAATATTTACCCTTTTAAATTAATAATTAACTATAAATAGTTAAAAATATGTTATAAAATTTATAATTTTATTTTAAACTTATTTATTATCTAAGAGTAATATTTATTATATTTTAATTTAAAATTTAACTTAATATTCAATTATTATTATTATTATTATTATTATTATCATTTATAATTTATTATTATTATATTTTATTATCTTATTTTAATTATTATTATTATTATGATTTTAATTCTAATTATTCTTAATTATTTTCATCATCATTATTATTATTATAAGTGTAATTATTTTTAATTATTATTATTATTATTATTATTATTATTATTATTATTATTATTATTATACTATTATTATTATTTAAATTACCTTTATTATATTATTATTATTATTATTTTATATTATTATTATTATCATCATCATTTATAAAAATATATTTATTTATTTTAAAATCAGAAAACTTTTTTTTAGAGTATAAGATTACTTTAAATAAGTTTTCTTTTATTAATTATACATATTTAAATATTTAAATTACTATTTAATTAAATTAAATTTAAATAATTTTATTTAAGTAAAATTATCTTAAAATATTTTAATTTCAGAAACTTTTAAATTTTAATTTAATGATTATTTTTAAATATTAACTATTTTTTAAATTATTTAAAAAAAGATTCTTTTTTAAAATACATTAAACTTTAAAAATTCATATCTAATTCATTTTAAATCGGAGTTTTGCGTATAATACCTCATATTTTTTTAAAAATTATGAATTTTAATTTAAAATTATTTTCATAAACCAAAATTAACTTTATTGGCTAATTTCTGTATTATTTAATTATTTGGCAATTTAAATAATTAATATATATTAATTATTTTAAAATTACAAAAAAAATTTCATTCCTTTTAAAGCCTCCCTTAGATGACCAGTGGATCTCCCACTTACTTATGATTTATTTAAATTGAATTATTTTTAATTACATTATTTTTCTAAAAATCACATATATTTATATGTATTTTAAAATTATTTTAAAATTACATATATTGTAAATCCCTTAATCTTAAGAGATCCATTTTATGAAATTTTAAACATAAGATACATATGTGGATAGCATTCATGTTGAAAGGATTAGTGGATGATTGGGCTACAATCATTCACTGATCACATCGATAATCGTACTTAGTTATTGTGTAATTATCTTTGGCATGTGTATGATGCACAAGCACTTAACTTAGGCTCTCCTAGATCTAAGGACTTGTTGTGTTTATGTTTGTATTGCATTTCCTTTATGTTACCTCAAGGGTTGTTTCAAATAATGATTTAAAACCTGCTTAATGTAGTGACACCATAAGGATAATAATTAAGGACTCATATAGCGAACTTAAAAAAATTTTAGGAGCTAGGATAGATCTCTGATTGACTTGAAACTTGAACCATATGAACTTAGTGACATCATAAATCCCCCGGAAGTTTTTAGGAATTTTTAGAGCCTTTTAAACCCCTTAATTACTAAACCCTAATATACCATTTAAATAAGACCCGATAACTTCAAAAAATTCTAATAAATCCAAATTAAATCCAAAAATTACCCATAATATATAAAACTCTTCAGAATTTAGTCCTTAATCTCAGAAAATTGAAAGCCCTTTAAGTGGACCTCAATTTAAACCTTAATTTTATTTTGATTAAAAATTACCTTTTTAATTAAATTAAATAATTAAAAATTATTAAAAATTCCAAATTTTCCCCAAACACTTGGGAACATCTCCTTAGGTCATTCCTGACATTTGGGGTGATTCCAAAAGGTTTGGAGCTGATTTTGATCAAAACTCCTAAAACATCCCTAAATTAAATAATTTTAATAATTCATTAAATGCCCAAGCTTCGAAAATTCATAACTAATTCTAAAAAATTTCAAATAGGACAAACTAAAAGGCATTCAACTCATATTAAAATTTATTATTTATTAAAAATATTAGGATTCCAGAAACCAACTTAAATCAAAAAGTTAACAATTATGTCAAACTTAAGTAAAAAATTAGGTCAAAACCTTAGAAATTCATAACTTAATATAGAAAAATCCAAATTAAGCATACTTACAGTCTAACTGATTGGATTAAGGTCTATTATTTTATAAAAAGGCTAATTATTCATGAATTACTTTTAATTAAAAAGTCAACTTTTGGCCACTTTGACTTAGCGGATAGGTTGACCCTGAACCTTCTAAAACTCATTAACTCAACTTAGATTCCAGATAATATTACCCTTAACTTTTGGTTAACCTTTTAACTTGATAATAAATCATTTAATACGCCTTTTCTTTTAATCTATAACCAACTAAATGAATTTAATCAACCCCGATTACTACTAGGTAACCCAGGCCTACAAGGCTATTAACTTAGCCCCAAAAAAGATAAAATAAACTTCATGGCCTCAGTAAGAAACAAAGATAGTAATCACCTAACCACTAAAATATATATAATTTAAGCTTTAATACATTAATATTTAATCTCAAACTTAAAACTTCTCCTTCAAACCTTCAACAAACTCAAATACTAGGTAATTGTAACTAACTACCTAGCTTAGCACCTACCTCAGCTACATAGCCCCTTCACACACTTTAGATGGTTTGTTAGGATAACCAACTCTAGATCTAGGCTAGGTCGATCTTTATTTTACTGTTGTGTGCCAGATTTTTTGAGATTTTATTGCATGTTTTGATTAAAAATTTATTGATATGTTTATTTACTTTTATTGTACTATGTGACTTAATGTGATGGGTGATAGACTACCCATAGGTTAGGATAAATTTTTTATACTAATAATATCTTCTGTAGGTGGCCATGCTCATACAACACTGATAAAAGGGGGGTTAAAATTCATAAATAAATTATATAAATACTTGCTACAGGTGCTTCAACTGCTTAACCCTCCCTCAAGATAAATGAGGGCTAAAATAAATCATAAGCATAACTACTACAAGTGCTCTGACTGCTTAGCCCTCAAATAAATAAGAGCATGGCCAAGTGTGGCTGGCATGAGTACTTTATTTTCATACACATAACTACTTGGGATGTGTTATTTTATTTAACTGATTAGGATAACCCTGTGGGTAGTACTTGAGTCTAGATTTTCTTTCTTTCTTTAATGTAATTCATTTCTAATATTATTGAGTTGTTAAAGTCTTCAAAAGTGGGGTATTTTAAATACTAGGTACCCAAAGAGAAAAAGAAAGGCCCTTTATAGGGAGTTTCTTATTCATTTGGATACCCTTCTGGAGGGCGAACCTTGCGAAGACTAGAGGGAGCTGATACGAAGGAGGATGATTCATATAAAGACATTGAAGATGAAGATTTAAAGATGAAATGCTTTGCTTTTAAGACTTGCGTTATTCAGTAGGATTAGAATCCGGATTGTTATCAGTGGTGCCCGGCCACTTTGCTTTGCTAGAGACCCTAGTTTGTAATAAAAAGCAGTTGGCCTATGGACATTTATTTTATTAATTTAATTATTTAATGTGTTTTATTCTGAATTGATTGTGATTAGACTTTGCCTGCTTTTTCTTAGTTTCTTGGTATTTTGTGTGCCTCTTTTATTTTAGCTTGGATTCGATCAGAGGCTCGTGAGGATATGCCAAAAAAATTCTTCTACTTAAATTAAAAAATAAAATTTTTAAGATAACATAAAAAATCTAACGCCCTTAAGAAGTAAGCCCAGGACTGCTGGAAGTTCTCATAGCATAATTATTGCATCTTCTTTCCATTTGTTAGGCCACTTCTCACTTGCGGGTTCTAGCAGATCACATGACTTATGAGGGTGCAAATTTATCAAGGAGAGCCTGTGCACTTTAGAATAAAACCTATTTTTAAGCCTTTTTAAAACTGCTTTATATACATTTCAAACATTTAATTGAGTCAATCAGTATGCATTATATTAGAAACTAATTTAAAAGAGTCTAAAACTTTAATTACATCCGCTTTAGCATTTTCACCCTACATAAGTATGAGGCCACTTAGGAACTTCTCTAGATGTCAACCTCAAATTCCAAAAACTGCAACCTCCATATCACTCTTTTATAAAAATGATCGGACTCATGGTTTTAAATCAATTAGGTGGTTAGCTGGCTCCCTAATCTAGGCCAGGTAAGTCCAAATTTTTATATTGCATTAGCTAGGACATAGGTGTTAGTATTGTAGAATACTAAACTCACTCTAGATTTAGGGTTCAAGGCTACTACTATCAGTGTCTCATAGTATGCCTCATTAGTGGGTAAGTCCTCTATCCTTTAGAGGCTATAAATCCTGTCTATCCGCATCACATGGATGATGCCACCTCCATCCTTCTCCCCTGCATGCTCTGAGTGTATGATTTTCTTTTTCTCCATTTTTTTCATCACCCTAATCCTTCTGAATGCTGATGTGAGCCGCATATGTTGACTAAGCTAAGTTGAGCCCTTTCCTTCCCCTTTGAGTAGAAACTTCCTAGTCTCCTCCATATGTATCAATTCCATTTGGGAGAATAATATAGAATCCTTAATCGAGAGTTTTCTTAGACCCCGGCTTGAGATGTAATTAACCACATGGGCTTGCACCAGTGGGAAACCAAATTCAACCATCAAATAAACCCCACTCGAGCTGATGTATCGGGTGGGGGAAACCTATTATTCTAATCAAGTCGTGCATATTGTTATCCATCGGGGTGCGCTAGCGAGAGTCGCTATCCTCAATGGTTAATCCTATATATGATCTAATATGCCCTTTCATTGTCCCACTTATGAAGAGCGCGGAGGCCTATGATTATTTTGTCCTCTGGGATAGTGTAGTCGTATCCTCTATATTTTGTTCTCCCGCACGACGGTGTTCCTTTCAGAGGTCCATAGAGGCAAGGTCACACTTAGAGACAACACCACCAGGAGAGTGAAGGGATTAGGTATAATTGGTGATTACAAAATTTTCATTATTGATAATGTTTAAATTATAGATGGACTGAAACACAATCTATTTAGCATCAGCTAGCTCTGCAATAAAGGCTTCAGCATAAAATTTCTATCAACTTGCTGCCTTATAAGATTAAATGATAAAATTATTTTATAGGGAAAAAGGATCAACAATATCTACATACTGGATTTGAATTGCTTTAAAGTTGATATTACTATTTGCTTAAAATCAATTACTGATGAATCATGACTGTGGCATAAGAGATTGTGTCATGCAAGCATGAAAAGCCTTAGGAAGATCATCCAAAAATACTTAGTGAGAGGTGTCCCCAAGCGAGAGTTTACTAAGGACCACCTGTGTAATGCCTGTCAGTTAGAGAAGCAAGTCAAATCCTCTTTTCACTCAATCAAAGATATAAACATTAGCAAACCCTTAGAAGTCCTATACATGGATCTCTTTGGACCTATCATCACTTCAAGCTTAGGAGGGAAAGTCTTTGGGTATGTGATTGTTGATGATTATTTAAGGTTCATTTGGGTTAAATTTTTATCTCATAAAAGTGAGTCATTTGAGAAGTTTAAATTTTTTTTTCCACTTAGATTCAGAGGAAGCTAGGTTATGAGATTGTGACTATTCATAGTGATCATGGATGAGAGTTTAAAAATGAGAAGTTTAAAATCTACTATAAGGAGCAAGGGATTGATTATAATTTTTTAGCTCCTATGACTCCATAACAGAATGGGATAGCTGAAAGGAAGAACATGACCCTGATAGAAGTCACTAGAGCCATGTTAGCTGAGTACTCACTTCCTAAATACTTTTGGTAGAAGCAGTAAATACAGCCTATTATATTTTGAATAGGGTAAATCTTAAATCTAAGCTGAACAAAACACCCTATGAAATTCTTAAGGGTAAGACACCCAATCTCTCTCACCTCCGTATCTTTGGATGTAAGGTGTTCATTCTGAATAATGCAAAGTCTCAACTAGGAAAGTTGACCCAAAATCTGATGAAGGAGTGTTCATAGGTTACTCAAATGTTGAGAAATCCTATAAAGTCTTCAATAAAAGAACCCTAATTATTGAGGAGACCACGCATGTTATGTTTGATGAATCTCATATTTCTGGAGGGTCTAGGGTAGAAGAAGAGGAGGTTATAGAAGTCACCCAAGGAGTAAAATCTTCCAATCTAGAGGAAAGGGTAGAACTTGAAGTTTCACTGCCTAGAGAATGGAGATATTCTTCAAGTCATCCTAAAGAACTGATCATAGGAGACCCTTCTGAAGGTGTTAGAACTAGGCATGGACATAGAAAAGAAGTAAATCACTTTGCCTTCATTTCAATGACTGAACCCACCAATATCAATCAAGCCCTTTTTGATGAATTATGGATCCTAGTCATGCAAGAGGAACTAAACTAATTTGTTAGGAATGATGTTTGGGAGCTGGTAAAAAGACTTAAGGAACCAAATGGGTATTTAAGAATAAAATGAATAATTCTGGTGTGGTGGTTAGGAATAAGACAAGATTAGTAGCTAAGGGGTACAACCAATAGAAGGGATGAATTTTGAGAAAACCTTTGTCCCTGTAACTTGTTTGGAATCCATTAGAGTTCTACTAGCCTTTGCCTATTATAAGAGATTTAAGCTTTTTCAAATAGATGTCAAAAGTGCCTTTTTAAATGAGATAATAAAGGAAGATGGGTTTGTAGAGCAACCCCCTGTCTTTGAGAATTCCAATTTTCAAATCATATTTTCAAATTAAAGAAGGCCTTATATGGATTAAAATAGGCACCCATATCATGGTATGAGAGGTTTAGCACATTCCTACTATAAAGGGAGTTTGTTAAGGGGAGCATAGACACCACCCTTTTTCTAAGGAGAGTAGGAGATGAATTGCTCATTATTCAGATCTATGTTGATGATATAATTTTTGGATCTTCTGATAAAAATTTATGTGATAATTTTTCTAAGATAATGAGTAAGGAATTTGAGATGAGTATGATGAGAGAATTGTCCTATTTTTTTGGATTTAGCATAAGATAAATGGATGATTGAACTTTTTTTAATCAATCAAAATATATTAAGGCCATCCTAAAAAAATATGAAATGGATAAAACCAAGCCAATCAACACTCCCATGAGCTCCAGTATCTAGTTAGATAATGATTCAAATAAAAAATCTGTTAATCAGAAGAAGTACAGAGGAATAATTGAAAAACTTCTTTACCTGATCACTAACAGACCTTATATTATATTTAGTGTGTATCTCTGTGTTAGATTTCAAGCTGATCCAAAGGAGTTCCACATGACTACTGTTAATAGAATTCTTAGATATCTCTTAGGGACCTAAAACTTAGGAATCTGACATCTTAGGCACAACACCTCCTTAAAATTATAGGATACTCTGATTCTGACTTTGTAGGATGTATGGTGGATAGAAAGAGCACCTCTGGAATATATCAATTCATAGGATAATTTTTAGTCTCCTGGTCCAATAAAAAATAGAACTCAGTTGCACTGTCCACTGTTGAAGCTGAATATATTACCTTAGGAAATTGCGTGACCTAGGTCATTTGGCTGAAATAATAAATTCTGGATTTAGGACTTCCTCTAGGCATAATTTCTATCTTATGTGATAATACTAGTGCCATCTGCATTTCTAATAACCAAATCTAACATTTCAGGACCAAACACATAGACATCAAGCACCACTTCATTAGGGACCATTTTATCAAAAAAAGACAGATCTACATCATATAGCCACTGAAAATTAACTGGCAGATATCTTGATAAAACCACTGGCCTTTGAAAACTCTAGCACCTTAAGAATCAGATTAGGTATGATAGATATTCATGCTTGAAATTGATGCTCTCTGTTTATGTTTCAGTACTTAGTTTTATTTGATTTAGTTGTCTATTTCTTTTTGTGTTTTTTGATTTCATGTTGATTTTTTTTTGTTATTTCTTTTTATGTGTTTTCCTCTTATTTTTGATTTTCTTGTTATTTTCTTCGGAATCAGATCACTGCTCGCTACTGCTGATAAACTTTATTTCTAAATGAGAGTTTTACTTTATTTTTATTTATAAGCTTGTAAGCAGTGATTTACTTCTCTAAAATAGTTAAGAAAAGAAACATTGGTGATTGCTTCTCTTCCTCTAACTCCTTTAATGGTGTATTTTTCTTTTTAGATAATTTTTTTTTTCAAAATTAAAAAGTTGAACTTTGAAATAGAGATCTATTTTATCTTCCTACAGCAATCTATCTCATATGAGTAGTGTTTCAAATCATTGAATCACTTTTATATTTCTTAATCAAGTGTTTGCATTTATCATATGGGAATAATTTTGTTCTGTGGATTACTTTTCTTTATCTAAGTGAGTAAGTTTTTATTCTCTTATATCTGGAAGATAATCTCATAACTGAGAGTCTTTTAGAGGCCTTGAAAGAAAGAAAGCTTGCAAAAGATGTGCAAAGTGCGCCAATCAACTGAACAAAATGAGTCCAACATTAAAAAGATGCGCAATATTCGCTAATAAATTAAAAAGATACACAAAGTGTATAAAAAATCAAAATATGCGTAAAGTGTGCCAAATAATTAAAAAAGAGGCACAAAATGAGCCCACGAAGACATAAGCTTCCTCCTCTTTCAAACTTTTAAAATTCTTAGAAGAATTCATATGCCACTTAATATATTCAAATACTTGAGATAGAAAATTATGATTTCTGGTTCTTTAATTTGAAATATTATTTTATCAGATATTTTTCTAGAACGAAGTTTGAAATGATCACTTTTCTTATCTAATTTCTTTTCTTCTGAATTATATTTTTATTTGAAAGGAATTTGAACATGTAAGGTGTACGAGGTAGGGTTTACAAAAATTAATTTTTTAATTTTTTTGGATTTCAGCTCGTCAATTTCTTCTTAATGGCTTTTGAATTGAAAATTAAGAAAAAAATTCTGATTTACTGAAGCTGATCGATTCAAAAAAAATCTTTATTTTTATTCTTATTTTCATGAGTTTATGTTTTGTGTTTTGATTCAAATTTCTTATATATTTTTTTGAATCCTCTCATCATTCCTCCCCATCATTCAAATTTTCAAATTTTTGTTTACATCATCCCGGACAATCCAAATCATCCTAGACAATCTGATGAAATCACCCTTCATAACACATCCAACGACTGATCTGAACCAATTATTAGTAATTATCCTGGATGATCCACCTCATCGTCCTAGACGATCCATATTTAAAACATTTCTGAATGATTTGAATTCAGTTGGTATGATCCATTAATACTAATCATTCTAGATGATACTTTTCGTCAATGATCGTCCATAAAGATTCCTCAGGATGACCACCTATCTCTAATCATCCTAGATGATAACTGATCGTCCTGGACGATCTGATCGCCTTGTTGACCAATCATTCTGGATGATAATAATTGCACCGATCATGCTGGATGATGTCCTCAGACTTATTTTAACTAGACATTTCAATCCAACTTCTCACCACACTTTCAATTCATCTCCTCACTACAACTTTATCTCTTCTCTTTCTATGGCCGGCATTGGAAAATGCTCACGTGCACTTGCTGGTAGCTCTTATAGGAGCACCATCGATCCTCGCTTTACTGAAGTTGCTAATGAAGCAGCCTATACCTAGTTCAAATCTGCAGGCATAAACCCCTCACGAATTATCAATCAAGCCACTCTAAACTTTCAGGTACCACATCACTTCGCCAACACCACAGTGACTTTCATTCTCACTTTGGCCTTCTCGTTCAATTCTGAACTTCTCTTTGAGTTTTTCGCCAGCTTTTATTTCAATGCTGATTTCACAACCCTCCAGTCCTATGTTAATCAACGTCCTATCAAAATAACATATCAAGATTTTTATTAATTTCTTCAACTATCCACTACTGGGGACAAGCTTCACCTTTTAGCCTCTGATCCTAATTTCAACTGGACCCCTATCAACATCATTCTTAGAGAAACCAATGCTCTTTTTCATGACTCAGCTGTCATTTCCCTAGAAATGATGCACGCAAAATCCAGTACATCCTTCACAACTCTGTAATTCTAAAAGCTGGAGATATGATCCACATCACTCTCATCCTTTCACTCACCGCCTACTACATCATGAAAAATTGCCAATTCAATGACGTTGATATGATTATCTAATACATCGAGCACCTAACATCCATTAGGGATCCAGGCCACAAGAGAAAGCCAAACCTTACCCTTGGACACCTCATTGTATATATTCTTGAATCTAAATACAATCTTCTATTCCCTTCTCCACCTGATCACCATCCGATCTTCTACTCAAATAGCTCCTTCGACACCCTTCACAGTACTCATTGTCCCCAAGAGCACGAGGAGCCTAGGGAAGAAGAGGAAGGCCTTATTCCTCAACCTGCCCCTTTCAGCTAGCAACCTCAGATTGACCAGCTAGTATAAAGGGTCGACCAGTGGGAGGCCAGGTTTGACTCCTACGTAGCTGCTCAGGAGCAGTAGCACGACCAGGATATGACCTGGTTTGGATAGCAGTTTGCTTCCCTTCACCGACTTTCCACCACCACCACCTCCAAATGATCAGAGTTCATCTTTCTAGTTTTTTGTGTGTTTATTATTGAGTTTGTACTTATTTTTATTCTATGTTTTATTTAGTTACTATTTTTCTGTTTCCTCCTTTTTGTGATGTCAAAAGGGGGAGTAGTGTTGTTAGTGTTGTACTGTTTACCTATTTTTAATAAAATTTACTTTGCTTTATTTATATTATTTTTTTTTACTTTGTGTTTAATTTTTTAATATGCAATTATTTAATAAATATTTTCCATCATCAAAAAGAGGGAGATTATTATAAATCTGGGTTCAAACATTATAGTTTTAATAATATCAAACATTCCTGCTTCTTTATTGCTACTACTGCATATCTGTTTTAGTTGCCCATGCCTACTAATTTTTTAGGTTCACAAAGATCAATTGCAATTCAAGCTAGCTCAAGATTGGGTAGACTAAGACTGAGTCACTATGTAAGTTTAAATTTCAATAGTTTTTACCTTTTCTTGAGTCAAATATAATAAGATGAATCCTGATGCTAAGTAACCTTGCACACACACACTCTGGGGAGAAATTTGGTCAGTTTGAGAGTCTTCTGATTTTTTAGCATATCGTACAGGACGATCGTAAATCGTCATGGATGATTAGTTCAAAATAGAAATCCTAATTAGGGCATCTGGGCTAAGTAAGTTTGATTAAGCATATCGTCCTAGACGATAATCACATCATCATGGATAATATGTTTAAACTCAAAAATCAGCCGCCAATCATATTTTAGGAAATATTTTATTTTTAGTTTTTTTTTCTGATTATACAGACAATACTTGTATCATCCTGGATGATTCACTATAATTTTGCCAAAAATGATCCCTTGATAAGGAGAACAATTATGGTTTAATTAATCAATCACATTGTACAGGACGATCATCCCCGGTCATCCCGGACGATCCTTTATATTTCATGGGATGATCTCCAATCATCCAGGATGAAAATCATTATTTTCTTCTGATCATTCAGGATATCATCCTGGACATCCCGAGATATTTTCGGAATGATTTATCGATTTCCATCCAAAGTGAACTGATCGTCCAGGACATCGTCCTCGATGTATCGTCCTAGACGTCCTAAGAACTTATCTGGATGATTTGTCATTTATCACTCAAATTGAACTAATTATCCTGGATGATCTAAAAATCATCCTGGACGATATGTAGAAAATATTTCTTCTGATCGTCCAGACCATGGAAATCATCCTGACAAAATTGCTAATTTTATACTGATCATACATGACAATATAGTAAGGAAGTTGAATTCTAGACCATGTTTGAGACCTTCTATTTAAGGTCTTTAACCATCTCTTCAGTAATCTTTTGCTAATTTTTTCACTCCAAGAGAGCTTAGAGGAGAAGGAGAGTTAGGGAGAGAGAGAGGATCATGTATGGGGGAGTTTGTGAGGGGATTCACAAAGGTTGCTCCAAGCAAAAATTTGATCATCGTCTTCCTTCTTCATCCTTAGTTCTATAGTGGCTCCAGGGAGACGATCATCAGCATCAGATCTAGGTTCTCTGCTTGTTTAAGGAGGAAGCAAAAAGAGTTTGAGGTTCTCTGCCTACTTCAGGAGGAAGTAAAAGATTTTTAAGGTTCTCTGCTTGTTTCAGGAGGAAGAAAAAGGAGTCAAGATTCTCTGTCTTATCGGTGTCAGTAGAAAGATTTTGTAAGGGCTTCTCCGCCTTGCTGTGGGAGGAAAAGAAGATTCACTATAGTGTTTTAGTGTAATTCCTAGAGGGGAGGCTCCGGGGAGTGGACGTAGGTCAAGTTGACTGAACCACTATAAATCTGGTGTGCTCTTTTCATTTATTTTTTTGCATTTTAATTTTCACATATTTTTTGTGATCTGATCTATGATTGAAAATTTGATTTTGGTTATCTACTTTCACTTTTATTATTTATGTTTTAAATATTCAAAAAGATAAAAATATTTTTTTGGTTTGTGCAAGAATTTATTAAAATACCAATTCACTCCCCTCTTGATTAGTCGTGAGACTAATTCATAAGGGCTTAACAATCCTAACAAATTTTTATGTAGGAAAATGCCCCATTTATTACAACTCAAAATTTTATAAATTAAAAGTGGTCGGGTACTACTAACCACAAACTCTTATTCTAATCCTAAAATAGACACATGTAGACTTTGAGTGGGATACTTTTCTATCTTTAGTTCTTTATCCTTCTCCTCTTCGGGCTCCTTAGATTTGTCATAGCTGGATACCCAAAGGGGAAAGAAAACTCTACCCCTGACAGGGAGGTTATTCTTCCTATTTTGGGTAGTGGAGTGATCCAAAATTGAGTTTCCAAATTGGAATAAGACTATCCCCTTGAGGGGTATCCTTTACTTTTTGGAATTCAATTTTGGGTCTAAGTATCCCAAACTCAAAAACACTTTCACAATTCTTAACTTTGAATGAATAACATTGATATAAAAAAGAAAAATTCTAAACTCTCCTGTAGGGTTATCCTAAGCATTTCATAATCAAATCAGTTCCCAAATAGTTATATATATATATATATATACAGAAAAGTAAACACACTTGGCAACGCTCCTTTTTATTTGGGGGCTAAGTAGTTGAAGCACCTATAGCAATTATATTTATTATTTATTTAGCCCATTTTATTGCCCTGTATAAGCCTGGCCACTTGTAGAAAACTCAGTGAGCGTCTAGAACATTCCTAACCTAAGGTTAATCTAATCGCCCATCACATCAATTCATAGAGTGCAGTAAAAGTAAATAAATATATCAATCAATTTCAATCACAATCATGCAATGAAAACATGAAAAATTCGGCACACAGCAGTAAAGTAAATATTGACCAAACCTAGGCTAGAGTTGGTTGTCCTAGCAAATCACCTAAAGTCTATGCAAAACGTCGTGTGGCTGGGGTAGGTCCTAAACTGGGCTATTTATTGAAGTTTTCTAATATTTAGGCTTGTTGAAGGTTGAAGGATGGAAGTGTAGTTGAAGTTAAGTATTCATATGTTAATATTTAACATAGGATATATTTTAGAGATTGATTAATCAAATGAGTTTAATTAACTAAAGATTAAAGGGATTATAAATTTTGATTAAATTAATTAATTACTAATTTTAGAGGATAAGTTAATTTATATTTTTCATTAACTAGTTCGTGGCATTGTGCAACCAGGCTTGAGGAACCAAGCCTCCTTAGGACACGTAGTCTTGTAGCCCGGAGTAGTCCATCATGAAAACCATGTTGATGTAGTTAAATTAAAGATTTTAATTTAGTTAAATGATTAAAAGTCAGTAAAGTTTAAAGTCTTACACTCCATTGAATTTATTTGTGACATTGTGCCACCAGGCTCAAGAAACTAGACCTCCTCGGGATACGTAGCCCTGCAATCTAGAGCAGTCCATCCTAAAAACCTAATCTTTGGAGTGGTTATTATGTATTAGGATATTGGTTAAGATGTTTTATCAATTAAATTATTTTTTTCTAGAATTTTAATGAATTATAGAATTTTTTGGATTTATTTGATTATTTAATAAAATTAATTAAGGGTCAAAAAGTTGACTTTTGAAATTAAAGTTAATTTTGAAGATTTTAGTTTTTTATCTAATATTAGACCTTATGATGAGTGGTTAGACTGTTAGTTTGCCTAATTTGGAGTCTTCTTTATTAAGTTGTAAATTTTTAAAGTTTGGGTCTATATTTGAACTATGGTTGACCAGAAAGTTGATTTTTTGACTTTGGCTTAATTTTGGAAGTTTTATATTGTTAGAAAATATTAGGTTTTAATTAAAGTTGAATGCCTTTGAGTTTGATTGAATTGGATTTTTTTAATTAATTATGATTTTTCAAAGTTTAAGTATTTTTGTAGTTTTTTAAAATTGCCTTAATTAGACTTTTGATCCAAATCTCTTAGAATCATCCCCGAAGGGCATGAGTGACCTAAGGGGTTGTTTCCAAGCATTTGGAAATTTTTTTGGAATTTTTAAATATATTTAACTAATTATTTGAATTAAGATAAAATTAAGGGTCAACTGATTAGAGTTTTATTTTTCTTAGATTGAGGGTTGAAATATGGTCAATTCAAATCCTTAAGTGAATTTTTTGGATTTAATATGAATTTATGATAAATTACTCAAGGTTCTAGGTCAAATCTAGAAAGAGATTTTGAGGTTACTAGTTGGAGGGCCAAATGGGCTCCAAATCCAATGAATTTTAGACCATAAGATCACCTGATATGAAGGTCCAAACTCCTTGAATTTGAGCCCAAGAAGACCTAGCTAAGGTGGCTAACTAAGCCACCCAAGCTAACCTCTAAGTTACCTTAGAAAATTCCTAGGGAACTATCCTAAGCTTGGATTGGGGCAAAATTAGTGGCCTTAAACTCTTTAATCTAAGCACTTCTAGCACACCAAAATTCAGATCCTAAATCTCATTAGATAGATCATGGTTCCAATTTAGATTTGAGGGTCAAACCATGACCCTTGAACCCAAATTGGGATGATTTCGCCCTTAAACACTCTAAACAGAGGGCGCGGGGGGGGGGGGGGGGGGGGTAGGAATTTTGGACATTTCAAAGACATGCCCAAATTCATTCCCCCATAATCCCCAGCCATGGTTACTTCAATTAAGTATAAAAAAAGCAAATAAATACTATAAACAATCAAAATACTAATTGATAATTATCTAGAACTAATCAAGG
>CM034297.1:26830181-26907723 GCA_019925795.1 Dendrobium chrysotoxum
AAAACCCTAAACCCTAAACCCTAAAAACCCTAAAAAAGAACCCTAAAAGCCTAAACCATAAACCCTAAACCCTAAAACCCTATACCTTAAACCCTAAACCCTTAACCCTAAAAACACTAAACACTAATCCCTAAAACCCTAAACCCTAAACCCTAAACCCTAATCCCTAAACCTTAAAAAACACCTAAACCCTAAAAACCTTAAACCCTAAGCCCTAAACCGTAAACTTTAAAAAAACCCTAAACCCTAAACCTTAAAAAAACCCTAAACCCTAAAACCCTAAAACCCTAAAAAACCCTAAACCCTAAACCTTAAAACCCTAAACCCTAAACTCTAAACCTTAAACGCCAAAAACACTTAAAAAAAACTCTAAAATCCTAAACCCTAAAAACCCTAAAAAACCCTAAAACACTCTAAACCCTAAACCCTAAACACTAAAAACCTAAAAAAAAACACTAAAACTAAAAAACCCTAAACCCTAAAAACCCTAAAAAACCCTAAACCCTAAACCGTAAAACCCTAAAAACTTAAAAAAATACCCTAAACCCTAAAACCCTTAAACCCTAACAAATCGTAAACCCTAAACCTTAAAACCCTAAACCCTAAAAACACTAAAAAAAACCCAAAACCCTAAACCCAAAACCCTAAAAACCCTAAAATACCATAAAAAACACCAAACCCTAAACACTAAAACTCTAAACCCTAAACCCTAAACCCTAATGCCTAAACCCTTAACTATAAACCCTAAAAATCTTAAAAAATACCCTAAAAGCCTAAACCCTAAACCCTAAACCATAAAAATAATGAAAAACCCTAAAAAACCCTAAACCCTAAAAACCCTAAAAAAAGAACCCTAAAACCCTAAACCCTAAACCCTATAAACCCTAAAAAATCCTAAATCCTATACCCTAAACCTAAAACCCTAAACCCTTAAAACCCTAAACCCTAAAACCCTAAACCCTAAACCCTAAACCCCAAAAAACCTTAAACCCTAAACCCTAAAACCCTAAAACCAAAAACCCTTAAAAAAACCCTAAACACTAACCCATAAAAAAAACCTAAACCCTCAAACCCTAAAACCCTAAAAAACCCTAAACACTAAACCTTAAAACCCTTAACCCTAAACCCTAAACCCTAATCCACAAAAACACTAAAAAAAGAAACCATAAAACCCTAAACCCTAAAAACCCTAAAAACTCATAAAAAAACACTAAACCCTAAACTACTAAAAACCCTAAAAAAAACCCTAAAACTAAAAAACCCTAAACCCTAAAAACCCTAAAAAACCCTAAATCGTAAACCCTAAAAAACCCCTAAACCCTAAAAACCTTAAACCATAAACCCTAAACCCTAATCCATAAAACCCTAAACCCTAAAACCCTAAAAAAACCCTAAACCCTAAAAAAACTCTAAACCCTAAAAACCTAAAACCATAAAAAACCAGAAACCCTAAAACCCTGAACCCTAAGCACTAAACCCTAAACCCTAAACCCTTAAAACCCAAAAAAAGACCCTAAAACTAAAAAAATAAAAATAAAAAAAAACCATAAAACCTAACCTAAACCTAACCCTGGAAACTCGGGGGAGCGTGCGGAGGGTTCTTGGTGTTCTTGGAGGGATTTGTAGGCAATTTGAGGGCGATTTCCTGTTTCCTCAAAATTTTGCTTGGATTTGGTGGGAATTTCTGTTAAGGTTTGCATTCTTCTTCTAATTTCTTTCTGTGTGCGTTTTATTTTGATCATTTCTAGTTAGGCCATAAGGCCCTTTAGGGCTTTCGATGGAAGTTTGGAATCATGGTGACTCATTTGATTCCTGCTTAAAAATTAATTTGCCTATGGAGAAAGAATATTTCTCTTATTTTAACCATTCGGTTGATGTTGTTGAAGGTTTTAAATCATCTTCTTTAGAGGATTCAAAAATAAACGGTAAGCTTGTTCCGAAAGTTTTACATAATTTACCCAAGAAAATTCCTGCGCCCAAATCCTTTAAAGAAGCTTTGTCGGGTACTGATAGTAGAGAAAATTTAGGGATTACTATTTCTTCTTCTTCGTTTAATGGATTGCCTGCTTTGTTAATTTCAAAAACTGATTTATAGAAACTGGCCGAACCTTACAAATTTGCTTTAGTGGGTAAATTTCCTTTTCGCAGACCTTATATGGAAGAAATTCATAATTTCTTTAAGAGCTTCCATCTTACCGGAATGTTTTCTATCTCTCTTCTTGATACTAGGCATATTTTTATTAATCTTTCAAATGAATTAGATTACAGTAGAGTCTTTTTAAGGAGATCTTACTTTGTAAAGAATTGTCAAATGAGGTTACTTAAATGGTCGACTGATTTTGACATACATGCGGAATCTCCTATTTGTTCTGTTTGGTTGTCTTTACCAAATCTGAGATTGCATTTTTTTAATCTTCAAATGTTGCAAGCTATCGGTTCTATTTTTGGACGACCACTTCAAGTGGATCAGTCTACAGCCAACAAGACTAGGCCTTCGGTTGCTAGAATTCTTGTTAAAATTTATATTACCAAAGATTCTCCTAGGGAAATTTGGCTGGGATCATATTTGAATGGTTATTTTCAGAAAATTGAATTTGATAAATTTCCTATTTTTTGTTCACATTGTAAATTGCATGGACATGATGTTAATAACTGCTTTATTCTGCATCCTCACTTGAAAGAAAAGGTTGGCAATCAAAAAGATCCTGTTATTATGGTTAATGATTCAAATTCTCATAATTCTCCTATTAAAGAATAAATTAATACCAATTCTTTAAATGAATATTTAAAGAACGTGGAAAGGGAATTGCAAGAACTTAAAGATCCAATTAATGTTAGTGAACCTAACAAGGAATCAGATAGTTTAAGTTCTTCACATAAGGATAAGATTTTGGATCTTGTTATATATGATGAGACGATTGCTGTTCATAATAGCTCTCTTATTGCTGATTCTATGTTTTCTAAGAAGTTGGAACTTGTTCTTTCTAATTCTTCTTCTGCTAAAGAAGATAATTCTTTATTTCCTGAGAAAGAATTTTGTGTGGAAAGTAATTCCTGTGCTTTAACTTTGACTTCTTTTTCTGATAATGAAGTTAATTCTTTGGAAAATGTGGATGTGAATAAAGACTTGGAGGAAGGTGAACTGGACTCAGGAGCTGTTAGTGAAATGGAATTATTGGTTGGTAAGAACAAGATTTGGCATTCTGTTTACAATACTAGAGGGAAGAATAAAAAGGTAAAGGATTTCAGTAAAGGTAAATGCATAGCTAAATCCAATTCCTTTCATAAATAATGATTAATTTCTTACTTTGGAATGTGAGAGGGGTTGGATCCCTTTCTATTAAGAATAGAATTAGAAGTTTATGTCGCATTCATCATGTTGAGTTTTTAGCTGTTATTGAACCTATGATTTGCAATACTAGGATTAACAATGTTGCTAGAATTTTGGGTTTTGAGAATTTTTTTGTTAACTCTTCTAACAAGATTTGGTTGTTTTGGTCTAGGAATGTTATTCTTAATGTGATTGAAGATTTAACTCAGGTTGTGAATGTCTCTATTTCTTATTTTGATGTTTTGGTTAAAGGTTCCATTGTTTATGCTTCTTGCAATATAATTGAGAGGAAAGTTCTTTGGGAGCAACTGTTTTCTTTTTCTTCTAACATTACTGAACCTTGGTTTATGGGAGGGGACTTTAACACCATTGTGCATGCTAAAGAAAGAAGAGGGGGTAATCCCCCTAATATGCATTCTATGGAAGATTTTTCCAATATGATTATTGATTGCAATCTTGTGGACATTGGTTTTGTGGGCTCCAATTTTACTTGGAATAATGGCAGAATATGGCAGAGATTAGATAGAATTTTATTTAACCAGTTTTGGATTGCTAATTGGCAAATTACTACTGTTGAACATCTTAGTAGGACTTTATCTGATCAATGCCCTCTATTAATTTCTATAAGAAAGGAGAATAGTCTTTCTAATTATATTCCCCCTTTTAGATTTCAGAATATGTGGACCCAACATCCTAATTTTCTTACTGTTGTGGATTCCAATTGGAATGCTGCTCTTGCTCCTGATAACTCTGTTAAGGGCATGATTAGATTTTGGTTTAAGCTTAAAAGACTTAAGCAATATTTGAATTGGTGGAATAAGCATCACTTTAAAAACATTTTTGCTAACATTAAAGATATGGAAGAGAAAATTTGTATGCTTGAAAAATTATCTTCGAATGACCCTTCCTTTTTAGCTAATTTGAACTTAGCCAAGGATCAGCTTATTCATTTTCAAGATATGGAAGAAACTTTTTGGAAACAAAAAGCTTCATCTAATCATATCTCGAATTGGGATCGTAATACTAAATATTTTCATGCCTTAGTCAATAAAAAGAAATCTATTAATCATATTAAAAAGATTAAGGATGAAAATGAGAATTGGATTTCAGATTCCTTGCTTTTTGATTCTGTTGTTAAGCATTTTTTTAATATTCTTTGTAGGAATGATAATATTCAACAACTTTATAATCCTCATCTTATTGACAAAATTATTTCTATTGAGGATAATATTTCTCTTACTTGTATTCCTTTTAAGAATGAGATTTTTATGGCTTTAATGACTATAAATGGTGATTCTACCGCTGTTACGGATGGCTATACTTCTTTTTTCTTTCAAACTTGTTGGCATATTATCAAAAAAGATTTAATTGATGCTGTTTTAGATTTCTTTAATGGTAATGCTATTCCTAAATACTTTACTTCTACTGCTCTTGTTTTAATTCCTAAAAAGGAGAATCCTGAAAGGTGGAATGATTTTAGACCTATTAGTTTATGTACTTGTTTCAATAAGATCATTTCCAAAATTATTGCTTTAAGATTAGGTCCTTTGTTACCTAATTATATTTCTTTAAACCAAACTGCTTTTGTCAAGGGTAGATTAATTTCTTATAATATTCTTCTAACTCAAGAGCTTGTTCATGACCTTGATTTGAAAGTTAGAGGTTGTAATATGTTGTTCAAAATTGATATTTCTAAAGCCAATGATTCGATATCTTGGAACTTCATACATAAGGTGCTTGGTCTTTTTGGTTTTTCTGAAAACTTCATTCTTCTTATACTAAACTTGGTGAACAACAATTGGTTTACTATTTTGATTAATGGTGTCTCTACTAGTTTTTTTCATTCTACTAATGGCCTTAGACCAGTAGATCCTTTATCTCCTTCTATTTTTATAATTACTATGGAATATTTTTCTAGATGTATTGATGCCATTTTTCAGCTTTATCCGAGCATATATTTTAGGACTAAAGCTGGTTTCCCTATTTCTCACTTATGTTTTGCGGATGATTTTATCATCTTTTACAATGGTAGCATTCATCATATTAAGAGAATTAAAAATTTTCTTGATTATTTCTATTTAGAAAGTGGATTAGCTATTAATGCCTCTAAAAGTTCTTTCTTCACTTCTCGTTATATTTCTTTGTCCAAGATCAATAAAATTTTGGTTCTTACTAATTTTTGTCACCAACATCTGCCTTTTAAATATCTTGGAGCTCCTATCTTTAAAGGTTTGAAAAAATATCATCTTTTTGATGAGATCATTCAAAAAATGTGTAATAATATTTCTGCTTGGGAACATCATTTTTTGTCCTATGTTTTGCAAATCTAGTTTTGATGATGACAAACATGTTTCCAGTGTATTTTGCTTGGCTAACCCGTTTCAGGCACAAAAGATCACGAATAACTCAAGCCAACTCAAGATCGGGTTAAGTGATTCCAATGTACTGTTTTTCTTTTTCTTGAGTTAATTGTAATGTAACTGATCCCCCTGCTAAGTAATCTTGCACACACACACACTCAGGGGGAGAGCTTGAGTGAGTTAGAGTTTCTGTTCATTTTTGTTCAGATCATCCTGGATGATATTCACATTAGGGGATGACTTACTCATTGTCAATTGTAATGACCACCCTTTTTCTGAGGAGAATAGAGGATGACTTACTCATTGTCCAGATCTTTGTTGATGATATAATTTTTGGATCTTCTGATAAGTATTTATGTGATGAGTTTTCTAAAATAATGAGTAAGGAGTTTGAGATGAGTAAGATGGGAGAATTATCCTACTTTTTGGGGTTTAGCATAAGGCAAATGGATGACGGAACATTTCTCAATCAATCTAAATACACTAAGGACATTTTGAAGAAATATGAAATGAACAAAGCCAAGCCAATCAATACTCCCATAAGCTCCTCTGTTCAGTTAGATAAAGATTCAAGTGGAAAATCTATTGATCAGAAGAAGTATAGAGGAATAATAGGATCACTGCTTTACCTGACTGCTAGCCGACCTGATATCATGTTTAGTGTCTGTCTTTGTGCTAGGTTTCAGGCTGATCCTAAAGAGTCCCACCTGACTGATGTTAAGAGAATTCTTAGATATCTTTTAGGGACCCCAACCTAAGAATCTGGTACCCTAGGCACATCACCTCTTTTGAGATCATTGGATATTCTGATTCTGACTTTGCGGGGTATAGGGTGGATAGAAAGAGCACTTCTGGAACTTGTCAATTCATAGGACAGTCTCTAGTCTCCTGGTCCAGTAGAAAATAGAACTCAGTTGCACTTTCCACTACTGAAGCTGAGTACATTGCCTTAGGGAGTTGTGTGGCCCAAGTTCTTTGGTTGAAGCAACAAGTCTTGGATTTAGGATTACCAGTGGGCATAATTTCTATTTTGTGTGATAATACTAGTGCCATCTACATCTCTAAGAATCCAATCCAACATTCTAGGACCAAACACATTGACATAAGGCATCATTTCATTAGGGACCATGTTACAAAAGGGGACATTGAGCTACATCATGTAGCAACTGAAAATTAGCTGGCTGACATATTCACTAAACCACTGGCCTTTGACTCATTCAGCATTTTGAGAACCAGATTAGGAGTGATTGATATAAATGCTTGATACTGATGACTGCTGATTTCTGATTATTCTGATTATTATTCTATTTTCTGTCAGTTAGTTTTTATTTTTGATTTGCTTATTTGCTTTCAGTTGTTTTTATTGGTTCTTTGTCTGTTGATTTCTATGTTAGCCTTGGTGTTAGTTTGATTTGAGTATTTACTTTGATGTGATTTTCTATCTGCATTTTATTTACAGTTTGATGCTTTTTAAAATCAGAACACTACTCAATATTTCTGCTAAACTGAATTTCTGACTAAGATTTTTTACCTTATTTTTATTTGGAAGCTGGTAAGCAGTGATTGATTCCACTGGATCTGTTAAAGGGAAGAAACATTGATGATTGTTTCTCTTCCTCTAACTCCTTTGCTGGTGTATTGTTTCTTTTGGATAAATATCCTTTTCAAAATTAAAATTTTAGTTTTTAAAAAAGAGATTGATTTTATCCTCCTACAGTAATCTACCTTATATCATTAGTGTTTTCAAAGTCTTGAGTCATTATTTTAATTTTCTAAACCAAGTGATTGCACTTATCACATGACGTTTGGCTTTTATTTTGTGAATTACTCTTCCTTATCGTGGAGAGCATCTCTTATATCTGGAAGGTAATTTTACAGTTGAGATCTTTTAATAATTTTGAGAGGGAGAAAGCTTACAAAAGAAGCACAGTGCGCCAAATCAATTGAAAAAGAGGCACAAAATGAGCCCAAAGCTGAAAAGATGCGAAATGTCGCCAACTAGAAGATACACAAAGTGTATCAAAAATGAAAAGATGCGCAAAGCACCAAATAAATTGAAAAAGAGGCACAAAATGAGCCCAACCAAGCTTTCTTCCCCTTCAGATCTTTAAATATCTTAAAAAATTCTGTGCGCCACTTAATATTTTCAACAGCTTGTGTTTGAAAATCCTGATTTTTGATTTTTTACTTTGTAACACTATTATATTAGATATTTTTCTGGAATGAGGCTTGAAAGGATCTCTTTTCGAATCTAATTTCTTTTCTTCTGAATTGGATGTTTATTTTGAAAGAGACTTGCATCGATTAGGTGCCCGAGGTGGGAGTTACGAAAGTCAATTTTTCCAACTTTTTCTAGTTTTCAGCGCGGTCAATCATCTCCTTATTGGTTTTTGAATTTTAAATCAAGGAAAAATTCTGATTTACTGGAGCAGTTTGATAAAAAAAAAACATTGCTTTTATGTAATTTTACTGTGAGTTTTATTCATTTTTGTTTTATTTTAGTTTTATGATTGTGTCTTTGGGATCCTGATCTGTCATCTCCATCTTCCATATTTTTTTTTTTCTTCACATCATCCTGGATGATTCACAGATCATCCTGGATGATCTTCTTCGTCCTGGATGATCCATAAATCATCCTGGAAGATCCATAAATCGTCCTGGACGATCCATTCAAAACCATCTCCACTCTGCTCCTACTGCTCAGAAACACCAATTATTGGTGATCGTCCTGGATGATACCTACATCATCCTGGATGATATGATCCATATCTTCCTGATCTGATCAAATGACTGACATTATACCAATTATTATCTATCATCCAGGATGATCCACTCCATCATCCTGGACGATCCACGTGTCAGCAGCTGGACGATTTGAATTCAGCCTGTCTGTCACACTTATTACACATCGTCCGGGACGATCCACCTAATCGTCATGGATAATACTCTTTGTCAACGGTCGTCCAGCCTGACTCCTTGGGATGATCGTCTGTGTCTAATCGTCCTGGATGATCGGACCGCCTTTTTGACCAATCGTCCAGGCCATAATAATTGCACCTATCATCCTGGACGATCTTGCGATTGTACCGGACGATCATGACAAATTCTATTTAAGCAGCCATTTTCTTAAGGATTTTTCACACTCTTCCTTCCAATCTCCCTCTACTTCCCTTCACTTTTGATTTCTAATGGCTGGTGGTAAATGATTACGGCAAAAGGGTGCGAGTTCCTCCCGGTGACATGTTGATCCTCGCTTCCCAAATGCAGCCGATCAGGCTGCTTACGAGCGCTATTGTGAGGTGGGGATCACACAGTCGAAAATAGTAAATCCCCGCACTCTTACTTATCCTGTTCTAGACCTCTTCGCACACACCTCCCTCACTTTCATCATGACTCTCGCCTTTCCTTTTAGCACGGAACTTCTTCAGGTTTTCTTTGCAAACTTGCGTATTTCTATTGATTATTCCACCCTCCGCTCGTATGTAAATCAGCATCCCGTCGAACTCACTAACCATGACTTTCATAACATTCTCCAACTTTCTGTCACTGGTGATAAACTCCACACACTTATCACCGACCCTTACTATGATTGGAGTGTCGCCAATCATTTCCTTTGCAATACAAATGCCCACTATCATGACAATGCTTGCACTACACTTCTTATGGATGCACGGACCATTCAGCATGTCCTTCATTCCTCCACCATTCCAAAGGCAGGGGATCAAATTCACATCACCACACAACTGTCCTTATCCACATACTATATTTTGGCCCATAGGGAATTTAATGCCACTGACATTATTATTCGATACATCGAGCACCTCACCACTATTAGGGATGCAGGTCATCGCCGTCGTCCCTAAAACCCTAAACCCTAAGCCCTAAAACCTAAGAACCATAAAAAAACCCCTAAAACTCTAAACCATAAAAACCATAAACCCTAAAACCATAAAACCATAAAAAATCCTAAACCCTAAGATCTAAAACTCTAACCACGAAACCCTAAACCCTAATCACTAAAAACTTTAAACCCTCAACCCTAAACCCTCAACCATAAACCCTAAACCGTAAACCCTAAAAACCTAAAACCTTAAACCCTAAACCTTCAAAAAAAAACCATAAATCCTAATAACCTTAAACCCTAAACCTTAAACACTAAATCGTAAAACCCTAAACCCTAAAACCCTAAAAAAATCTAAACCCTAAAAAAACCCTAAACCCTGCAACCTTAAAACATTAAAAAAGTTAAAACCCTAAACCCTAAAACCCTGAACCCTAAACACTAAAACCTAAACCCTAAACCCTAAACCCTAAAAACCCTAAAAAAAAACCTAAAACCCTAAAGCCTAAAAACCATAATTACCTAAAAAAAACCTAAACCCTAAAAACCATAAACCTCAAACCCTAAACCCAAAACCATAAACCCTAAACCCTAAACCCTAAATCCTAAAACCCTAAATCCTAAAACCCTAAAAAAACCCTAACACTAAACCCTAAACCCTAAAAAAACCCTAAACCCTAAAAATCCTAAAAAAACCTTAAAACTCTAAACCCTAAACCCTAAAAAATCCTAAACCCCAAACCCTAAACCCTAAAAACCCTATAACCGTAAACCCTAAAAAACTCTAAACCCTAAACCCTAAACCCTACAAATCTTTTAAAAAAACCCTAAAACCCTAAACCCTAAAAACCCTAAAAAACCCTAAATCCTAAACCCTAAAAACCCTAAAAAAAACCCTAAAAAAACACTAATCCCTAAAAACTTTAAACACTAAACCCTAAACCCTAAAACATAAACCCTAAAAAAAACCCTAAACCTTAAACCCTAAAAACCCTAAAACCCTAAAAAAACCCTAAACCCTAAACCCTAAAAAACCATGAACCCTCAAAACCCTAAAACCCTAAAAAACCCTAAACCCTAAAATCCTAAACCCTAAACCCTAAGCCCTAAAACCTAAGAATCATAAAAAAAACCCCTAAAACCCTAAACCATAAAAACCCTAAACCCTAAAACCCTAAAACTATAAAAAATCCTAAACCCTAAGACCTAAAAGTCTAACCACGAAACCCTAAACCCTAATCCCTAAAAACTCTAAACCCTAAACCCTAAACCCTCAACCCTAAACCCTCAACCCTAAACCCTAAATCGTAAACCCTAAAAACCTAAAACCTTAAACACTAAACCTTAAAAAAAACATTAAATCCTAATAACCTTAAACCCTAAACCTTAAATACTAAATCATAAAACCCTAAATCCTAAAACCCTAAAAAAATCGTAAACCCTGCAACCTTAAAACATTAAAAAAAGTTAAAACTCTAAACCCTAAAACCCTGAACCCTAAACACTAAAACCTAAACCCTAAATCCTAAACCCTAAAAACTCTAAAAAAAAACCAAAAACCCTAAAGCCTAAAAACCATAACTACCCAAAAAAAACCTAAACCCTAAAATCCTTAAACCTTAAACCCTAATCCCAAAACCATAAACCCTAAACCCTAAACCCTAAACCCTAAATCGTAAAACCCTAAACCCTAAAACCCTAAAAAAACCCTAAACCTAAACCCTAAACCCTAAAAAAACCCTAAATCCTAAAAATCCTAAAAAAACCTTAAAACTCTAAACCCTAAACCCCTAAAAATCCTAAACCCCAAAACCTAAACCCTAAAAACCCTATAACCGTAAACCCTAAAAAACTCTAAATCCTAAACCCTAAACCCTAAGAAACCCCTAAACCTTAAAACCTTAAAAAACCCTAAACCCCAAACCCTAAAACCCTAACCACTAAATCGTAAACCCTAAACCCTAAACCCTAAACCCTAAATCCCTAAAAACCCTAAACCCTAAACCCTAAACCCTAAAAACCCTAAATCGTAAATCCTAAAACCCTTAAACCTCAACCCTAAACCCAAAACCCTAAACCATAAAAACACCCTAAACCCTAAAAACCTTAAACACTAAACCATAAAACCCTAAACCCTAAAACCCAAAAAAAAAGCCCTAAACCCTTAACCCTAAACCCTAAACCTTAAAAAATAAAAAAAAAACCCTAAAATAATAAACCCCAAAAATAACCCTAAAACCCTTAACCCTAAACCCTAAAACCCTAAAAACCCTAAACACTAAATCCTAAAACCCTAAAACCCTAAAAAACCCTAAAACCCTAAACCCTAAACCCTAAATCCTAAACCCTAAAAATCTTTTTAAAAAAATCCTAAAACCCTAAAACTAAAAGCCCAAAAAAAAACACCTAAAAAAACACTAATCCCTAGAAACCTTAAACACTAAACCCTAAACCCTAAAACTTATAACCCTAAAAAAAACCCTAAACCTTAAACCCTAAAAATCTTAAACCCTAAACCCTAAAACCTTAAAAAAACCTAAACCCTAAAAAACCCTAAACCCTTAAAACCCTAAAACCCTAAAAAACCCTAAACGCTAAAACCCTAAACCCTAAACCCTAAGCCCTAAAACTTAAGAACCTTAAAAAAACCACTAAAACCCTAAACCATAAAAACCCTAAACCCTAAAACCCTAAAACCATAAAAAATCCAAAACCTTAAGCCCTAAAACTCTACCACGAAACCCTAAACCCTAATCCCTAAAAACTCTAAACCATAAACCCTAAACCCTAAACCCAAAACCCTCAACCCTAAACCCTAAATCGTAAACCCTAAAAACCCTAAACCCTAAACCCTAAACCTTAAAAAAAAAACCTTAAATCTAATAACCTTAAACACGAAACCTTAAACACTAAATCGTAAAACTCTAAACTCTTAAACCCTAAAAAAATCCTAAACCCTAAAAAAACCCTAAACCCTACAACCTTAAAACCTAAAAAACCTTAAACCCTAAACCCTAAAACCCTGAACCATAAACACTAAAACCTACACCCTAAACCCTAAACCCTAAACCATAAAAAACCTTAAACCCTAAACCCTAAATCACGAACCCCAAACACTAAAAACCCTTTAAAAAAACCCTAAAACCCTAAACCCTAAAAACCTTAAACCCTAAACCCTAAACCCTAAACCCTAAACACTAAACACTAAACCCTTAAAAAACCCTAAACCCTGAAGACCTTAAACCTTAAACCCTAAACCCTAAACCTTAAAACCCTTAAACCTTAAAAAACCCTAAACCCTAAAAATCCTAACAACATAAACCCTAAACCCTAAATCCTGAAAACCCTAAAAAACTCTAAACCCTAAAAACCCATTTAAAAAGTACCTAAAACCCTAAACCCTAAAAATCCTAAAATACCCTAAAAACCCTAAACCCTACACCCTAATCCCTAAACACTAAAAACCCTTAAAAAATCCAAAAACCCTAAACCCTAAAAACCCTAAAAAACCCTAAATCCTAAATCCTAAACCCAAAAAAAACCATAAATCCTAAACCCTAAAACCATAAACCCTAAAACCCTAAACCCTAAAAACCCTAAACCCCGAAAAAACCCTAAACCTAAAACCATAAAACCCTAAAAGACCCTAAACCCTAAACCCTAAACCCTAAAGCATAAATTCCTAAAAACCCTAAACCCTAAATCAAAAACCATAAAACCTAAACCCTAAATCCTAAACCCTAAAAACCCTAAACCCTAAACCCTAAACCATAAACCCTAAAACCCTAAACCCTAAACACTTAACCCTAAACCCTAAACCCTAATCCTAAACCTTAAAAAACAACTCTAAACCCTAAAAACCTTAAACACAAAATCCAAAACCCTAAACCCTAAACCATAAAGCCCTAAACCCTAAAACCCTAAGGAAAAACACTAAACCCTAAACCCTATACCATAAACCATGAAACCCTAAAACCCGAAAAAACCCTGAACCCTAAACCCTAAACTCAAAAAACCTAAAAATAAAACCCTAAAACCCAAAACCCTAAAAACCAAAAAAAAACCCTAATAAATCCTAAACCCTAACCCTTGAACCCTAAAAACCGTTAAAAAAAATACTAAAACCTTAGACCCCAAACACTAAAAACCCTAAAAAACCCTAAACCCTAAACCTTAAACCCTAAAAAAAACTTAAACCCCAAAAACCTTAAAGCTTAAACCCTAAACCTTAGACCCTAACCTCTAAACTCTAAAAAAATCCGTAAAGCCTAAAAACCATAATCCCTAAACCCTAAACCCTAAAACCCTAATCACTAAAACCCTAAAAAAATCCTAAACCCTAAACATTAAAAACACAAAATCTTAAACCCTAAAAAACCCTAAACCCTAAACCCTAAAACCCTAACCGCTAAACCCTAAATCCTAAACCCTAAACCCTAAACCATAAATTTCTAAAAATCCTAAACCCTAAACCGAAAACCCTTAACCCTAAACCCTAAATCCTTAACCCTAAAAACCATAAACCCCAAAACCTAAACCCTAAAACCTAAAACCCTAAACCTTAAACCCTAAACCCTAAACCTTAAAACACTATATCGTAAAATCATAAACCCTAAAACCCTAAAAAAATCCTAAATCCTAAATCCTAACCCTTAAACCCTAAAACCCTTAAAAACCTAAAACCCTAAAAGCCTAAACCCTAAAAATCCAAAAAAGCCCTAATAAACCCTAAACCCTAAACCCTAAACCCTAAACCCTAAAAAGCCTTTAAAAAAAAATCTAAAACCCTAAACCCTAAACCCTCAAAACCCTAAAAGTCCCTAAACCCTAAACCCTAAAAAAACCATAAACCAAAAAACCCTAAACCCTAAACCAAATAAATCCTCAACCCTAAACCCTAGACTCTAAAAAAATCATAAACCCTAAAATCCTTAAACCCTAAATAACCCTAAACCCTAAACCCCAAATCGTTAGCCCATAAACCCTTAACCCTAAATCCTAAATGCTAAACCCTAAACCTAAACCCTAAAACTCTGAAACCCTAAAAACCCTAAAAAACCCTAAACCCTAAATCCTAAACCCTAAAAACCCTAAAAAAAACCCTAAAACCCTAAAGCCTAAAGCCTAAACCCTAAAAATCCTAAAAATCCTAAAAACCCTAAAAAACCCTAAACCCTAAACCCTAAAAACTCTAAAAAAACCCTAAAACCCTTAAACCCTAAACACCTTAAAAAATATTAAACCCTAAACCCTAAATCGTAAGCCCTAAACCCTAAAAACCCTATAAAAACACCCTAAAACCCTAAACCCTAAAAACTGTAAAATACCAAAAAAAACTACAAAACCCTAAACCCTAATCCCTAAAAACAATTTTAAAAAAACCCTAAAACCATAAACCCTAAACCCTAAACCCCAAAAACCCAAAAAACCCTAAACCTTAAACCCTAATCCCTAAACCCTAAACCTTCAACCCTAAAAAAAACTTAGACCCTTAAAAAACTTAGACCCTATACCGTAAACCCTAAACCCTAAACTCTGAAACCCTAAAAAAAACCTAAACCCTAAAAACCCTAAACCCTAAAAAACCCTAAACCCTAAAACCCTAAAACCCTAAAAAACCATAAACCCTAAACCCTAAAACCCTAACCACTAAACCCTAAACCCTAAACCATAAACCCAAAACCCTAAACCCTAAACCCTAAACCCCAAACCCTAAACCCTAAACCCAAAACCTTAAATCCTAAAAAATACTCTAAACCTAAAAACCTTAAACCCTAAACCCTAAACCCTATACCCTAAACAGTAAAACCCTAAAACCCTAAAAAACCCCTAATCCCTAAAACCCTAAACCCTAAAACCTAAACCGTAAAAACCTAAAAATAAAACACTAAAACCATAAATCCTAAACCCTAAAAACCCTAAAAAAACCTAAACCTAAACCCTAAACCCTAAACCCTAAAAACCCTAACAAAAAAACTCATAAGCCTAAACCCTAAGCCCTAAAAACCCTAAGCCTTAAACCCCAAAAAAAATCTTAAATCCTATAAACCATAAACCTCAAAACCTAAACCCTGAACCCTAAACCCTAAACCCTATAAATCTTAAGCCCTAAACTATAAACCCTAAAAAAATCCTAACCGCTAAAAGCCTTAAACCCTAAAAAACCCTAAACCAAAACCCTAAATCCTAAAACGATAACCCATAAACCCTAAACCCTAAAAACCTTAAAAAAACCCAAAAACCCTATACCCTAAACCCTAAATAGCCTAAAAAATACTAAAAAACACTAAACCCTAAAAACCTAAAAAAACCCTAAACCAGAAAAACCTTAAACCCTAAATACTAAACCCTAAACCCAAAAATCCCTAAAAAAAACCCTAAAACCAAAAATCCTAAATCCTAAACGCTAAAAAACCCTAAAAAACCTTAAACCATACGACCTAAACACTAAAAACCCTAAAAAAACCCTGAAACCTGAACTCTAGAGCCAAGAAATCCATAAAAACCCTAAACCCTAAACCTTAAAACCCAAAAAAATCCTAAACCTTAAACCATAAACCCTAAATCCTAAACCTTAAACCGTAAAAAAAACCCTAATCCCTAAAAATCTTAAACGCTATACCCTAAACCCTAAACCCTAAAACCTAAACCCTAAAACTCTAAAACCCTAAAAAAAACCATAAACCCTAAACCCTAAAATCCTAACCACTAAACCCTAAACCCTAAACCATAAACCCTAAACCCAAAGCCCTAAACACTAATCCCTAAACCCCAAACCCTAAACCCTAAACCCTAAACCCTCAACCCTAAAACCCTAAACCCTAAACCCTAAACCCTAAAAAAAACTCTAAACCTAAAAACCTTAAACCCTAAACCCTAAACCCTAAACTGTAAACCCTAAAAACCTAAAAAACAAAACCCTAATATTACAAATCTAGTTTTAAAGATTATGATTTTGATGATAGCAAACAATGTTGTCTTTGGTTGGCTGTTTTAATCTTTTAGGTATGTAGGTTCAATTATAAGTTCAAGCCAGTCCAAGATCGAGCAGTCTGTTTTGAAATCTAGGTCCAATATACTTTTTCATCTTTATTGAGTCAAATGCTATATAACTGATCCCCTAGCTAAGTAACCTTATACACACACGCACAGAGGGAGAGCTTTACTGAATTAGAGTTACTGTTTAATTTTTATTCAGATCATCCTGGACGATATTCACATTATTTTGGATGATCCAGTGCAAACAAAAACCCTAATTAGGATGATCATGTTAAGTCAGCTTGATTAAGCTGATCATTCTAAAATATGAAATTTTCATCTGCCAGATCAAGTTAGGCAAGTTTTATTTTAAGAGATTTGATCTAATCATCCTGGATGATTCGTGTATCATCCTAGATGATCCATTACAATCATGCCTAAATTAGTCTAGTGATTAAGGAAAGTAATTAAGGTCTGATTGATTTGATCATATCATCCTGGATGATCGCAGGATCATACGGGATGACGTGTTAAAAATCCTGACCGTCCAGCATGTTTCACCTGTATGGCTAGAGTGGTGCTTAGAATAAATTTGACACTTTTTGAACTAATCGTACAGGATGATAGAGATATTATCCTGGATGATCAAGTCATTTTTAGGTCATCCAACACAAATTCCTCTGGATGACCAGAGCAGTCTTCTGGACAAAATTCCTTAACTTATACTAATCATCCCGGACGATCGCAGAATCGTACATGATGATCTGAATAACTTTTTCTACTAATCATCCAGAAGAGCCAGATCATCCAGGATGAAATAGATGATTTTGAACTGATCATAAAGGATGATCGAGCGACTGTCCTAGATGATATGGGCCGACTAGTTAAGATTTAGGGTAAATTTTGAGCCCCCTTATACAAGATCTTTTTTTTCAACAAGAAAAATCTTTTGCCACTTTCCTTTACAGAGAAACCCTAGAGAGAGAGAGAGTTTCGGAGAGAGAGAGGATCTTGTGAGAGGGAGTTTGTGAGGGATTTATAAAGGTTACTCCAAGCAAGGATCAGAGTCATCTTCTCAGTTCGTCTCTTATACTCTCGGTGTTCTCTGTGGGAGGATCATTCGTAAGAAGATTTGGGTTCTTTGACCGCTTCAGGTGGAAGCGAAATGAGTTCAGGTTCTCTGCCTGCTTCAGGAGGAAGCGAAAGGAGTCTGGGATCTCTGCCCATTTCAGGGGGAAGCGAAAGGAGTTCAAATTCTCTGCCTCATCGGGTTGGTGGAAAGGAGTTTTATACAGGCTTCTCCGCCTTGCTGTGGGAGTAGAAGGAGAGTCACTTTTGTTTCAGTGCAATACCTGGAGGAGAGGCTCTGGGGAGTGGACGTAGGTCAAGTTGACCGAACCACTACAAAATCTGGGGTGTTCTTTCTGATTATTTTCTACACTTTAGTTTTCTATTATTATCTTCTTAGGTGAAATATACGGTTGATCTCTTTGTTTATATGTTTACTTATTTCTGCTGCAAATCATCGAAAAGATTTATCCTGTTGCTCTCAAATTTTTTAATAACCAATTCAACCCCCTTCTTGGTTAGCCTCGGGACTAGTTCATCAGGGCTTAACACCTCTATCAAACTTTCAAGTGGTATTATAGAGGGATTCATAAAATATAGTTTTAAAAAACTATTGAAATTGATCCATGGCTAACTTTGGTAATCATAATACTGCTGAAGGTTATTCAGTTACACGACCACCATTATTTGATAACAAACCTTTTGATTTTTGGAAAACTTGCATGTCCACTTTTCTTCAATCTATAAATTATCGCATTTGGATGCTTATTAAGGAAGGCTATGAACCACCTTTTAGAATGATTAACGAAGTTAAAACTGAACTGTCTTTCATTGATTGGACTTTTGATGATCGTGACTTAGCCCAACTGAAAGCCAAATATTTGAACTATTTTTTCTGTGCCTTAAAATCTGAGGATTACATGTGTGTTTCTACTTGTATAACTGACAAAGAAATTTGGGATAGATTGTGCATCACTTATGAAGGTACAACTATAGTTAAACAGTCTAGGTTAAATATATTACTGCATAACTACGAACATTTTCGCATGAAACCTTCTGAGTCTATTTCTAAAGTGTATATGAGCTTCACTCAAATTATCACTTCTTTACATGCTTTAGGAAGAGAACTTACAAATTATAAAAAAGTTAATAAGATTTTTAGATGTTTACATTCTTCATTTGATGCTAAGATAACTACAATTACTGAATCGAAAGATTTGAATAATTATTCTTTTGATAACTTATTTGGGTCACTCATTGCTTACGAGTAAGGGGTGAACAAAAGACAGCTTGATGCAGGTGAGAAGAAGAAGGAGAAAACTGTGGCGCTGAAGGCCAATGATACTGACACTGATTCTTTCGGGTCTGATAGTGATGATGTTGCCTTAACCACTAGGCAATTCAAAAGCTTTCTAAGGAAGAAACATAAGAACTTTCAAAAGTGGAACAAGGGTAATTCCAGTAAAAATTTTAAAGGCTCATCTAATACTATTTGTTTTGAATGCAGGAAACCTAGACACATTAAGGCTGATTATCCTACACTTAAAGCTCACCCAAGCAAGGAAAAGGGTGAGGAGAAACCAAAATTTAGGAAGGACAAGAAGCGGATACAAAAGGCATTCTGGGCAGATTTCGTATCCGACTCTTCTGAGACTGAAGCTAAAGAGGAGGAAACCAACTTGTGTCTGATGGCTGATGATCGTCTTGGTCAGTCTGACTAGGAAGAGGTATGTGAGCTTACTTATGATCAATTATTTGAAGTATCTGAAAGAATTCATGCATCATATAGAAAGCTTAAGAAAACTCATGCTAGCCTGAAACTAGAATTTTTGAATTTATAAAAAGAGCATGATTCTGTAGTTAATGATCATTCCACACTTGACAGCAATCACATGTCTTTACTTGATGAATTTGATGAACTGAACAAAAAGTATTCTAATCTGATTATTGAGCATGATTCATTAAAAACCTAACATGTTGATTTAGAAAGAGCTTTTAAAGAATTAGACAACATGGCATGTGAAGTGGAGAGCAGTAATAGAGCATTGAAATTTGAAATTACAAGTTTGAAGAAAGAAAATGAATTTCTAAAAGTTAAAATCAGTGTTTTTGAGAAAAATAAAATACCCCCTACTTTTGCACAGTTTTATACACCTCCACCTTTTGAAGAATCTATTTCAAAATCATCAAAGCATGTTTCATTCAAACCTAGGAAGAGGCACTATCACCCATGTAGATTAGTTAACCCTTTGCCTGGTGCTAGATGTTTTTCTTGTGGAATGTTAGGACACGTCTCCCACACCTGCATTGTTCACCATAGTACACATTGGGTGTGGAAGCCCAAATTACCTGTTTCACAGCACATCACATATGCATTGCATTCTTCTTTTCATAAGAAGGAACCCAAACCTGTTTAGGTTCATAAATCTGACATTTGATGATTTTATAGGTGTGCTCTCACATAAGACCTCATGAGAGCGTGTGGTACCTAGATAGGGGATGTTCAAGACACATGACTGGAGATGCAAATCAGTTCATATCACTATAGGCCAGGGCTGGAGGTAAGGTTAAACTTGAAGATAACACCACTAGGAGGGTGGTAGGTTCAGGTATAATTGGTAATTTAAAGAATTTTATGATTGATAATGTCTTGTTTGTAGATGGATTAAAACACAACCTGCTGAGCATCAGTCAACTCTGTGACAAAGGATACAACATCAAATTCCTGCCCACTTACTACATTTTAAGCTTAAATGATAAAAGTATTTTGCACGGATAAAGGATCAACAATGTCTACATGCTGGATGTAAGTTGCTTTAAAGCTAATGCTTCAATTTGCTTAAAAACTACAGCTGATGAGTCTTGGTTGTGGCACAGGAGATTATGTCATGCCAGTATGAAAACCCTTAGGAGAGTCACCCAAAAGGACTTAGTTAGAGGTACCCCCAAGCTTAAGTTCACAAAGGACCACCTGTGTGATGCCTGTCAGTTAGGGAAGCAAGTCGAGTCTTCCTTTCACTCTGTTAAAGACATTAGCACCTCTAGACCTTTAGAAGTCCTTCACATGGATCTCTTTGGAACCATTAACACTGCTAGCTTAGGACGGAAAGTCTATGGTTTTGTGATTATTGATGATTACTTAAGGTTCACTTGGATTAAATTTCAGTCACATAAATCTGAGTCATTTGATGAATTTATGTCCTTCTCCGCTTGGATTCAGAGGAAGTTAGGTTGTGATATCTTGACTATTCATAGTGATCATGGTGGAGAGTTTGAAAATATGAAGTTCGGAAGTTTCTATGAGGAGCAAGGGATTAGTCATAATTTTTTGGAAGCTCCTAGGACCCCTCAGCAGAATGGGGTAGCTGAAAGGAAGAACAGGACCTTAGTGGAAGCCGCTAGAGCCATGCTTGCTGAGTATTCACTTCCAAAATACTTTTGGGCTGAAGCGGTGAACACTGCCTGTTATGTGCTGAATAGGGTGAATGTTAGATCCAATCTGAATAAGACACCTTATGAGATCATTAAGGGTAGAACTCCAAACCTGTCCCACATCCTTATCTTTGGCTATAAGGTTTTAATTCCAAAAAACTGGAAATCATCCTTAAGATAGTTTGACCCCAAATCTGATGAAGGAGTGTTCTTAGGCTACTCCAGTGTGGGAAAATCCTTTAGGATGTTTAATAAAAGGACTTTAATGGTGGAAGAGACAACTCATGTGGTGTTTGATGAATCTGATCCTAAGATGACTAGAGTTAAGGAAGAAGAAGAGATAGGGGAGATTACCCAAGGGGTTGAAAATGTAAATTTGGAGGAAAGGGTAGAACCTCAAACCACTTTGCCTAGAGATTAGAGATATTCTTCAAGTCATCCTAAAGAAGTGATCTTAGGAGACCCTTCTGAAGGTGGTAGAAATAGCCATGGACTTAGGAAGGAAGTAAACCATTCTGCCTTTATCTCAATGACTGAACCCACCAACATCAATTAAGCCCTTTCTGATGAATTTTGGATCTTAGCTATGCAAGAGGAACTGAATCAATTTGTAAGGAATGATGTTTGAGAGTTAGTAGAAAAACCTAGGAATCAAAGTATAGTGGGAACCAAGTGGGTCCTTAAGAATTAGATGAATGACTCTGGTGTGGTGGTTAGGAATAAAGCAAGATTGGTACTAGGGGTACAATTAAATTGAAGGGATTAATTTTGAGGAGACCTTTGCCCCTGTAGCTAGATTAGAAGCCATTAGGATGCTACTAGCCTTTGCCTGTTACAAGGGATTTAAGTTATTTCAAATGGATGTTAAGAGTGCCTTTTTAAATGGGGTAATAAAATAGGATATTTTTGTAGAACAACCCCCAGGTTTTAAGAGTTCCCAATATCCAAATCATGTTTACAAATTAAAAAAGGCCCTATATGAATTTAAACATGAACCCAGAGCTTGGTATAAGAGGCTTAGCACATTCCTGTTATAAAGAGAGTTTGTTAAGGGGAGTGTAGACACTACCCTTTTTTTGAGGAGAGTAGGGGATGATTTACTCATTGTCTAGATCTATGTTGATGATATAATTTTTGGATCTTCTAATAAACATTTATGTGATGAGTTTTCTAAAATAATGAGTAAGGAGTTTGAGATGAGTATGATGGGAAAACTGTCCTACTTTTCGGGGTTTTGCATAAGGCAAATGGATGATGGAACCTTTCTCAATCGATGTAAATATATTAAGGACATTTTGAAGAAATATGAAATGGATAAAGCCAAGCCATTCAACACTCCCATGAGCTCCTCTGTTCAGTTAGATAAGGATTAAAGTGGAAAATCTGTTGTTTAGAAGAAGTATAGAGGAATAATAGGATCACTACTTTACCTGACTTCTAGCCAACCTGATATCATGCTTAGTGTTTGTCTTTGTGCTAGGTTTCAGGCTGATCCTAAAGAGTCCAACCTGACTGCTGTTAAGAAAATTCTTAGATATCTTTTAGGGACGCCAAACTTAGGAATCTAGTACCCTAGGTACAGCACCTCTTTCAAGATTATTGGATATTTTGATTCTAACTTTACAGGGTGTAGGGTGAATAGAAAAAGCACTTCTGGAACTTATCAATTCATAGGATAGTCTTTAGTCTCCTAGTCCAGTAGAAAATAGAACTCAGTTGCACTTTCCACTGCTAAAGTTGAGTACATTACCTTAGGAAGTTTTGTAGCCCAAGTTCTTTAGTTGAAGCAACAAGTCTTGGATTTAGGATTACCTGTGGGCACAATTTCTATTCTGTGTGATAATACTAGTGTCATCTGTATTTCTAAGAATCCAATCCAATATTCTAGAACCAAACACATTAATATAAGGCATCACATTATTAGGGACCATGTTATAAAAAGGGATATTGAGCTACATCGTGTAGCAACTGAAAATCAGCCGGCTGACATATTTACTAAACCACTGGCCTTTGACTCATTCAGTATTTGGAGGACCAGATTAGGTGTGATTGACATAAATGCTTGATTCTGATGACTACTGATTTCTGATTTGTCTGTTTTCATTTTGATAATTCGATAGGGATGTTAAGCCCTGATAAACTAGTCCCGAGGCTAACCAAGAGGGGGGGTGAATTGGTTATTTAAAAATTCGAGAGTGATAGTAAAAATCTTTTCGATGATTTGCAGTGGAAACAAGTAAAACACACAAGCAAAAAGATAAAACACAGATTTCACCAAAGCAGATAATCACAGAAAACTAAAGTGTAGAAAGTAATCAGAAAGAATATACCAGATTTTTATAGTGGTTCGGTCAACTTGACCTACGTCCACTCCCCGGAGCCTCCCCTCTGGGTATTGCACTAAACCAAAGTGACTCTCCTTATGCTCCCACAGCAAGGCGGAGAAGCCTGTACAAAAACTCCTTTCCACCGACACGGTGAGGCAGAGAACTTAACCTCCTTTCACTTCCTCCTGAAGTAGGCAGAGAAGCTCGAACTCCCTTCACTTCCTCCTGAAGCAGGCAGAGAACCTGAACTCCTTTCGCTTCCCCCTAAAGCGGGCAGAGAACCTGGATCTTATTTCGACTGGTCCTCTCACAAAGAACACCAACAGGACGAGAGATGATGAACGGAGAAGACGACTCTGATCCTTGCTTGGAGCAACTTTTGTCAATCCCTCACAAACTCCCCCTCACAAGATCCTCCCACTCTCCCAAACTCTTTCTCTCTTTAGGGTTTCTCTGTAAAGAAAAGTGGCAAAGATTTTTCTTGTTGAAAGAAAAAGATCTTTTATAGGAGGGCTCAAAATTTACCCTAAATCTCGACTGGTCGGCCTAGATCATCCAGGATGATCGATAGATCATCCTGTACGATCAGTTCAAAATCAGCTGTTCCAGCCTGGACGATATTACTCTTCTAGACAATTAGTGGAAAAAATTATTCACATCGTCCCGTATGATTCTGTGATCGTCCGGGATGATTAGTATAAATTCAGGAATTTCGTCCAGAAGACCGTTCTTGTCGTCCAGAGAAACTTGTGCTAGACGACCTAAAAATGACTTGATCATCCAGGACGATACGTATCTCGTCCCGTACAATTAGTTTAAAAAGTGCACAAATCATCCTAAGCACCTCTCTGAATATACAGCTGAAACACACTAGACGATCATGATCGTCCCAAAAGATCCTGCGATCATCCTGGACGATATGATCATATCAATTAAATTGTAATTACTTTCCTTAATTACCAGACTAATTTAGGCATAATTGTACTGGATCGTCCAAGATGATACACGTATTGTTCGGGACGATCAGACCAAATATCTTAAAATAAAAACTTACCTAACTTTATCTAGCGGCATAGAATTTCTGATTTGAGCCTATCACCCCGTACGATGTATAGATCGTCCAGAAGGATCAGCTTAATCAGACAGACTTAACTTAGTCACCCTAATTAGGGTTTCTATTTTTACTTGATCGTCTTGGACGATGTGAATATCGTCCAGGATGATCTGAACAAAAAATTGAACAGAAACTCTAATTCACTCAAGCTCTCCCCCTGAGTGTGTGTGTGCAAGGTTACTTAGCTAGGGGATCAGTTACATTATAATTGAGTCAAGAAAAGGAAAAATAGTACATTTTAGACACACTTGGTCCTGATCTTGAGTTGTCTTGAGTTGATTTTGATCTTTTATACCTGAAATGGATTAGCGAAGCAAAATAGAATACAAATATATTTGTCATCATCAAAACCAGATTTACAACACATTCTATTTCTGTTAGTTAGTTATTTGATTTGATTATCTATTTTTTATTTTTTATTTTATTGATTTCTATTTTAGCCCTGTTGTTAGTTTAATTTGAGTATTTATTTTGATGTGATTTCCTACTTGTTATTATTTACTGTTTTATCTCTTTTAAAATCAGATCACTGCTCACTACTGCTGATAAACTAGATTTCTGACTGAGAGTTTTGCCTTATTTTTATTTGGAAGCTGGTATGCAGTGATTGATTCCACTGGATCTGTTAAAGGAAAGAAATATTGATGATTGATTCTCTCTCTCTAACTCCTTTAATGGTGTATTATTTCTTTTCGATAAAAATCTTCTTCAAAATTAAAAAGTTGGTTTTTAAAATAGAGATTTATTTTATCTTCCTACGGTAATCTACCTCATATGAATAGTATTTTCAAAGTTTTGAGTCATTGTTATGATTTTCTAAACCAAGTGATTGCACTTATCATACAATTTATGGTTTTTATTTTGTGCATTACTCTTTCTTATGGTAGATAGTGAGCTTTATCGTCTCTTATGTCTGTAAGGTAATTTTACAGCTGAGATTCTTTAACAATTTTGAGATGGAGAAAGCCTTCAAAAGATGCGCAAAGAGCGCCAAATGAAAAGAAGCACAAAATTAGCCCAAACTGAAAAGATGCGCAAAGTCGCCAAAAATTTGAAAGAATACACAAAGTGTATCAAAAATTAAAAGATGCGTAAAGCACCAAACAAATTTGAAAAGGGGCACAAAATTAGCCCATAAAGAAATAGGCTTTTTTTTTCTTTCAGATCTTTAAATGTCTTAGAAAAATCCATGCACCACTTAATATTTTCAAAATCTTGTGATGAAAATCATGATTTCTGATTTTTTACTTTGTAATAATATTATATCAGATATTTTTTTGGAACGAGACTTGAAAGGATCTCTTTTCGAATCTAATTTTTTTTCTTCTGAATTAGATTTTTGTTTTGAAAGAAATTTACACATATAAGGTGTCAGAGGTGGGAGTTACGAAAGTTGATTTTTCAACTTTTCTGGATTTCAGCAATGTCGATCATCTTCTTATTGGTTTTTGGATTCAAAATCAAGAGAAAATTTTAATTTACTGGAGCAGATCGATTCAAAAAAAAATTCATTATTTTTGAGTGTTTTTATGTTTCTGGTTTCAAGTTTTATTTACTGTACTTTTGTTTTTCATTTTATTGTATGTGTTTTTGGGATCTGTGATCGTTCATCTCCATCCTTCATCTTTTTCATTTTTTCTTCACATCGTCCTGGACGATACCCACATCATCCTGGACGATCTTCTTTGTCCTAGACGATCCATACATCATCCTGGATGGTCCCTTTAAATCATCCCCACTCTGATCTGAAAGTTCGATAGGGATGTTAAGCCTTAGTGAACTAGTCCCGAGGCTAACCAAGAGGGGGGTAAATTGGTTATTTAAAAATTTCACGATAACAATGAAAATCTTTTTATAACGTGCAGCGGAAACGAATTAAAACAATGATAAAAAGATCAACCAAAGATATTCACCCAAGCAGTTAATATCAGAAAAGTAAAGTGCAAAACTGAATCAGAAAAGCAAACCAGATTTTATAGTGGTTCGGTCAACTTGACCTACGTCCACTCCCCGGAGCCTCCCCTCTGGGTATTGCACTAAACAAAAAGTGTCTCTCCTTTTGCTCCCACAGCAAGGCGGAGAAGCCTGTACAAACACCTCCTTTTCACCACACGGTGAGGCAGAGAATCTGACCTCCTTTCGCTTCCTCCTGAAGCAGGCAGAGAACCTTCGAACTCCTTTCGCTTCCTCCTGAAGCAGGCAAAGAACCTTTGAACTCCTTTTGCTTCCACCTGAAGCGGGCAGAGAACCCCGGATCTTCTTGCAAACGATCCTCCCACGACGAACACCGACTAAACGAAAGACGACGAGCGGAGAAGATGACTCTGATCCGTGGACGGAGCAACCTTAGTGAATCCCTCACTAACTCCCCCTCACAAGATCTTCTCTCTCTCTCCAAACTCTCTCTCTCTCTAGGGTTTCTCAGGGAAGGAAGGCAGCAAAAAGATTGTTCTTAAATTTGGAAAAGTTCTTAAAATTTGCCCTAAATCACAACTGGTCGGCCAAGATCGTCCAGGAAGATCGATAGATCGTCCTGTACGATCAGTTCAAATTCAGCTGTTTCAGCCTGGACGATTAGGCTCTTCTGGACGATTAGTAGAAAAAGTTGTTCATATCGTCCGGTACGATCATGCGATCGTCCGGGATGATTAGTGCAAATCGAGGCAAATCGTCCAGAAGACAGTTCGGGTCGTCCAAAGAAATCTGTACTGGATGACCAAAAAATGACTTGATCGTCCAGGACGATAGGGACATCGTCCTGTACGATTAGTTCAAAAAGGCCCTAAATCGTCCTGTACACAGTTCGGGTCATACAGCTGAAATGCACTAGACGATCACGATCGTCCGGGATGATCCTACGATCTTCCAGGACGATGTGATCGTATCAATTAAATATTAATTGCTTTCCTTAATTACCAGACTAATTTAGGCATGATTGTAGTGAATTGTCCAGGACGATACACGTATCGTCCGGGACGATCAGAACAAAATACTTAAAATAAAACTTGCCTAACTTAATCTGGCGGCTGAGAATTTCTAATTTGGGCATATCGTCCCGTACGATCTGGAGATCGTCCAGGACGATTTGCTTAATCAGACCCTCTTAACTTAGTCGCCCTAATTAGGGTTTCTATTTTAACTGGATCGTCCAGGGCGATGTGGACATTGTCCAGGACGATCTGAACAAAATTTTTAACAGAAACTCTAATTCACTCAATCTCTCTCCCTGAGTGTGTGTGTGCAAGGTTACTTAGCTAGGGAATCAGTTACATTACAATTGACTCAATAAAAAGAAAAATCATACATTTGACACACTTGGACCCGATCTTGAGTTGGCTTGAGTGGCTCGCGGTCTTTTGTGCCTGAAATAGATTAGCCAAGCAAAACACACTGGAAACATGTTTGTCATCATCAAAACCAGATTTGTAACAATCTCCCCCTTTTTGATAATGGCAAATATTTGTAAAGTAGTCTGAAAATAAAAGTAAACTAGGAGATCAAACAAACAAACATTTTTTAAATTTTCATTTAACAGCTAAAACAATACCGGAAACATGACTCAGAAAACAGAAACAGACACGACTACAACTGACTCTCCCTTTTGACATCACAAAAAGGAGGAGGAAAAACAGAACACGGAAATAAAACATAAATAGAACAACTACAAAACAGGAAAATCAGAATTTTTCCTTGATTTTAGATTAAAAAACCAATGACAGGACGATTGACAGCGCTGAAATCCAGAAAAGGTTGGAAATAATCAACTTTCGTAACTCCGACCCCGGGCACCTTATCGATGCAAGCCTCTTTCAGCACAAAAATTCGATTCAAAAGAAAAGACATTAGATTTGAAAATAGATCCTTTCAAGCCTCGTTACAGAAAAATATCTGATATAATAGTGTTACAAAGTAAAAAATCAGAAATCGGGATTTTCAAAACTTAAGCTTTTGAAAATATTAAGTGGCGCACAGATTTCTCTAAGACATTTAACAATCTGAAAGGGAAGAAAGCTTGTTTTGGGCTCATTTTGTGCCTCTTTTTCAAATTGGTTGGCGCTTTACGCATCTTTTGATTTTTGATACACTTTGTGTATCCAATTTGGCAATTTCGCATCTTTTCAATTTTGGGCTCATTTTATGCCTCTTTTTCAAATTATCTGGTGCACTGCGCATCTTTTATAAGCTTTCTCCTTTTCATAATCATTAAAGAGTCTCAGCTGTGAGATTATCTTTCAGACATAGGAGATGACTCTCCGCAGTAAGGAAGAACGATTCACAAAATAAAAGCCATATAATATATGATAAATGCAATCACTTGGTTTAGAAAATCAAACTAATGACTCAAGACTTTAAAAAAACATTATTGATATGAGGCAGATTACTGTAGGAAGATAAAATAATCTCTATTTCAAAAACTAATATTTTAATTTTGAAGAGGATTTTTATTCAAAAGAAACTACACACCAGTAAAGGAGTTAGAGGAAGAGAAACAATTATCAATGTTTCTTCCCTTTAACAGATTCAGCGAAGTCAATCACTGCTTATCAGCTTCTAAACCAAAACAAGGTAAAAACTCCCAGTCAAAAATTCAGATCACCAGAAGTAGTGAGCGGTGATCAGATCTTGAAAAGCATAAAACAGTAAGTGCAAGATATGAACCAGTAAATAAATAAAAACAGGTAGAAAATCACAGCAAAGTAAATACTCAAATCAAACTAACAGTAAGGCTAACACAAAAATAAGCAGAAGAAATAAAATCAACTGAAAGCAAATAATCAAACCAAAACTAACTAACAGAAATCAGAAATCAGAATACCAAAACTAACTAACAGAAATCAGAATACCAATCAGAACAATCATAAATTAGCAGTCATCAGAATCAAGCATTTATATCAATCACTCCTAATATGGTTCTCAAAATGCTGAATGAGTCAAAGGCCAGTGGTTTAGTGAATATGTCAGCCAGCTAATTTTCAGTTGCTACGTGGTGTAGCTCAATGTCCCCTTTTGTAACATGGTCCCTAATGAAGTGATGCCTAATGTCATTGTGTTTGGTCCTAGAATGTTGGATTGGATTCTTAGAGATACAGATGGCACTAGTATTATCACACAGAATAGAATTTGTGCCAACAGGTACTCCTAAATCTAAGACTTGCTGCTTCAACCAAAGAACTAGGGCCACACAACTCCCTAAAGCAATGTACTCAGCTTCAGCAGTGGAAAGTGCAACTGAGTTCTGTTTTCTACTGGACCAGGAGACTAACGACTGTCCTATAAATTGACAAGTCCCAGAAGTACTCTTCCTATCCACCCTACACCCCGCAAAGTCAGAATCAGAATATTCAATGATCTCAAAAGAGGTGCTGTGCCTAGGGTACCAAATTCCTAGGTTTGGGGTTCCTAAAAGATATCTATGAATTCTCTTAACAGCAGTCAGGTGGGACTCTTTAGGATCAGCCTGAAACCTAGCACAAAGACAGACACTAAACATGATATCAGGTCGGCTAGCAGTCAGGTAAAGCAATGAACCTATTATCCCTCTATACTTCTTCTGATCAACAGATTTTCCATTTGAATCCTTATCTAACTGAACTGAGGAGGGCATGGGAGTATTAATTGGCTTGGCTTTGTCCATTTCATATTTCTTCAAAATGTCCTTAGTGTATTTTGATTGATTGAGAAAGGTTCCATCGTCCGTTTGCCTTATGCTAAACCCCAAAAGTAGGACAATTCTCCCATCATACTCATCTCAAACTCCTTACTCATTGTTTTAGAAAACTCTTCACATAAATATTTATCAGAAGATCCAAAAATTATATCATCAACATAGATCTGGACAATGAGTAAGTCATCTCCTAATCTCCTCAGAAAAAGGGTTGTGTCTACGCTCCCCTTAACAAACTCTCTTTCTAACAGGAATGTGCTAAGCCTCTCATACCAAGCTCTGGGTGCCTGTTTCAATCCATATAAGGCCTTATTTAATTTATAGACATGACTTGGATATTGGGAACTCTCAAAACCTGGGGGTTGTTCTATAAAAACATCTTCTTTAATTACCCCATTTAAAAAGGCACTTATGATATCCATTTCAAACAGCTTAAATCCCTTGTAATAGGCAAAGGCTAGTAGCACTCTAATGGCTTCCAATCTAGCTACAGGGGCAAAAGTCTCCTCAAAATCAATCCCTTCTATCTGATTATACCCCTTAGCCACCAATCTTGCCTTATTTCTCACCACCACACCAGAATTATTCATCTCATTCTTAAAGACCCACTTGGTTCCCACAATACTTTGATTTTTAGGTCTTTCTACTAACTCCCAAACATCATTCTTTACAAATTGATTCAATTCTTCCTGCATAGCTAAAATCCAAAATTCATCCGACAAGGCTTGATTGATGTTGGTGGGTTCAGTCATTGAGATAAAGGCAGAATGGTTTACTTCCTTCCTAAGTCCATGCCTAGTCCTAACACCTTCAGAAGGGTCTCCTAAGATCAGTTCTTTAGGATGACTCAAAGAATATCTTCAATCTCTAGGCAGCTCAGTTTGAGGTTCTACCCTTTCCTCCAAATTTGTATTTCCAACTCCTTGGGTAACCTCAACAATCTCTTCATCTTCTACTTCAGATCTAGACTCCTTAGGATCAGATTCATCAAACACTACATGGGTTATTTCTTCCACCACCAAAGTCCTCCTATTGAACACCCTAAAGGATTTCCCAACACTTGAATATCCTAAGAACACTCCTTCATCAGATTTGGGGTCAAATTTTCCTAAGGGTGACTTCCCGTTGTTCAGAATGAAAACCTTACAGCCAAAGACATGGAGGTGGGACAGATTTGGAGTTCTACCCTTAATGATCTCATAAGATGTCTTGTTCAGTTTGACTCTCACATTCACCCTATTCAGCACATAACAGGCAGTGTTCACTGCTTCAGCCCAAAAGTATTTTGGAAGTGAATACTCGGCAAGCATGGCTCTAGCGGCTTCCACTAAGGTCATGTTCTTCCTTTCAGCTACCCCGTTCTGCTGAGGGGTCCTAGGAGCTGAAAAATTGTGACTAATCCCATGATCCTCACAAAAACTTCCAAATCTTTCATTTTCAAACTCCCCTCCGTGATCACTATGGATGGTAATAATCTCACATCCTAACTTCTTCTGAATCCAAGTAGAGAAGGATCTAAACTCATCAAATGACTCAGATTTATGTGACAAAAACTTAACCCAAGTGAACCTCGAATAATCATCCATAATCACAAAACCATAGACTCTCCCCCGTAAGCTGGCAGTGCTAATGGGTCCAATGAGGTCCATGTGAAGAACTTCTAAAGGTCTAGAGGTGCTAATGTCCTTAACAGAGTGAAAAGAGGACTGGACTTGCTTCCCCAACTGACAGGCATCATACAGGTGATCCTTAGTGAACTTAAGCTTGGGCACACCTCTAACTAAGTCCTTTTGGGTGACTCTCCTAAGGGTTTTCATACTAGCATGACACAATCTCCTATGCCATAACCAAGACTAATCAGCAGCAGTTTTTAAGCAAATTGAATTATCAGATTTAATGCTACTTACATCCAGCTTGTAGACATTGTTAATCCTTTACCCCTGCAAAACAACTTCATCATTTAAGCTTAAAATGCAGCTAGTGGGCAGGAATTTGATGTTGTATCCCTTGTCACAGAGTTGACTGATGCTCAGCAAGTTGTGTTTCAGTCCATCTACAAGCAAAACATTATCAATCATAAAATTCTTGGAATCACCAATTATACCTGAGCCTACCACCTTCCTGGTGGTGTTATCTCCAAGTGTAACCTTGTCTCCAGCTCTGGCCTCCAGCAAAATGAACTGATTTGCATCTCCAGTCATATGTCTAGAACATCTGTTGTCCAGGTACCACATGCTCTCACGAGGTCTTGTGTGAGAGCACACCTACAAAAGTATCAAACGTCAGTCTTAGGAACTCAAACAGGTTTGGGTTCCTTCTTATGAAAAGAAGAATGCAATGCATGCGTGCTGTGCTGTGAAACAGGCAGTTTGGGTTTCCACACCAAGTGTGTACTACGGTGAATAGTACAGGTGTGAGAAATATGTCCTAACATGCCACATGAAAAACATCTAACACCACGAAAAGGGTTAACTAATCTACGTGGATGATAATGCCTCTTCCTAGATGTATATGAAACATGCTTTGAAGAACTTGCAACAGATTTTTCAAAAGGTGGCGGTGCATAAAACTGTTCAAAAGTAGGCGGTGTTTTGTTCTTTTCAAAGGCACTGATCTTTACTTTCAAAAACTCATTTTCTTTATTTAAACTTGTAATTTCAAATTTCAAGGTTCCATTGCTACTTTCTACTTCACATGACATTGTATCTAACTCTTTAAAGCTCTTTCTAAGTCCACATGCGTAGTTTTCAATGAATCATGCTCAGACACTAAATCAGAATATTTTTTATTTAACTCATCGAATTCATCAAGCAAAGACATGTGATTGGAATCAAGTGTGGAATGATCTTTAACTACAGAATCATGCTCTTTTTGCAAAGTTAAGTAATCTAATTTCAAACTAGCATGAGTTTTCTTAAGCTTCCTATACGATGTATGAATTCTTTCAGAAACTTCAAATAATTGATCGTAAGTCAGCTCACATACCTTTTCCTGGTCTAACTGACCAGGGTGATCATCAGCCATCAGACATAAGTTTGTTTCCTCCTCTTCAGCTTCAGTCTCAGAAGAGTCGGATGCAGAGTTTGCCTAGAACGCCTTCTGAATCTGCTTCTTGTCCTTTCTGAACTTTGGTTTCTCCTCACCCTTCTCCTTGCTTGGGTGAGCTTTAAGTGTAGGATAATCAGCCTTAATGTGTCCGGGCTTCCTGCATTCAAAACAAACAGATTCAGATGAACTTTTAAAATTTTTATTGGACTTACCCTTGTTCCACTTCTGATAGTTCTTATGTTTCTTCCTTAGAATGCTTTTGAATTGCCTTGTGATTAAGGCAACATCATCACTATCAGACCCGGAAGTGCTAGCATCTGAATCCTTGGCCTTTAGTGCCACTGTCTTCTCTTTCTTGCATTCACCTGCATCAAGTTGCCTTTGGTTCACCCCTTGCTCGTAAGCAATAAGTGATCCAAGTAAGCTGTCAATAGAGTAAGTGTTTAAATCTTTAGATTCAGTAATAGCAGTAATCTTAGCATCATAAGAAGCCGGCAAACATCTAAGAATTTTGTTCACTCTTTCGTAGTTAGTAAGTTCTTCACCTAGAGCATGCAAAGAGGTAACAATCTGAGCGAACCTTGTGTACATTTCTGAAATAGTCTCACTAGGTTTCATGCAAAAAAGTTCGTAATCATGTAACAAGATGTTTAACCTTGACTGTTTGACTTCAGTTGTACCTTCGTATGTTAAGCATAATCTATCCCAGATTTCCTTTCCCGTTGTGCAAGTAGAAACACGCATATAGTCTTCAGATTTTAAAGCACAAAAGAAACAATTCAAGCATTTTGAATTTAACTATGCTAAATCACGATCATCAAATGTCCAATCAGTAAAAGGCAGTTCAATTTTCACATTGTTAATCAATCTAAAAGGTGGTTCGTATCCGTCCTTAACTAACATCCACATGCGATAATCAATAGATTGCAGAAAAGTAGACATGCGTGTTTTCCAAAAATCAAAAGGAATATTATCAAACAACGGTGGTCTTGTAATAGAATATCCTTCAGCAATATTATGATTGTTACAGTTAGCCATGGATCAAATTCAAAAGTTTTTAAACCTAAATTTTGAATCCCTCTCTGATACCACTTGAAAGTTCGATAGGGATGTTAAGCCCTAGTGAACTAGTCCCGAGGCTAACCAAGAGGGGGGGTGAATTGGTTATTTAAAAATTTCACGATAACAATGAAAATCTTTTTATAACGTGCAGCGGAAACGAATTAAAACAACGATAAAAAGATCAACCAAAGATATTCACCCAAGCAGTTAATATCAGAAAAGTAAAGTGTAAAACTGAATCAGAAAAGCAAACCAGATTTTATAGTGGTTCAGTCAACTTGACCAACGTCCACTCCCCGGAGCCTCCCCTCCGGGTATTGCACTAAACCAAAAGTGTCTCTCCTTTTGCTCCCACAGTAAGGCGGAGAAGCCTGTACAAACACCTCCTTTTCACCACATGGTGAGGCAGAGAACCCGACCTCCTTTCGCTTCCTCCTGAAGCAGGCAGAGAACCTTCGAACTCCTTTTGCTTCCTCCTGAAGCAGGCAGAGAACCTTTGAACTCCTTTTGCTTCCACCTGAAGCAGGCAGAGAACCCCAGATCTTCTTGCGAACGATCCTCCCACGACGAACACTGACTAGGCGAAAGACGACGAGCGGAGAAGACGACTCTGATCTGTGCACGGAGCAACCTTAGTGAATCCCTCACTAACTCCCCCTCACAAGATCTTCTCTCTCTCTCCCAACTCTCTCTCTCTCTAGGGTTTCTCAGGGAAGGAAGGCAGCAAAAAGATTGTTCTTAATTTTGGAAAAGTTCTTTTAAAGGAGGGCTTAAAATTTGCCCTAAATCACAACTAGTCGGCCAAGATCGTCCAGGACAATCGATAAATCGTCCTGTACGATCAGTTCAAATTCAGCTGTTTCAGCCTGGACGATTAGGCTCTTCTGGACGATCAGTAGAAAAAGTTGTTCATATCGTCCCGTTCGATCCTGCGATCGTCCGGGACGATTAGTGCAAATCGAGGCAAATCGTCCAGAAGACAGTTCGGGTCGTCCAGAGAAATCTGTGCTGGACGACCAAAAAATGACTTGATCATCCAGGACGATAGGGACATCGTCCTGTATGATTAGTTCAAAAAGGCCCTAAATCGTCCTGTACATAGTTCGGGTCGTACAGCTGAAATGCACTAGACGATCACGATCGTCCGAGACGATCCTGCGATCGTCCAGGACGATGTGATCGTATCAATTAAACATTAATTGCTTTCCTTAATTACCAGACTAATTTAGGCATGATTGTAGTGAATCGTCCAGGACGATACACGTATCGTCCGGGACGATCAGACCAAAATACTTAAAATAAAACTTGCCTAACTTAATCTGGCGGCTGAGAATTTCTGATTTGGGCATATCGTCCCGTACGATCCGGAGATCGTCTAGGACGATCTGCTTAATCAGACCCTCTTAACTTAGTCGCCCTTATTAGGGTTTCTGTTTTAACTGGATCATCCAGGACGATGTGGAGATCGTCCAGGATGATCTGAACAAAATTTTTAACAGAAACTCTAATTCACTCAATCTCTCTCCCTGAGTGTGTGTGTGCAAGGTTACTTAGCTAGGGAATCAGTTACATTACAATTGACTCAATAAAAAGAAAAATCATACATTTGACACACTTGGACCCGAGCTTGAGTTGGCTTGAGTGGCTCGCGGTCTTTTGTGCCTGAAATAGATTAGCCAAGCAAAACACACTGGAAACATGTTTGTCATCATCAAAACCAGATTTGCAACATGATCATACTGCTAAGATGCACCAATTATTGGTGATCATTTTGGACTATCCTTACATCGTCTTGGACGATATGATCCATATTTCCTGATCCTGATCAAACGGCTAAGAATCCACCAATTATTGTTCATCATCCAGGATGATCCACCTCATCATCCAGGACGATCCACGTGTCAACCATTGAACGATACTTTTCATCAACGGTCGTCCAGCTTGACTCGTTGGGATGATCGGTTGTCTCTAATCATCATTACGATCTCTGCTCATCCTGGATGATCCGATCGCCCTTTTAACCAATCGTCCAGGCTGTCATAATTACTCATATCGTCCTGGATGATCTTGCTATCGTACGGGACGATCCGACCTATTTCTATTTAAATTGCCATTTTCTTCAGTTTTCTTCACACCTCTTCCTTCCACACTTTCTCTTCTGTTTCTAATGGCTGGTGGAAAGTGATCTAGGCAGCAACGTGCAAGCTCTTCATGGGAAAATGTCGATCCCCGCTTTCCAAATGCAGCCGATCAGGCTGCCTTCCAACGATATCTTGAAGTTTAAATCACACAATCCAAGATCGTAAACCTCCGCACTCCCACTTACCCTGTCCTGGATCTGTTTGCACATACGTCCCTCACCTTTATCCTCACACTGGCCTTCCCATTTAGCACTGAATTTCTCCGAGTCTTCTTCACAAATCTTCTCATCTCCGCTGACTACTCCACCCTTCACTCCTATATTAATCAGTGACCTGTAGAACTCACAGCCCAAGATTTTCACCATATCCTTCAACTCTCTGTCACTGGCGACAAACTCCACACCATTGTTTCTGATCCTGATTATGATTGAAGTGTCTCCAATTGCTTCCTTAGAAATACCAATGCACCCTACCACGACAACGCTTGCACTTCCCTCCTTAAGGATGCCCGTACCATTCAACATGTCGTTCGTTCTTCCATCATCCCAAAGGCTGGGGACCGTATTCACATCACCCCTTTACTTTTTCTGACCACCTATTACATCGTGCCCACCGGGAATTCAATGCTACTGATCTCCTTTTTTGCTAAATCGAGCATCACACTACCATTGGGGATCTGGGCCATAGACGACTCCCAAATCTAGCTCTAGGACACATCATTGCATATGCTTTAGAGACCAAATACGATCTGTAATATCCAGTCCCTGATAATGTCCCTCCTTCCTACTTCACAAATAATTCCTTCCATGTACTCCATAATACCCGACTACATCCGAAGCCCACCCCAGATGTTGAGGAGGAAGAGGAAGAAGCTGTTCCGGTTGCACTTGATGCACCTGCTCCTCTTCATATTGCATCCCCTTTTGATCATCTGGTGCAGCGGTTCGACCAGTGGGAGGCCCGATTTGACTCTTATGTTGCTGCCCAGGAGTAGCAACACACTGAGGATCTGCAGCGCTTCAATGACTATGTTTCTCAGCAACAACAGCAGCACGACCTGGACATTGCCTAGTTTGGAGCACACTTCACCGCCATTCATAGTTACTTTCATCCACCACCTCCTCCTCCTTCTGATTATGATCCGCCTCCTTTTTAGCCTTGTGTTTTGTGGTGTTTTCTGCTCATATTGTTGTGTTTGTTTCTCCTCTTTTTTGTGATGTGAAAAGGGGGAGTTAGTGTTTTGAGTGACTAGTAGTTTCGTGTACTGTTCTAATTATTTCTTGTATTGCTCTTGTTTTGTAGTTGTTCTCCTTATTGTATTTTCTGTTTAGTGAATTTTGAAATGATATTTATCTTTCGTATGTGCATTAGTTACTCCTGTCTATTTCATTTGAAACCACTTAACACATGTTTTCCATCATCAAAAAGGGGGAGATTGTTGTAAATCTGGTTTTAAAGATTATGATTTTGATGAAAGCAAATATTTCTGTCTTTGGTTGCCTGTTTAATCTTTCAAGTACGTAGGTCCAATTACAAGTTTAAGCCAGTCCAAGCTCGAGTCAGTCTGTTTTGAAATCTAGGTCCAATATACTTTTTCATCTTTATTGAGTCAAATGCTATGTAACTGATCACCAGCTAAGTAACCTTGCACACACACACACACACACTCAGGGGAAGAGCTTGAGTGAATTAGAGTTTCTGTTCAATTTTTGTTCAGATCGTCCTGGATGATATTCACATCGTCCTAGACGATCCAGTGCAAACAGAAACACTAATTAGGACGATCATGTTAAGTCAGCTTGATTAAGCTTATCGTCCTGGACGTTCTTACTATCGTACTAGACGACAGGCTAAAATCAAAAATTTTCAACCGCCAGATCAAGGTAGGCATGTTTATTTTTAGAGATTTGATCTGATCGTCCCGGACGATACGTGTATCATCCTGGATGATCCACTACAACCATGCCTAAATTAGTTTGGTGATTAAGGAAAGTAATTAAGGTCTGATTGATTCGATCATATCATTCTGGACGATCGCAGGATCTACAGGATGATGTGTAAAAATCCTGACCATCCAACATGTTTCACATGTACGTCCACAGCGGTACTTAGGACAATTTTGGCACTTTTTGAACTAATCGTATATGACAATAGAGATATCGTCCTAGACGATCAAGTCATTTTAGGTCATCCAGCACAAGTTCAACTGGACGACCAGAGCGGTCTTCTAGATGAAATTCCTGAATTTACACTAATCATCCCAGATGATCGTAGAATCGTACGAGACGATCTAAACAACTTTTTCTACTAATCATCTAGAAGAGCCAGATCGTCAAGGCTGAAACATATCATTTTGAACTGATCATACAAGACGATCGAGCGATCGTCCTGGACGATATGGGCCGACCAGCTGAGATTTAGGGAAAATTTTGAGCCCTCCTATAAAAGATCTTTTTCTTCCAACAAGAAAAATCTTTTGCCACTTTTTTTTACAGAGAAACCCTAGAGAGAGAGAGAGTTTGGGAGAGAGAGAGGATCTTGTGAGGGGGAGTTTGTGAGGGATTCACAAAAGTTACCCCAAGCACGGATCAATATCGTCTTCTCCGTTCGTCATCTCTCGTACTGTCGGTGTTCTATGTGGGAGGATCATTTGCAAGAAGATCTCGATTCTCTGCCCGCTTCAGGATGAAGCGAAACGAGTTTAGGTTCTCTGCCTGCTTCAGGAGGAAGCGAAAAGAGTCTGGGTTCTCTGCCCGTTTCAAGAGGAAGCGAAAGGAGTTCAGGTTCTCTGCCTCACCCGGTTGGGAGAAAGGAGTTTTGTATAGGCTTCTCTGCCTTGCTGTGGGAGCAAAAGGAGAGTCAGTTTTGTGTTAGAGCAATACCTAGAGGTGAGGCTCCGGGGAGTGGACGCAGGTCATGTTTACCGAGCCACTATAAAGTGGTGTGTTCTTCCTGATTATTTTCTGCACTTTAGTTTTCTGTTATTATCTGCTTGGGTGAAATCTGTGGTTGATCTTTTCGTTTATGTGTTTACTTGTTTTCGCTGCAAATCATCGAAAAGATTTTTCCTGTTGCTCCAAAATTTTTAATAACCAACTCACCCCCCCCCCCACTTGGGTAACCTCAGGACTAGTTTATCAGGGCTTAACACCCCTATCGAACTTTCACCTAAAATCCTAAATCCTAAACCCTAAACCCTAGAAAACCCTAAACCCTAAAACCATAAAAAAAACTAAAACCCTAAACCCTAAACCCTAAAAAAAAAACCTTAAACCCTATAAACCTTAAACTCTAAACCCTGAACCCTTTTAATCCTAAACCCTAAACTATAAACCCTAAAAAATCCTAACCCCTAAAATCCTTAAAACCTAAAAAACCCTAAACCCTAAAACCATAACCCATAAACCCTAAACCCTTAAACCCTAAATAAAAAACCCTAAAACTCTAAACCCTAAACCCTAAAAAGCGTAAAAAATACTAAAAAACCCTAAACCCTAAAAACCCGAAAAAAAACCCTAATCCCTAAACACTTAAAAAACCCTAAACGCTAAAAACCCTAAAACCCTAAACCCTAAACCCTAAAAAAAACTAAATCCTAAAAAAAAAACCCTAAAACCCTAAACCCTAAGTCCTAAACCCTAAACCCTAAAAAACTCTAAACCCTCAACCCTAAGAAAACCATAAACCCTAAAACTCTAAAAAACCCTAAATCCTAAACCCTAAAACCCTAACCACTTAACCCTAAACCCTAAACCCTAAACCCTAAATCCCTAAAAACCCTAAACCCTAAATCCTAAACCCTTAACCCTAAACCCTAAACCCTAAACCCTTAACCCTAAAAACCCTAAACCCTAAAACCCTAAACCCTAAACCCTAAACCATAAAAAAACCCTAAACCGTAAAAACCATATACCCTAAACCCTAAACCCTAAACCCTAAACCCTAAACCTTAAACCCTAAACCCTAAACCATAAAACACAAAACCCTAAAACCCTAAAAAAAACCCTAAACCCTAAACTTTGAAAACATAAATAAAAAGCCTAAAACCCTAAATCCTAAAAAAACCCTAAATCCCTAAACTCTAAACCCTAAAAACCCTAACCCTAAACCCTAAATCCTAAAACCCTAAAATCCAAAAAAACCGTAAAACCCTCAAAACCTTAAACCTAAACCATAAAAATCTTTAAAAGAAAGCCCCAAAATCCTAAACCCTGAAAACATTAAAAAACCCTAAAATACCTCAAACCCTAAACCCTAAAAACCCTAAAAAACCCCTAAAACCCTAAACCTTAAACCCTAAACCCTAAAAACTATAAAAAACCTTAAACCCTAAACCCTAAAAAAAACCATAAACCATAAAAAACCATAAACCCTAAACCCTAAAATCCTAAAAAACCCTAAAACCTAAACCCTAAAACCCTAACCCGTAATCCTAAACCCTAAACCCTAAATCCTGAACCCCAAACACTAAAGACCCTTAAAAAAAACCCTAAAACCCTAAACCCTAAACCCTAAAAACCTTAAACCCTAAACCCTAAACCCTAAACCCTAAACCCTAAAGCCTAAACCCTAAACCCTAAAAAACCTTAAACCTTAAACCCTAAACCCTAAACCCTAAACCATAACCCATAAACCATAAACCCTACCCTAAACCCTAAAACCCCTAAATCAAAAACTATAAAACCCTAAACACTAAACCCTAAATAACCTAAAAAATACTAAAAAACCCTAAACCCTAAAAACCCGAAAAAAAACCCTAAACCCTAAACCCTAAAAAAACCCTAAACACTAAAAACCCTAAAAAAAACCCTAAAACCCTAAACCCTAAACCCTAAAAAACACTAAACCCTAAAAAAAAGCCATAAAACCCTAAACCCTAAGTCCTAAACCCTAAACCCTAAAAAACTCTAAACCTTAAACCCTAAGAAAACCATAAACCCTAAAACCCCAAAAGACCCTAAATCCTAAACCCTAAAACCCTAACCACTAAACCATAAACCCTAAATCCTAAACCCTAAATCCCTAAAAACTCTAAACCCTAAACCCTAAACCCTTAACCCTAAAAACCCTAAACCCTAAACCCTAAAACCCTAAACCCTAAACCCTAAACCCTAAACCATAAAAAAAACCCTAAACATTGAAAACCTTATACCCTAAATCCTAAACCCTAAACCTTAAACCCTAAACCCTAAACCCTAAACCATAAAACACAAAACCCTAAAACCCTAAAAAAAAATCCTAAACTCTAAACCTTGAAAACCTAAATAAAAACCCTAAACCCTAAAAAAACCCTAAATCCCTAAACCCTAAACCCTAAAAACCCTAAAAACCCTAAACCCTAAATCCTAAAACCCTAAAATCCTAAAAACCCGTAAAACCAAAACCCTAAACCCTAAAACCTAAACCCTAAAAATCTTTAAAAGAAAACCCCAAAATCCTAAACCCTGAAAATAGTAAAAAACCCTAAAATACCCTAAACCCTAAACCCTAAAAACCCTAAAAAAACTCCTAAAACCCTAAACCCTAAACCCTAAAAACTATAAAAAACCTTAAACCCTAAACCCTAAAAAAAACCATAAACCATAAAAAACCAAAAACCCTAAACCCTAAAATCCTAAAAAAACCCTAAAACATAAACCCTAAAACCCTAACCCCTAAACCCTAAACCCTAAACCCTAAATCCTAAACCCCAAACACTAAAGACCCTTAAAGAAAACCCTAAAACCCTAAACCCTAAACCCTAAAAACCTTAAACCCTAAACCCTAAACCCTAAACCCTAAACACTAAACCCTAAACCCTAAAAACCTTAAACCTTAAACCCTAAACCCTAAGCCCTAAAAACCCTAAAAACCCTAAACCCTAAATCCTAAAACCCTAAAATCCTAAAAAACCGTAAAACCCTAAAAACATTAAACCTAAACCATAAAAATCTTAAAAAGAAAGCCCCAAAATCCTAAACCCTGAAAACATTAAAAAACCCTAAAATACCTCAAACCCTAAACCCTAAAAACCCTAAAAACTAGAAAAAACCTTAAATCCTAAACCCTAAAAAAAACCATAAACCATAAAAAATCATAAACCCTAAACCCTAAAATCCTAAAAAACCGTAAAACCTAAACCCTAAAACCCTAACCCAAAACCCTAAACCCTAAACCCTAAATCCTGAACCCCAAACACTAAAGACCCTTAAGAAAAACCCTAAAACCCTAAACCCTAAACCCTAAAAACCTTAAACCCTAAACCCTAAACCCTAAAGCCTAAACACTAAACCCTAAACCCTAAACCCTAAAAACCTTAAACCTTAAACCCTAAACCCTAAACCCTAAAACCATAACCCATAAACCATAAACCCTAAAACCCCTAAATCAAAAACTATAAAACCCTAAACATTAAACCCTAAATAACCTAAAAAATACTAAAAAAACCCTAAACCCTAAAAACCCAAAAAAAAACCCTGAACCCTAAACACTAAAAAACCCTAAACGCTAAAAACCCAAAAAAAACCCTAAAACCTTAAACCCTAAACCATAAAAAACACTAAACCCTAAAAAAAAACCATAAAACCCTAAACCCTAAGTCCTAAACCCTAAACCCTAAAAAACTCTAAACCTTAAACCCTAAGAAAACCATAAACCCTAAAACCCCAAAAAACACTAAATCCTAAACCCTAAACCCCTAACCACTAAACCATAAACCCTAAACCCTAAACCCTAAATCCCTAAAAACCCTAAACCCTAAACCCTAAACCCTTAACCCTAAAAACCCTAAACCCTAAACCCTAAAACCCTAAACCCTAAACCCTAAACCATAAAAAAAACCCTAAACCGTAAAAACCTTATACCTGAAACCCTAAACCCTAAACCCTAAACCCTAAACCCTAAACCATAAAACACAAAACCCTAAAACCCTAAAAAAAAATCCTAAACCCTAAACCTTGAAAACCTAAATAAAAACCCTAAAACCCTAAACCCTAAAAAAACCCTAAATCCCTAAACCCTAAACCCTAAAAACCCTAAAAACCCTAAACCCTAAATCCTAAAACCCTAAAATCCTAAAAAACCGTAAAACCAAAACCGTAAACCCTAAAACCAAAACCCTAAAAATCTTTAAAAGAAAACCCCAAAATCCTAAACCCTGAAAATATTAAAAAACCCTAAAATATCCTAAACCCTAAACCCTAAAAACCCTAAAAAACTCCTAAAACCCTAAACCCTAAACCCTAAAAACTATAAAAAACCTTAAACCCTAAACCCTAAAAAAAAACCATAAACCATAAAAAACCATAAACCCTAAACCCTAAAATCCTAAAAAAAACCTAAAACATAAACCCTAAAACCCTAACCCCTAAACCCTAAACCCTAAACCCTAAATCCTAAACCCCAAACACTAAAGACCCTTAAAAAAAACCCTAAAAGCCTAAACCCTAAACCCTAAAAACCTTAGACCCTAAACCCTAAACCCTAAACCCTAAACACTAAACCCTAAGCCCTAAAAACCTTAAACCTTAAACCCTAAACCCTAAGCCCTAAAAACCCTAAAAACCCTAAACCCTAAATCCTAAAAACCTTAAAATCCTAAAAAACCGTAAAACCCTAAACCCTAAACCCTAAAACCTAAACCCTAAAAATCTTTAAAAGAAAACCCCTAAACCTTAAACCCTAAAAACCTTAAAAAACCCTAAAATACCCTAAACCCTAAAAACCCTAAAAAAACCCCTAAAACCTTAAACCCTAAACCCTAAAAACTATAAAAAACCTTAAACCCTAAACCCTAAAAAAAACCATAAACCATAAAAAACCTTAAACATTAAACCCTAAAATCCTAAAAAACCCTTAAACTTAAACCCTAAAATCCTAACCCCTAAACCCTAAACCTTAAACCCTAAATCCTGAACCACAAACTCTAAAAACCCTTAAAAAAAGCCCTAAAACCCTAAACCGTAAACCCTAAAAACTTTAAACCTTAAACCCTAAACCCTAAACCCTAAACACTAAACCCTAAAGAAACCCAAAACCCGAAAAACCTTAAACCTTAGACCCTAAACCCTAAACCCTAAAACCCTAAAACCCTAAAAAACCCAAACCATAAAACTCTAAATCCTAAACCCTAAACCCTAAACCCTAAAAACCCCTAACAAAAACTCAAAAACCCTAAACCCTAAAAACCCTAAAAAACCCTAAACCCTAAAAATCCTAAAATATCGTAAAAAACCCTAAACCCTACACCCTAATCCCTAAACCATAAACCCTAAAAACACATAAAAAAAACCCAAAAACCCTAACTCCTAAAAATCCTAAAAAACCATAAACCCTAAACCTTAAACCCTAAAACCATAAACCCTAAATCCCTAAACTCTAAAAATCCTAAACCCTAAAAAAACCCTAAACCCTAAAACCCTAAAAAACCTAAAACCCTAAACCCCAAAACCCTAAACCCCAAAACCCTAACCACTAAACCCTAAACCCTAAACCCTAAAGCGTAATTTCCTAAAAACCCTAAACCCTAAATCGAAAACCCTAAACCCTAAATTCTAAACCCTAAAAATCCTAAACCCTAAACCCTAATCCCTATACCTTAAAAAAAAAAACTCTAAACCCTAAAAACTTAAACACTAAATCCTAAACCCTAAACCATAAACCCTAAAACATAAACCCCGAAACCCTAAAACCCTTAGAAACCCTAAACCCCAAAACCCTAAACCCTAAACCCCAAAAACCTTAAAAAAAAACCCTAAAACCCCAAACCCTAAACCCTAAACCCTAAAAACCCAAAAAGAAACCATAATAAACCTTAAACCCTAACCCTTGAACCCTAAAAACCCCTAAAAAAAAACATAAAACCCTAGACCCCAAACACTAAAAACCATAAAAAACCCTAAACCCTAAAAAAACCTTAAGCCCTAAAAACCTTAAACCGTAAACCCAAAACCTTAGACCCTAACCTCTAAACCCTAAAAAAATCCCTAAAGCCTAAAAACCTTAAACCCTAAACCCTAAAACCCTAAATACTAAAACCCTAAAAAAAACCCTAAACCTTAAAAACCTAAAACCTAAACCCTAAAAAACCCTAAAACCCTAAAAAACCCTAAGCCCTAAAACCCTAACCGCTAAACCCTAATCCGTAAGCCATAAACCTTAAAACGTAAGTTTCTAAAAATCCTAAACTCTAAACAGAAAACCCTAAACCCTAAACCTTAAATCCTAAACCCTAATAACCCTAAACCCTAAAACCTAAACCCTAAACCTTAAAACCCTAAACCCTAAACCATAAACACTAAACCCTAAACCCTATATCGTAAAACCCTAAACCCTAAAACACTAAAAAAAACCCTAAAACCTAAATCCTAAGCCTTAAACCCTAAATCCCTAAAAAACACAAAACCCTAAAACCCTAAACCCTAAAAACCCTAAAAAGCCATAATAAACTAAACCCTAAACCCTAAAAAGTCTTTAAAAAAGCTCTAAAACCCTAAACCCTAAAAACCCTAAAAAAACCCTAAACCCTAAACCCTAAAAAAAACCAAAAGCCCAGAAAACCCTAAACCCTAAACCGTATAAATCCTAAACCCTAAACCCTAGACTCTAAAAAAATCCTAAACCCTAAAATCCTTAAACCCTAAATATCCCTAAACCCTCAACCCTAAATCCCTAACCCATAAACCCTAAACCCTAAATCCTAAAAGCTAAACCCTAAACCCTAAACCCTAAAACCCTTCAACCCTAAAAACCCTAAAAACCCCTAAACCCTAAAAACCTAAAAAAAAAACCCTAAAACCCAAAAGCCTAAACCCTAACCCCTAAGAATCCTAAAAATCCTAAAAACCCTAAAAAACCCTAAACCTTAAAAACCCTAAAAAAACCCTAAAACCCTTAAACACTAAACACCTTAAAAAATATTAAACCCTAAACCCTAAACCATAAGCACTAAACCCTAAAAACCCTATAAAAAAACCCTAAAACCCTAAACCCTAAAAACCCTAAAATACCCAAAAAAAACTCTAAACCCTAAACCCTAAAAACACTTTAAAAAAGCCTTAAGATCGTAAACCCTAAACCCTAAACCCTCAAAACCCAAAAAAACCTCTAAACCTTAAACCCTAAACCTTAAACCCTAAAAAAAACCCTAAACCCTAAAACATAAACCCTAAAACCCTAAATAAAAAAAAAACCCTAAAAACACTAAACCCTAAAACCCTAAAAAACCTTAAACCCTCAACCCTAAAACCCTAACCACTAAACCCTAAACCCTAAACCATAAACCCTAAAACCAAAGCCCTAAACCCTAAACCCCAAACAATAAACCCTAAACCCTAAACACTAAACCATAAACCCTAAACACTAAACCCTAAACCCTAAACACTAAAAAACCCCTAAACCCTAAAAACCTTAAACCATTAACCCTAAACCCTAAACCCTAAAGCCTAAACCCTAAAATGTTAAACCCTAAACCCTAAAACCCTAAAAAAAAAGCCCTAAAACCTGAACCCTAAACCCTAAATAAACCCTAAACCCTAAAAATCTTAAAATAAAAATCCTACAACCCTAAATCCTTAACCCTAAACCCTAAAAACCTTAATAAAAACCCAAAAAACTCTAAATCCTAAAACCTAAACCCTAAACCTTAAAAACCATAAATAAAAAACCCTAAAACCCTAAACTATAAATCCTAAACCCTAAAAACCCTAAAAAACCCAAAAACTTAAACCCTAAACCCTAAACCATAAACCATAAAAAAATCCTAAACCCTGAAATCATTAAACCCTAAACCTTAAACCTTAAACACTAATCCCTAAAATCCTAAACCCTAAAACCCTAAAAAAAACCCTAAACTCTAAACCCTAAAAACCATAAACCCTAAAAAACCCTAAACCCTAAAACCCTAAACACTAAAGCCTAAACCCTAAACCTTACACACTAAACCCTAAACAGTAAACCATAATCCCTAAACTCTAAATCCCAAGCCTAAACCCTAAATCCCTAAAAACCCTAAACCCTAAACCCTAAACACTTATCCCTAAAAATCCCAAACCCTAAACCCTAAATCCTAAACCCTAAATCCCTAAACCCTAAACCCTAAAAAACCCCTAAACACTAAAAACCTTAAACCATTAACCCTAAACCCTAAACCCTAAAGCCTAAACCCTAAAATGTTAAACCCTAAACCCTAAAACCCTAAAAAAAAGCCCTAAAACCTGAACCCCAAACCCTAAATAAATCCTAATCCCTAAAAATCCTACAACCCTAAACCCTAAAAACCTTAATAAAAACCCAAAAAACTCTAAATCCTACAACCTAAACCCTAAAACTTAAAAACTATAAATAAAAAACCCTAAAACCCTAAACTATAAATCCTAAACCCTAAAAACCCTAAAAACCCCAAAAACTTAAACCCTAAACCCTAAACCATAAACCCTAAAAAAATCCTAAACCCTGAAATCATTAAACCCTAAACCTTAAACCTTAAACACTAATCCCTAAAATCCTAATCCCTAAAACCCCAAAAAAATTCCTAAACTCTAAACCCTAAAAACCCTAAACCCTAAAAAACCCTAAACCCTAAAACCCTAAACACTAAAGCCTAAACCCTAAACCTGACACACTAAACCCTAAACCGTAAACCATAATCCCTAAACCCTAAACCCCAAGCCTAAACCCTAAATCCCAAAAAACCCTAAACCCTAAACACTTATCCGTAAAAATCATAAACCCTAAACCCTAAATCCTAAACCCTAAATCCCTAAATCCTAAACCCTAAAAAAAAACCCAAAAACCTAAACCCTATACCCTAAACCCTGAAAGAAACCCTAAAACCTAAAATACCCTAAAACCCTATACACTAAACCCTAAACACTAAACCTTAAACCCTAAACCCTAAACCTTAAACCCTAAACCCTAAACCCTAAACCCTAATCCCTAAACCCTAAACCCTAAACCCTAAACCCTAAATCCCTAAAAACCCTAAACACTTATTCCTAAAAACCCTAAACCCCAAACCCTAAATCTTGAACCCTAAATCCCTAAATCCTAAACCCTAAACCCTATACCCTAAAACCCTAAACCCTATACCCTAAACCCTAAACCCTAAACAATAAAAACCATAAACCTTAAACCCTAAACCCAAAACCCTAAACCCTAAACCATAAACCCTAAAACCCTAAGCCCTAAAACCCTAAAAAAACCCTAAACCCTAAACCCTAAAACCCTAAAATCCTAAAAAACCCTAAACCATAAAAAACCCTAAACCATAAACCCTAAAACCCTAACCACTAAACCATTAATCCTAAACCCTAAACCCTAAACCCTAAATCCCTAAACACCCTAAACCCTAAACCCTAAACCCTAAACCCTAAACCCTAAACCCTAAATCCAAAAACCCTAACCCTAAACCTTAAACCCTAAACCCTAAACCCTAAAAATCCTAAACCCTAAACCCTAAAATCTAAACCCTAAAACCCTAAACCCTAAACCCTAAACCCAAAATCCTAAATGAAAGTTTGATAGGGATGTTAAGCCCTAATGAACTAGTCCCGAGGCTAACCAAGAGGGGGGGTGAATTGGTTATTTAAAAATTTCACGATAACTATGAAAATCTTTTTATAACGTGCAGCGAAAATGAATTAAAACAACGATAAAAAGATCAACCAAAGATATTCACCCAAGCAGTTAATATCAGGAAAAATTAAAGTGCAGAATTGAATCAGAAAAGCAAACCAGATTTTATAGTGGTTCGGTCAACTTGACCTACGTCCACTCTCCGGAGCCTCCCCTTTGGGTATTGCACTAAACAAAAATGTCTCTCCTTTTGCTCCCACAGCAAGGCGGAGAAGCCTGTACAAAAACCTTCTTTTCACCACACGGTGAGGCAGAGAACCCGACCTCTTTTCACTTCCTCCCGAAGCAGGCAGATAACCTTCGAACTCCTTTCGCTTCCTCTTGAAGCAGGCAGAGAACCTACGAACTCCTTTTACTTCCACCTGAAGCGGGCAGAGAACCCCGGATCTTCTTGCGAACGATCCTCCCACGACGAACACCGACTAGATGAAAGACGGCGAGTAGAGAAGATGACTCTGATCTGTGCTCGGAGCAACCTTAGTGAATCCCTCACTAACTCCCCCTCACAAGATCTTCTCTCTCTCTCCCAACTCTCTCTCTCTCTAGGGTTTCTCAGGAAAGGAAGGTAGCAAAAGATTTTTCCAAAAATTGGAAAAAGTTCTTTTAAAGGAGGGCTTAAAATTTGCCCTAAATCTCAACTAGTCGGCCAAGATCGTCCAGGACGATCGGTAGATCGTCCTGTACGATCAGTTCAAATTCAGCTGTTTCAGCCTGGACGATCTGGCTCTTCTGGACGATCAGTAGAAAAAGTTGTTCATATCGTCCCGTACGATCCTGCGATCGCCCGGGACGATTAGTTCAAATTGAGGGAAATCGTCCAGAAGACAGTTCGAGTCATCCAGAGAAATCTGTGCTGGACGACCAAAAAATGACTTGATCGTCCCGGACGATAGGGTCATCATCCGGTACGATTAGTTCAAAAAGGCCCCAAATCGTCCTGTACATAGTTCTAGACGTACAGCTTAAATGCACTAGACGATCAAGATCGTCCGGGACGATCCTGCGATCGTCTAGGACGATATGATCGTATCAACCAAAAATAAATTGCTTTCCTTAATTACCAGATTAAATTAGGCATGATTGTACTGGATCGTCCGGGACGATACACGTATCGTCAGGGACGATCAGACCAAGTATCTAAAAATAAGAACTTGCCTAACTTGATCTGGCGGCTGAGAATTTCTGATTTGGGCATATCGTCCCGTACGATCTGTAGATCGTCCAGGACGATCGGCTCAATCAGACCCTCTTAACTTAGTCGCCCTAATTAGGGTTTCTATTTTATCTGGATCGTCCAGGACGATGTGGATATCGTCCAGGACGATCTGAACAAATTTTTAACAGAAACTCTAATTCACTCAATCTCTCTCCCTAAGTGTGTGTGTGTGCAAGGTTACTTAGCTAGGGAATTAGTTACATTACAATTGACTCAATAAAAAGAAAAATCATACATTTGACACACTTGGACCCGATCTTGAGTTGGCTTGAGTGGCTCGCGGTCTTTTGTGCCTGAAACAGATTAGCCAAGCAAAAACACACTGGAAACACGTTTGTCATCATCAAAACCAGATTTGCAATAATATCCCCCTTTTTGATGATGGCAAATATTTGTAAAGTAGTCTGAAAATAAAAGTAAACTAGGAGATCCAACAAACAAATATTTTTTAAATTTTCATTTAACAGCTAAAACAATACATGAAACATGACTCAGAAAATAGAAATAGACACGACTACAGCTGACTCCCCCTTTTGACATCACAAAAAGGAGGAGCGAAAAACATAGCATGGAAATAAAACATAAAAGAAAACATAAATAGAACAACTACACGACAGGAAAATCAGAATTTTTCCTTGATTTTAGATTCAAAAAACCAATGACAGGATGATTGACAGCGCTGAAATCCAGAAAAGGTTGGAAATAATCAACGTTCGTAGCTCCGACCCCGGGCAACTTATCGATGCAAACCTCTTTCAAAACAAAAATCCGATTCAGAATAAAAGACATTAGATTTGAAAAGAAATCCTTTCAAGCCTCGTTCTAGAAAAATATCTGATATAATAGTGTTACAAAGTAAAAAATAAAAAATCAAGATTTTAAAGACTCAAGCTTTTGAAAATATTAAGTGGCGCACAGATTTTTCTAAGACATTTAATAATCTGAAAGGAAAGAAAGCTTGTTTTGGGCTCATTTTGTGCCTCTTCTTTAAATTGGTTGGCGCTTTGCGCATCTTTTGATTTTTTGATACACTTTGTGTATTCAATTTGGCAATTTCGCATCTTTTCAGGTTTGGGCTCATTTTATGCCTCTTTTTCAAATTATCTGGCGCACTGCGCATCTTTTATAAGCTTTCTCCTTTTCATAATCATTAAAGAGTCTCAGCTGTGAGATTATCTTTCAGACATAGGAGATGACTCTCCGCAGTAAGGAAGAACGATTCACAAAACAAAAGCCATACAACATATGATAAATGCAATCACTTGGTTTAGAAAATCAAACTAATGACTCAAGACTTTGAAAAACACTATTGATATGAGGCAGATTACTGTAGGAAGATAAAATAATCTCTATTTCAAAAACTAACATTTTAATTTTGAAAAGGATTTTTATTCAAAAGAAACTACACACCAGTAAAGGAGTTAGAGGAAGAGAAACAATTATCAATGTTTCTTCCCTTTAACAGATTCAGTGAAGTCAATCACTGCTTATCAGCTTCCAAACCAAAACAAGATAAAAACTCCCAGTCAAAAATTCAGATCACCAGAAGTAGTGAGCGGTGATCAGATCTTGAAAAGCATAAAACAGTAAGTGGAAGATATGAACCAGTAAATAAATAAAAATAGGTAGAAAATCATAGCAAAGTAAATACTTAAATCAAACTAATAATAAGGGTAACACAGAAATCAGCAGAAGAAATAAAGTCAACTGAAAGCAAATAATCAAACCAAAACTAACTAACAGAAATCAGAAATCAGAATACAAACACTAACTAACATAAATCAGAAAACAGAATACAAAAAACTAACTAATAGAAATCAGAATACCAATCATAACAATCTTAAATCAGCAGTTATCAGAATCAAGCATTTATATCAATCACTCCTAATCTGGTTCTCAAAATGCTGAATGAGTCAAAGGCCAGTGGTTTAGTAAATATGTCAGCCAGCTGATTTTTAGTTGCTACGTGGTGTAGCTCAATGTCCCCTTTTGTAACATGGTCCCTAATGAAGTGATGCCTAATGTCAATGTGTTTGGTCCTAGAATGTTGGATTGGATTCTTAGAGATACAGATGGCACTAGTATTATCACACAGAACAGAAATTGTGCCAACAGGTACTCCTAAATCCAAGACTTACTGCTTCAACCAAAGAACTTGGGCCACACAACTCCCTAAGGCAATGTACTCAGCTTCAGCAGTGGAAAGTACAACTGAGTTCTATTTTCTACTGGACCAGGAGACTAACGACTGACCTATAAATTGATAAGTCCCAGAAGTACTCTTCCTATCCACCCTACACCCCGCAAAGTCAGAATCAGAATATCTAATGATCTCAAAAGAGGTGTTGTGCCTAGGGTACCAAATTCCTAGGTTTGGGGTTCCTAAAAGATATCGAAGAATTCTCTTAACAGCAGTCAGGTGGGACTCTTTAGGATCAGCCTGAAACCTAGCACAAATATAGACACTAAATATGATATCAGGTCGGCTAGTAGTCAGGTAAAGCAGTGAACCTATTATCTCTCTATACTTCTTCTGATCAACAGATTTTCCATTTGAATCCTTATCTAACTAAACTGAGGAGGGCATGGGAGTATTGATTGGCTTGGCTTTGTCCATTTCATATTTCTTCAAAATGTCCTTAGTGTATTTTGATTGATTGAGAAAGGTTCCATCATTCGTTTGCCTTATGCTAAACCCCAAAAAGTAGGACAATTCTCCCATCATACTCATCTCAAACTCTTTACTCATTATTTTAGAAAACTCTTCACATAAGTATTTATCAGAAGATCTAAAAATTATATCATCAACATAGATCTGGACAATGAGTAAGTCATCTCCTAATCTCCTCAGAAAAAGGGTGGTGTCTACGCTCCCCTTAACAAACTCTTTTTCTAACAGGAATGTGCTAAGCCTCTCATGCCAAGCTCTGGGTGCCTGTTTCAATCCATATAAGGCCTTTTTTAATTTATAGACATGACTTGGATATTGGGAACTCTCAAAACCTGGGGGTTGTTCTACAAAAATATCTTCTTTAATTACCCCATTTAAAAAGGCACTCTTAACATCCATTTGAAACAGCTTAAATCCCTTATAACAGGCAAAGGCTAGTAGCACTCTAATGGCTTCCAATCTAGCTACAGGGGTAAAAGTCTACTCAAAATCAATCCCTTCTATCTGATTATACCCCTTAGCCACAAATCTTGCCTTATTTCTCACCACCACACCAGAATCATTCATCTTATTCTTAAAGACCCACTTGGTTCCCACAATACTTTGACTTTTAGGTCTTTCTACTAACTCCCAAACATCATTCCTTACAAATTGATTCAATTCTTCCTGCATAGCTAAAATCCAAAATTCATCCGACAGGGCTTGATTGATGTTGGTGGGTTCAGTCATTGAGATAAAGGCAGAATGGTTTACTTCCTTCCTAAGTCCATGCCTAGTCCTAACACCTTCAGAAGGGTCTCCTAAGATCAGTTCTTTAGGGTGACTCGAAGAATATCTCCAATCTCTAGGCAACTCTGTTGGAGGTTCTACCCTTTTCTCCAAATTTGTATTTCCAACTCCTTGGGTAACCTCAATAATCTCTTCATCTTCTACTTCATATCTAGACTCCTTAGGATCAGATTCATCAAACACTACATGGGTTGTTTCTTCCACCACCAAAGTCCTCCTATTGAACACCCTAAAGGAATTCCCCACACTTGAATATCCTAAGAACACTCCTTCATCAGATTTGGGGTCAAATTTTCCTAAGGGTGACTTCCCGTTGTTCAGAATGAAAACCTTACAGCCAAAGACATGGAGGTGGGACAGATTTTGAGTTCTACCCTTAATGATCTCATAAGGTGTCTTGCTCAGTTTGACTCTCACATTCACCCTATTCAGCACATAACAGGCAGTGTTCACCGCTTCAGCCCAAAAATATTTTGGAAGTGAATACTCGGCAAGCATAGCTCTAGCGGCTTCCACTGAGGTCCTGTTCTTCCTTTCAGCAACCCCGTTCTGCTGAGGGGTCCTAGGAGCTAAAATATTGTGACTAATCCCATGATCCTCACAAAAACTTCCAAATCTTTCATTTTTAAACTCCCCTCCATGATCACTATGGATGGTAATAATCTCACATCCTAACTTCTTCTGAATCCAAGTAGAGAAGGATCTAAACTCATCAAATGACTCAGATTTATGTGACAAAAACTTAACCCAAGTGAACCTCGAATAATCATCTACAATCACAAAACCATAGACTCTCCCCCCTAAGCTGGCAGTGCTAATGGGTCCAAAGAGGTCCATGTGAAGAACTTCTAAAGGTCTAGAGGTGCTAATGTCCTTAACAGAGTGAAAAGAGGACTGGACTTGCTTCCCCAACTGACAGGCATCACACAGGTGATCCTTAGTGAACTTAAGCTTGGGCACACCTCTAACTAAGTCCTTTTGGGTGACTCTCCTAAGAGTTTTCATACTGGCATGACACAATCTCCTATGCCATAACCAAGACTCATCAGCAGCAGTTTTTAAGCAAATTGAATTATCAGATTTAATGCTACTTACATCCAGCTTGTAGACGTTGTTGATCCTTTGCCCCTGCAAAACAACTTCATCATTTAAGCTTAAAATGCGGCCAGTGGGCAGGAATTTGATGCTGTATCCCTTGTCACAGAGTTGACTGATGCTTAGCAGGTTGTGTTTCAGTCCATCTACAAGCAAAACATTATCAATCATAAAGTTCTTTGAATCACCAATTATACCTGTGCCTTCCACCTTCCTGGTGGTGTTATCTCCAAGTGTAACCTTGCCTCCAGCTCTAGCCTCCAGCGAAATGAACTGATTTGCATCTCCAGTCATATGTCTAGAACATCCGCTATCCAGGTACCACATGCTCTCACGAGGTCTTGTGTGAGATCACACCTACAAAAGTATCAAATGTCAGTCTTAGGAACCCAAACAGGTTTGGGTTCCTTCTTATGAAAAGAAGAATGCAATGCATGCGTGCTGTGCTGTGAAACAGGCAGTTTGGGTTTCCACACCTAATGTATACTACGGTGAACAGTGCAGGTGTGAGAAATATGTCCTAACATGCCACATGAAAAACATCTAACACCAGGAAAAGGGTTAACTAATCTACATGGATGATAATGCCTCTTCCTAGATGTATATAAAACATGCTTTGAAGAACTTGCAACAGATTTTTCAAAAGGTGGCGGTGCATAAAACTGTTCAAAAGTAGGCGGTGTTTTGTTCTTTTCAAAAGCACTGATCTTTACTTTCAAAAACTCATTTTCTTTCTTTAAACTTGCAATTTCAAATTTTAAGGTTCCCTTGCTACTTTCTACTTCACATGCCATTGTATCTAATTCTTTAAAAGCTCTTTCTAAGTCCACATGCATAGTTTTCAATGAATCATGCTCAGAAACTAAATCAGAATATTTTTTATTCAACTCATCGAATTCATCAAGCAAAGACATGTGATTGGAATCAAGTGTGGAATGATCCTTAACTACAGAATCATGCACTTTTTGCAATGTTAAGTAATCTAATTCCAAACTAGCATGAGTTTTCTTAAGCTTCCTATACGATGTATGAATTCTTTCAGAAACTTCAAATAATTGATCGTAGGTAAGCTCACATACCTCTTCCTGATCCGACTGACCAGGGTGATCATCAGCCATAAGACACAAGTTTATTTCCTCCTCTTTAGCTTCAGTCTCAGAAGAGTCGGATGCAGAGTCTGCCCAGAACACCTTCTGAATCCGCTTCTTGTCCTTTCTGAACTTTGGTTTCTCCTCACCCTTCTCCTTGCTTGGGTGAGCTTTAAGTGTTGGACAATCAGCCTTTATGTGTCCAGCCCTCTTGCATTCAAAACAAACAGATTCAGATGAACTCTTAAAATTTTTATTGGACTTACCCTTGTTCCACTTCTGATAGTTCTTATGTTTCTTCCTTAGAAAGCTTTTGAATTGCCTTATGATTAAGGCAACATCATCGCTATTAGACCCGGAAGAGCTAGCATCTGAATCCTTAGCCTTTAGTGCCACTGTCTTCTCTTTCTTGCGTTCACCTGCATCAAGTTGCCTTTGGTTCACCCCTTGCTCGTAAGCAATGAGTGATCCAAGTAAGCTGTCAGTAGAGTAAGTGTTTAAATCTTTAGATTCAGTAATAGCAGTAATCTTAGCATCATAAGAAGCAGGAAAATATCTTAGAATTTTGTTCACTCTTTCGTAGTTAGTAAGTTCTCTACCTAGAACATGCAAAGAGGTAACAATCTGAGTGAACCTTGTGTACATTTCTGAAATAGTCTCACTAGGTTTCATGCGAAAAAGTTCATAATCATGTAACAAGATGTTTAACCTAGACTGTTTGACTTCAGTTGTACCTTCGTATGTTACGCATAATCTATCCCAGATTTCCTTTCCCGTTGTACAAGTAGAAACACGCATATAGTCTTCAGATTTTAAAGCACAAAAGAAACAGTTCAAGCATTTTGCATTTAACTGTGCTAACTCACGATCATCAAACATCCAATCAGTAAAAGGCAGTTCAGTTTTCACATTGTTAATCAGTCTAAAAGGTGGTTCGTATCCGTCCTTAACTAACATCCACATGCGATAATCAATAGACTGTAGAAAAGTAGACATGCGTGTTTTCCAAAAATCAAAAGAAATATTATCAAACAACGGTGGTCTTGTAATAGAATATCCTTCAGCAGTATTACGATTATTATAGTTAGCCATGGATCAAATTCAAAAGTTTTTAAACCTAAATTTTGAATCCCTCTCTGATACCACTTGAAAGTTCGATAGGGATGTTAAGCCCTAGTGAACTAGTCCCGAGGCTAACCAAGAGGGGGGGTGAATTGGTTATTTAAAAATTTCACGATAACTATGAAAATCTTTTGATAATGTGCAGCAGAAACGAATTAAAACAACGATAAAAAGATCAACCAAAGATATTCACCCAAGCAGTTAATATCAGGAAAAATTAAAGTGTAGAATTGAATCTGAAAAGCAAACCAGATTTTATAGTGGTTCGGTCAACTTGACCTACATCCACTCCCCGGAGCCTCCCCTCTGGGTATTGCACTAAACAAAAGTGTCTCTCCTTTTGCTCCCACAGCAAGGCGGAGAAGCCTGTACAAAAACCTCCTTTTCACCACACGGTGAGGTAGAGAACCCGACCTCCTTTTGCTTCCTCCCGAAGCAGGCAGAGAACCTTCGAACTCCTTTCGCTTCCTCCTGAAGCAGGCAGAGAACCTACGAACTCCTTTTGCTTCCACCTGAAGCGGGCAGAGAACCCCGGATCTTCTTGCGAACGATCCTCCCACGACGAACACCGACTAGACGAAAGACGGCGAGCGGAGAAGACGACTCTGATCCGTGCTCGGAGCAACCTTAGTGAATCCCTCACTAACTCCCCCATACAAGATCTTCTCTCTCTCTCCCAACTCTCTCTCTCTCTAGGGTTTCTCAGGAAAGGAAGGTAGCAAAAGATTTTTCCAAAAATTGGAAAAAGTTCTTTTAAAGGAGGGCTTAAAATTTTCCCTAAATCTCAACTGGTCGGCCAAGATCGTCCAGGACGATCGGTAGATCGTCCTGTACGATCAGTTCAAATTCAACTGTTTCAGCCTGGACGATCTGGCTCTTCTGGACGATCAGTAGAAAAAGTTGTTCATATCGTCCCGTACGATCCTGCGATCGTCCGGGACGATTAGTTCAAATTGAGGGAAATCGTCCAGAAGACAGTTCGGGTCGTCCAGAGAAATCTGTGCTAGACGACCAAAAAATGACTTGATCGTCCCGGACGATAGGGTCATCGTCCGGTACGATTAGTTCAAAAAGGCCCCAAATCATCCTGTACATAGTTCTGGACGTACAGTTTAAATGCACTAGACGATCAAGATCATCCGGGACAATCCTGCGATCGTCCAGGACGATATGATCGTATCAACCAAAAATAAATTGCTTTCCTTAATTACCAGATTAAATTAGGCATGATTGTACTGGATCGTCCGGGATGATACATGTATCGTCCGGGATGATCAGACCAAGTATCTAAAAATAAGAACTTGCCTAACTTGATCTGGCGGCTGAGAATTTCTGATTTGGGCATATCGTCCCGTACGATCCGTAGATCGTCCAGGACGATCGGCTCAATCAGACCCTCTTAACTTAGTCGCCCTAATTAGGGTTTCTGTTTTAACTGGATCATCCAGGACGATGTGGATATCATCAGGACGATCTGAACAAATTTTTAACAGAAACTCTAATTCACTCAATCTCTCTCCCTGAGTGTGTGTGTGCAAGGTTACTTAGCTAGGGAATCAGTTACATTACAATTGACTCAATAAAAAGAAAAATCATACATTTGACACACTTGGACCCGATCTTGAGTTGGCTTGAGTGGCTCGCGGTCTTTTGTGCCTGAAACAGATTAGCCAAGCAAAAACACACTGGAAACACGTTTGTCATCATCAAAACCAGATTTGCAACACTAAACCCTAAAAAAATCCTAAACCCTAAACAGTTAAACCCTAAACCCTAAGACCATAATAAAAAACCCTAAACCATAAAAACCCTAAAAAAAATCCTAAAACCCTTAACCCTAAACCCTGACCACCCTAAAAAAACCCTTAAAAACTATAAATCCTAAACCCTCAACCCTAAACCTTAGAAACCCTTAAAAAACCCTAAAACCCTAAACCCTAAATCCAAAACCCTAAAAACCCTAAACCTTAAAGTCTAAACCCTAAACCCTAAAATCCTTAAACCCTAAACCTTAAACCCTAAACCCTAAACTCTAAACCCTAAAAACCCAAACCCTAAAACCCTAAAAAAACTGTAAACCCTAAAACCTAAACCCTAAAAACCCTAAACCCTAAAAAAACCCTAAACCCTAAAACCCTAAAAAACCCTAAAACCCTAAACACTAAACCCTAAACCCTAAACCTTAAACCCTAAACCCTAAACCCTAAACCCTAATCCATAAACCCTAAACCCTAAACTCTAAACCCTAAATCCCTAAAAACCCTAAACCCTAAACCCTAAATGAATGTTTGATAAGGATGTTAAGCCCTGATGAACTAGTCTTGAGGCTAACCAAGAGGGGGGTGAATTGGTTATTTTAAAAAATTCATGAGCAACAGGAAACATCTTTTTAATAATTTACAGCGGAAATAAGTAAACACAGAAATGAAAATATTAACCACAGATTTCACCCATGTAAATAATAATAGAAAAGTAAAGTGCAAAAAATAATCAGAAAGAGCACACCAAATTTTATAGTGGTTCGATCAACTTGACCTACGTCCACTCCTTGGAGCCTCCCCTTCGGGCATTATACAAACACAAAAGTGACTCTCCTTCTGCTCCCACAATAAGGCGGAGAAATCTATATAAAACTCCTTTCCACCAACCCGGTTATGCAGAGAACCTAAGCTCCTTTCGCTTCCTCCTGAAGCAGGCAGAGAATCCAAGCTCCTTTTGCTTCCTCCTGAAGTAGGAAGAGAACTTAAACTCCTTTAGCTTCCTCCTGAAGCAGGCAGAGAACCCGGATCTTCTTGTGACGATCCTCCCATAGAAAACACCAACAAGATAAGAGACGATGTACGGAGAAGATGACTCTGATCCTTGCTTGGAGCAACCTTTATGAATCTCTCACAAACTCCCCCTCAGAAGATCCTCTGTCTCTCTCTCCCAAGCACTCTCTCTCTCTTAAGGTTTCTTTGGAAAGGAAAGCGGTAAAAGATTTTTCTTATTGGAAGAAAAAGATCTTTTATAGGAGGGCTCAAAATTTGCCCAAAATCTCAACTGGTCGGCCAATATCGTCTAAGACAATCTCTAGATCGTCCTTTACGATCAGTTCAAAATCACCTGTTTTCGCCTGAATGATCTTGCTCTTCTAGACAATTAGTAAAAAAAGTTATTCAGATCATCACGTACGATTCTGCGATCGTCCGAGATGATTAGTGTAAATCAGGAATTTCATCCAAAATACTACTCTAGTCATCAAGAGGAACTTATGCTGGACGGTCTCAAAATGACTTGATCATCTAGGATGATAAGTTTATCGTCCTATATGATTAGTTCAAAAAGTGCCAAAATTGTCTTGAGAAATGCTCTAGACGGACAGGTGAACCATGCAGGATGACCTAAAAATGCCCTGATCGTCCAGGACAATATCTATATCGGCCCGTACGATTAGTTCAAAAATAGCCAAAATAGTCCTGATCACCTCTCTAGACGTATAGGTGAAATATACTAGACGGTCATGATCGTCCGGATGATCTTACGATCATACTGGATGATATGATCGTATCAATTAAATACTAATTACTTTCCTTAATCACCAAACTAATTTAGGCAGATTGTACTGGATCGTCCAGAACGATACACGTAACGGCCAGGACGATCAGACCAAATCACCAAAAATAAAAACTTGCCTAACTTGATCTGGAGGCTGAGAATTTCTGATTTTAGCCTATCGTCCTATACGATATTAACATCATCCAGGACGATCAGCTTAATCAAACTGACTTAACATGATCATCCTAATTAGGGTTTCTATTTTCACTAGATCATCCAGGATGATGTGAATATCGTCTAGAACGATCTGAACAAAAATTGAACAAAAACTCTAATTCACTCAAGCTCTCCCCCTGAGTGTGTGTGTGTGTAAGGTTACTTAGCTAGGGGATCAGTTACATAGCATTTAACTCAATAAAGATGAAAAAGTACATTAGACCTAGATTTCAAAATATACTGACTCGAGCTTGGACTAGCTTGAACTTGTAATTAAACCTACGTACCTGAAAGATTAAACAGGAAACCAGAGATAGAAATATTTGCTATCAACAAAATCATAATATTTAAAACCAGATTTGTAACAATCTCCCCCTTTTTGATAATGGAAAATATTTGTTAAGTAGTTTCAAATCAAATAGATAAGAGTAACCAATGCATGTACAAAAGACAAATATCATTTCAAAATTCACTAAACACAAAATAAGAGCAATACAAGAAATAACTAGAACACTACAAGAAACTACTAGTCACTCAAAACACTAACTCCCCCTTTTGACATCATAAAAAGGAGGAGGAACAAACACAATAATACAAGCAGAAAATAACACAAAACACAAGGCTAAAAAGGAGGCAGATCCTGATCAGAAGGAGGAGGAGGTGGAGGCTGAAAGTAACTGTGAAGAAAAAGTGAAAAAGATGAAGGATGGAGAGGAAAGATTAGGGATCCAAAAACACATACAATAAAAAGAAAATAAAGACAAAGTAAATGAAACTAGAAATAAGAAACACAAAAACACAAGAAAAATAATGATTTTTTTTAATCGATCAGCTCCAGTAAATCAGAATTTTCCCTTGATTTTGAATCCAAAAACCAATAAGAAGACAATCGATAGTGCTGAAATCCAAAAAAGTTAAAAAAATTGACTTTCGTAACTCCCACCTCAGACACCTTATAGATGCAAATTTCTTTCAAAATATAAATTATATTTAGAAGAAAACAAATTAGATTCGAAAAGAGACCCTTTCAAGCCTCGTTCTAGAAAAATATCTGATATAATAGTATTACAAAGTAAGGAATTAGAAATCATGATTTTTCCTCTCAAGATTTTGAAAATATTAAGTGGTGCATGGATTTTTCTAAGACATTTAAAGATCTGAAAGGGAAGAAAGCCTATTTCTTTATGGGCTTATTTTGTGCTACTTTTTTAATTTGTTTAGCGCTTTACACATCTTTTAATTTTTGATACACTGTGTATCTTTTCAATTTTTGGCGATATTGTGCATCTTTTTAGTTTGGGCTAATTTTGTGCCTCTTGTCATTTTGGCACTCTTTACGTATCTTTTGTAAGCTTGCTCCCTTTCAAAATCGTTAAAGAATCTCAGCTGTGAAATTACCTTACAGACATAAGAGATGACAAAACCCACTCTCTACAATAAGGAAAACTAATTAACAAAATAAAAACCATACATCTTATGATAAGTGCAATCACTTTATTCAGAAAAATAAACCAATGACTCAAAACTTTAAAAATACTATTTATATGAGGTAGATTACTGTAACAAGATAAAATAGAAATTCAGAGGAGTCAATCACTGCTTACCAGCTTCCAAATAAAAATAAGGTAAAACTCTCAGCCAGAAATCCAGTTTATCAGTAGTAGTGAGCAGTGATCTGATTTTGAAAGGAATAAAATAGAAAATAAAAATAAGTAGAAAATCACATCAAATTAAATACTCAAATCAAACTAACAACAAGACTAAAATGAAAATTAGCACAAAAACAAAAATCAATAGGAAACAGACAATCAAATCAAACAACTAACTAACAGAAATAAAATGAAAAACAGACAAAACAAAAATTAGTAGCTCATGGGAGTGTTGATTGGCTTGGCTTTGCCCATTTCATATTTCTTCAAAATATCCTTAGTGTATTTAGATTGCGTGAGAAAGGTTCTATCATCCAGTTTCCTTATGCTAAATCCCAAAAAGGAGGACAATTCTCCCATCATACTCATCTCAAACTCCTTACTCAATGTTTTAGAAAACTCATCACATAAATGTTTATCAGAAGATCCAAAAATTATATAATCAATATAGATCTTGATAATGAGTAAATCATCCCCTACTCTCCTTAAAAAAAAGGGTGGTGTCTACACTCCCCTTAACAAACTCACTTTCTAACAGGAATGTGCTAAGCCTCTCATACCAAGCTCTAGGTGCCTATTTCAATCCATATAAGGCCTTTTTTAATTTGTAAACATGATTTGGATATTGGTAACTCTCAAAACCTAGGGGTTGTTCAACAAAAACATTCTCTTTTATTACCCCATTTAAAAAGGCACTCTTGACATCCATTTAAAACAGCTTAAATCCATTATAACAAGCAAAGGCTAGTAACACCCTAATAGCTTCCAATCTAGCTTCAGGGGCAAAGGCCTCCTCAAAATTAATCCCTTCAATTTGATTGTACCCCTTAGCCACCAATCTTGCCTTATTCCTAACCACAACACCAGAATCATTCATCTTATTCTTAAAGACCCACTTGGTTCCCACTATACTTTGATTCCTAGGTCTTTCTACTAATTCCCAAAAATCATTCATTACAAATTGATTCAGTTTCTCTTGCATAGCTAAGATCCAAAATTCATCAGAAAAGGTTTGATTGATATTGGTGGGTTCAGTCATTAAGATAAAGGCAGAGTGGTTTGCTTCCATCCTAAGTCCATGCCTAGTTCTAACACCTTCAGAAGGGTCTCCTAAGATCAGTTCTTTAGGATGACTCGAAGAATATCTACAATCTCTAGGCAAAGTATTTTGAGGTTCTACCCTTTCCTCCAGAGTTGCATTTTCCACCCCTTGGGTAATCTCTCCTACCTCTTCTTCTTCCTCAACTCTAGTCTCTTTAGGATCAGATTTATTAATGACCACATGAGTTATCTTTTCCACCACTAGAGTCCTCTTATTAAACACCCTAAAAGATTTCCCCACACTAGAATTGCCTAAGAACACTTCTTCATCAGATTTGGGGTCAAACTTTTCTAAGGATGATTTTCCATTATTCAAAATGAAAACCTTACAGCCAAAGACATGGAGGTGGGACAGGTTTGGAGTTCTACCCTTGATGATCTCATAAGGTGTCTTATTCAGATTTGATCTAACATTCACCCTATTCAGCACATAACCGGCAATGTTCACCACTTCAGCCCAAAAGTATTTTGGAAGTGAATACTCAGCAAGCATGGCTCTAGCGGCTTCCACGAAGGTCTTCTTCTTCCTTTTAGCTACCCCGTTCTGCTGAGGGGTCCTAGGAGCTAAAAAATTGTGACGAATCCCTTGCTCCTCACATAAAGTTCCAAACTTCACATTATCAAACTCTCCACCATGATCACTATGAACAGTCAAGATCTCATAACCTAACTTCCTCTGAATCCAAGAGGAGAAGGACTTAAATTCATCAAATGGCTCAGATTTACGTGACAAAAATTTAATCCAAGTGAACCTCGAGTAATCATCAACAATCACAAAACCATAGATTTTTCCCCCTAAGCTAGCAGTGCTAATAGATCCAAAGAGATCCATGTGAAGGACTTCTAAAGGTCTAGAGGTGCTAATGTCCTTAACAGAGTGAAAGGAGGATTGGACTTGCTTCCCTAATTGACAGGCATCACACAGGTGATCCTTAGTGAACATAAGCTTGGGGACACCTCTAACTAACCTTTTGGGTGACTCTCTAAAGGGTTTTCATATTGGCATGATATAATCTCTTGTGCCATAACCAAGACTCATCAGTAGCAGTTTCTAAGCAAATTGAAACATCAGCTTTAAAGCAACTTACATCTAGCATATAGACATTGCTGATCCTTTGTCCCTGTAAAATAATTTTGTCATTTAAGCTTAAAATGCAGTAAATGGGCAGGAATTTGATGTTGTATCCTTTGTCACAGAGTTGACTGATGCTCAGCAGGTTGTCTTTCAATCCATCTACAAGCAAGACATTGTCAATCATGAAATTCTTTGAATCACAAATTATACCTGATCCTGCCACCCTCATGGTGGTGTTGTCTCAGGTGTAACCTTACCTCCAGCCCTGGCCTCCAGCGAAATCAACTGATTTGCATCACCAGTCATGTGTCTTGAACATCCGTTGTCTAGGTACCACATACTCTCACGCGGTCTTATGTGAGACCACACCTATAAAATCATCAAATGTCAGATTTAGGAACCCAAATAGGTTTGGGTTCCTTCTTATGAAAAGAAGAATGCAATGCATGTGTGTTGTGCTGTGAAACAGGCAATTTGGGCCTCCACAGTGAATGTGTACTACGATGAACAGTGCAGGTATGGGAGATGTGTCCTAACATGCCACAAGAAAAATATTTAGCACCAAGAAAAGGGTTAACTAATCTACATGGGTGATAATGCCTCTTCCTATATTTTTATGAAACATGCTTTGATAATTTTAAAATAGATTCTTCAAAAGGTGGAGGAGCATAAAACTATGCAAAAGTAGGAGGTGTTTCATTTTTCTCAAAAGCACTAATTTTAACTTTTAGAAATTCATTATCTTTCTTCAAACTTGTAATTTCAAATTATATTTCTCCCCTACAACTCTACGCTACACATGCCATGTTGTCTAATTCTTTAAAAGCTCTTTCCAAATCAACATGCGAGATTTTTAATAAATCATGCTCAATAATTAAATCAGAATGCTTTTTGTTCAGCTCATCAAATTCATCAAGTAAAGACATGTGATTGCTATCCAGTGTGGAATAATCATTAACTACAGAATCGTGCTCTTTTTGCAAGGTTAAGAAATCCAATTTCAGGCTAGTATGCAATTTCTTAAGTTTCCTATAACATGCGTGAATTCTTTCAGACACTTCAAATAATTGATCGTAAGTAAGCTCACATACCTCTTCCTGGTCAAACTGACCAGGATGTTCATCTTCCATCAAATGCAAGTTCGTTTCCTCCTCTTCAGCTTCAATCTCAGAGGAGTCGGATGCAGAATCTTCCCAGAAAGCCTTTTGAATCCTCTTCTTATCCTTCCCGAATTTTGGTTTCTCCTCACCCTTTTCCTTGCTTGGGTGAGCGTTAAGTGTAGGACAATCAACCTTAATGTGTCTAGTCTTCCTGCATTCAAAATAAACAGTATGAGATGAGCCTTTAAAATGTTTACTGGACTTACCCTTGTTCCACTTTTGAAAGTTCTTATGTTTCTTCCATAGAAAGCTTTTGAATTGCCTAGTGATTAAGGCAACATCATCGCTACAGACTCGGAAGAATTAGTGTCAGTATCGTTGGAATTCAAATCCATAATTTTCTCCCCTTGCTCGTAAGCAATGAGTGACCCAAGTAAGTTATCAATAGAATAATTGTTCAAATTTTTGATTCAGTAATTGTAGTTATTTTAGCATCAAATGAAGAAGGTAAACATCTCAAAATCTTGTTTATTTTTTTATAGTTTGTAAGTTCTCTTCCTAGAGAGTGCAAAGAAGTGACAATTTGAGTGAATCTTGTATACGTTTCAGAAATAGATTCAATAGGTTTCATGCAAAAAAGTTCGTAGTCATGAAGCAATATGTTTAACCTAGACTGTTTGACTTCAGTTGTACCTTCATAAGTGATGTATAATCTATCCCAAATTTTTTTATGAGTTGTACAAGCAGAAACATGAATGTAATCCTCAGATTTCAAGGAACAGAAAAAATAGTTCAAATATTTGGCATTCAGTTGGGCTAAGTCCCGATCATCAAGAGTCCATTCAGTGAAAGGCAGTTAGCTTTAACATTGTTAATCATTCTATAAGGTGCTTCATATCCATCCTTAACAAGCATCCACATGCGATAATTTATAGATTGAAGAAAAGTGGACATACGAGTTTTCTAAAAATCAAAAGGTATGTTATCAAACAATGGAGATCGTGTAATTGAATAACAATCAGCAGTATTACGATTACCAAAGTTAGTCATGGTTCAAATTCAAAAGTTTTTAAACTTAATTTTTGAATCCTGCTCTGATACCACTTGAAAGTTCGATAGGGATGTTAAGCCCTGATGAACTAATCTTGAGGGTAACCAAGAGGGGGGGTGAATTTATTATTTTGAAAAATTCATGAGCAACAGGAAAAATATTTTCGATAATTTACAGCAGAAAAAAATAAACACAGAAATGAAAAGATCAATCACAGATTTCACCCAAGCAGATAATAATAGAAAAGTAAAGTGCAGAAAATAATCAGAAAGATCACACTTGATTTTATAATGGTTCGGTCAACTTGACCTACATCCACTCCCCGTAGCCTCCCCTCTGGGTATTGCACTAACACAAAAGTGACTCTCGTTATGCTCCCACGGCAAGGTGGAGAAGCCTGTACAAAACTCCTTTCCACCAAAACTCCTTTCCCTAAGTTCCTTTTGCTTCCTCCTGAAGCAGGCAGAGAATCCGAGATCCTTTCGCTTCCTCTTGAAGCAAGCAGAGAACCTAAACTCCTTTAACTTCCACCTGAAGCGGGCAGAGAACCTGGATCTTCTTGCGACGATCCTCCCAAAGAAAAAACCAACAAGACGAGAGATGACGAACGGAGAAGATGACTCTGATCCTTGCTTGGAGCAACCTTTGTGAATCCCTCACAAACTCCCCCTCACAAGATCCTCTCTCTCTCTCTCCCAAGCTCTCTCTCTCTCATGGTTTCTCTGGAAAGAAAATTGGCAAAAGATTTTTCTTGTTGGACGAAAAAGATCTTTTATAAGAGGGCTTAAAATTTCCCCTAAATCTCAACTGGTCGGCCAATATCATCTAGATCGTCCTGTACGATCAGTTCAAAATCACCTGTTTCAGCCTGGACGATCTGGCTCTTCTGGACGATTAGTAGAAAAAAGTTCTTCAGATCGTCCCATATGATTCTACGATCGTCCGGGACGATTAGTGTAAATAAGGAATTTTGTCCAGAAGACCGCTCTGGTCGTCGAAAGGAACTTGTGCTGGACTGTCTCAAAATGACTTGATCGTCCAGGACGATAAGTCTATCATCCTGTACTATTAGTTCAAAAAGTGGCAAAATCATCCTGAGTACCGCTCTGGACGTATCGGTGAAACATGTAGGATGACCTCAAAATGACCTGAGCGTCTAGGACGATATATATATCAGCCCGTACAATTAGTTCAAAAATAGCTAAAATCATCCTGATCACCGATCTGGACGTATAGGTGAAATGCACTAGATGGTCACGATCATTCCGGACGATCTTGGGATTGTACCGGATGATATGATCGTATCAATTAAATATTAATTACATTCCTTAATCACTAAAATAATTTAGGTAGATTGTACTGGATCATCCAGGATGATACATGTATCAACCAGGACGATCAGACCAAATCACTAAAACTATAAACTTGCCTAACTTGATCTAGCGGCTGAGAATTTCTGATTTTAGCCATCGTCCTGTACGATATTAACATCGTCCAGGACGATCAGCTTAATCAATTGACTTAACATGATCGTCCTAATTAGGGTTTCTGATTTCACTAGATCGTCCAGGATGATGTGAATATCGTCTACGATGATCTGAACAAAAATTGAATAGAAACTCTAATTCACTCATGCTTTCGCCTGAGTGTGTGTGTGCAAGGTTACTTAGCTAGGGGATCGGTTACATAGCATTTGACTCAATATAGATGAAAAAGTACATTGGACGTATATTTCAAAATAGATTGACTCGAACTTGGACTTGCTTGAACTTGAAATTAAAACTGCGTACCTGAAAGATTAAACAAGCAACCAGAGATAGAAATGTTTGCTATCATCAAAATCATAATCTTTAAAATTAGATTTTCAACACTAAACACTTACTCCTGAAAATCCTAAATCCTAAACCCAAAATCCTAAACCCTAAATTCCTAAACCCTAAACCTTAAACCCTTAACCATAAAAACCTTAAACCATAAACCTTAAACCCTAAACACTAAACCCTAAAAAAAAAATCTAAACAGTAAAAACCTTAAACCCTGAACCATAAACCCAAAACCTTGAACCCTAAACCCTAAACCCTAAAACCCTAAACCCCAAAACCCTAAAAAAAATTCAAAACCCTAAAAACCCTAAACCCTAAAAAATCCTAAACCATAAACCTCAAAACCCTAACCACTAAACCCTAAACCTTAAACCCTAAACCCTAAACCCTAAACACTAAATCATAAAACCCTAACCCTAAACCCTAAACCATAAACGCTAAACCCTAAACCCTAAACCCTAAACCCTAAACACTAAATCCTAAAACCCTATCCCTAAACCCTAAGCCCTAAAAACCCTAAACCCTAAACCCTAAACCATGAAACCCTAAACCCTAACCCCTAAATCCTAAACCTGAAACCCTAAACCCTAAACCCTAAACCATAAACCCTAAACCCTAAACCGTAAAACCCTAAACCCTAAAAACCTAAAAAAAATCCTAAACCCTAAACTTAAACCCTAAAAAAAATCATAAAACCCTAAACCCCAAAAAAAACTCTCAAACCCTAAAACCTAAACCCTAAAAATCCTAAAAAAACCTAAACCCTAAAAAAAATGATAAACCCTAAACCCTAAACCCTAAAACTCTAAAAAAATCAATAAACCTAAAAAAAAAAAACCGTAAAACCCTAAACACTAAAAAAAAAACCCTAAAACCGTAAACCCTAAACCCTAAAAATTCTAAAAAACCCTAAACCCTAAACTCTAAACACTATAAATCCTAAACCCTAAAAAAATCCTAAACCCTAAAATCCTAAAACTCTAAACCCCAAACCCTAAAACCTAAAACCCTAACCACTTAACCCTAAACCCTTATCCCTAAACCCTAAAACGTAAACCCTAATACCTAAAACCCTAACCCATAAACCCTAAACCTTATACCCTAAATGCTAAAACCCTAAACCATACACCCTAAAGCCTAAAAACCCTAAAACCTAAAACCCAAAACCCAAAACCCTAAAAACCCTAAAATAAAACCCTAAAACCGTAAACCATAAATCCTAAACCCTAAAAACCCTAAAAAATCCTAAACCATAAACCCTAAACCCTAGACCCTAAAATCCATAAACCCTAAATCCTAAACTTAAACACTAAACCATAAAACCCTAAACCCTAAAACCCTAAAAAAAACCCTAAACCCCAAACCCTAAAAACCCTAAATCGTAAAAAAACCCTAAACCATAAAACCCTAAAAACCATAAAACCCTAAACACTAAACGCTAAACCCTAAACCTTAATTCCTAAACCTTAAACCCTTAACCCTAATCCCAAAACCCTAAACCCTAAACAGTAAACTCTAAAACCCTAAACCCTAAAACCCTAAAAATAACCCTAAACCCTAAAACCCTAAACCCTTCCCTATGTTGTATTCGAGGATTCTAAGCACTTGATCTTGATGATGACAAATAATACTTACTGAAATTAATATGTTTTTCTTTGTTAATTATAAATGTTTATTATTGTTTGTGAGTACTAATATTTCAGTTAAGATACAAACAGTTCAAGACTGCTGGAGACTCAAGACTGGGTAGAATAGGAAATAAGAGATACTATTTTTTTATTTTCTTTTATTTTTTCTTTTCTTTAGTCTGCTACAAAAGCATGTATGTAAAAGGAGTGACCATGCACACACACAGAGGGAATTCTATTTTATGAGAATTTTTTTAAAAAAACCCACATCGTAGCGTACGATTTTAAACCCATTATTACTCAGGCTAATGGCTAATTTCTAGAAGATTAGTTCTGTAAACTAATTATACTGTATAATATTTATCGTACTATACGATCGGTTTCTTTTCAAAAACCCTAGCCTCCAGAATAACTTTGGGAAGATTTAATCATAATTTTTTAAAATAATCGTATGGTACAATACCGATCGTACTGTATAATTATTTGAAATCTTGCCAAAATTATCCTCCATTATCAGGCAATTAAATCTTGCTTTCATAATTATATTTGATCATACTATACGATGTCAATCGTACGGTATGATGGACATAGATGATTTTCGATCATCCCGTAGATCATACCAGATGAAACCACAATTTTTGTACTGATCGTCCCGGATGATATTTTGTATCATACCGACGATGGACTGAAATGACCTAATCATATTGTATAAATGGTACAGTATGGGATGATGGAGAGAGACAAATTTCATTCGTCCCGTAGATCATCCCATACAAACAAAAATAAATTGATTATCTTATACGATCTATGGATCGTACAATACGATGTTTGTAAAATTTGTGAATTGTTCATCTCCACTCGTACTAGATGAAACTATTTTTGAACTAGTCATATTTTACGATAGTATATCGTATTGTACGAACAGAAATATCAAATTAGAATTTTTAGGGTTTCATGAAGCCTAATTTAAAAGGACTTTTTCTTTTTCAATGAGAAGGAGTTGAGGCCGTGGTTGACAGAGGAAGAAACTCTTGAGGGGGAGATTTTGGAGAAATCTAAGGTTTATGAGAGGAAGGAGAAGGTGTTGTGAGGGGATCACACGATTGCTCCAAGCTAGCTGCATGCTTACTCCTCTTGTGGGCTTGGTGAGTCTCGGGAAGGTTCTTTAGGACGAGAGGCTTCAAGGTCAACATCCTCACGGTACTTTGCCTTCTCTAGGAGGGAGAAAAAGGAGAAGATCCGCTGCCATCACCGGGAGGCTGACATACCGTCTAGTGTTCCGCCACACCGGGAAGGTGAAAGTGAGTCTTGTAAAGGCTTCTTCACCTTGCTATGGGAGCAAGAGGAGAGTCAACTTTTAGTTGTGCAAATCTCGGAGTGCAGGACTCCGAGGAATGGACGTAGGTCAAGTGACCGAACCACTATAAAAATTTTTGGTGTGCTTTTTCCATTTTTACCGCACTTTACATTTTCATTTATATAATTACTTGGTGAAAAATCTGATTTTGGTTTTGCCTTGTGAGATGTGAAATTGTGTTACCAATATCATCATTGTGAATGATTCATTTGCTTCCACATTTTTAAGTTATTATTTTAAAAAATTCGAAAAAATAGAACTCTTGTTTAGGATTAATTTTTTAAAACACCAATTCACCCCCCCTCTTGGCGCATCTCATACTTTTAAGTGTTATTAGAGACGAGTTTCAAAATAGTATTTTAGAGAACCTAGAAACATAAGATCCATGGCACATTTTGGTAACCATAACACTAGGGAGGGTTATTCTATAACCCGTCCACCTTTGTTTGACAATATACCGTTTGATTTCTAGAAAATACGCATGTCCACATTTTTATAGTCTATAGAGTATCGCATGTGGATGTTGGTTCAAGAAGGTTACACTGCACCGTTTTGTATGTTGAATGGCGTAAAATTAAATTATATTTTAATGAATGCAGCAATGAGGATAGAGAATTGACACAATTAAATGCTAAATACTTAAATTGTTTCTTTTGCACATTAAAATTAGAAGACTATATGCGAGTATCTACTTGTAATACTTGTAAGCAAATTTGGGATAGACTGTGTATTACATACGAAGGAACTAGTGAGGTCAAACAATTTAGGCTAAACATACTGCTGAATGATTACGAACTACTCCGCATGAAACCTAGTGAAACTATATCTGAAATGTACATTAAGTTCACTTAAACTGTGACATCCTTGCATGCTTTAGCGAGAGAGTTGTCTAACTCTGAGAAAGTGAATAAAATACTACGATTTTGCCTAGCACGTATGATGCAAAAATTATTTCAATAACTTAGTCCAAAGATTTAAACATTTATTTAATTGACAATTTTCTTGGGTCACTCATTGCCTACGAGCAAGGAGTGAGTCAACGACAAAGTGATGCAGATAAAAAGAAGAAGGAACGAACGGTGGCGTTAAAAGAAAATAATTCTGAAAGTGACAGTTCTGTAGTAGAGGAAGATGACGACATAGCCTTGATGGCTTGTCAGTTCAAGAATTTTCTGAAAAGAAAGCAACGGCATCATCAAAGCAATTAGAACAAAGGTAAAAGCTCAAAGAATACTAAAGTTACATCTGAGACAATTTGCTTTGTGTGCAGGAAACTAGGCATCTCTAAGCTGATTGTCCCAATGTTAAGACTCATCAAATTAAGGAGAAGGGTGAGAAAAGATCAAAATTCAAGAAGGGCAAATTTAAGACATAAAAAGCTTTCTGGGTTGACTCTGCTTCAGAATCATCAGAAGAAGAAGCAGAAGAGGAGGTAACAAATTTATGTCTTATAGCTAATGATAACCTTGATCAATCAGATCAAGATGAGTTATGTTAACTTTCTTATGATGAACTATTATTTATTTCTAAAAAGATCCATGACTCGTATAGAAAGTTAAAGAAAATGCATGCTAGTCTTAACATTGAGTTTAGTACTTTACAAAAAGAGCATGCTAGTGTAGTTAAAGATTTTTCTAACTTGGATAGAGATCACATGTCCCTGCTTGATGAATTTGATGCAATAAATAAGAAGCATATTGAATTAACTACTACACATGATACCTTAAAATCATCACATGTTGGACTAGAGAATGCATTTAAGTAATTAGAAGAACTTGCATGTGAACTAGATAGAAGTGAGCATACAATAAAATTCGAAATTATAAGTCTTAGTAAAGAAAATGAATTTCTAAATGAAAAAATTCACGCATTTGAGAATAATAAAACTTCTCCCAAATTTGATGAGTTTTATAAACCTCCACCATGTGAACCATCACAGCATGCATCATCCAGACCCAGGAATAGGCACTATCACCCCCGTAGATTAGTGAGCCAATTTCCCAGTGTTAAGTGTTATTCTTATGGCATGCTATGTCACATAGCCCGCACTTATACAATTCACCACAGGACACATCTAGTGTGGAGACCTAAGATGCATTCATCACAGCATAACATGTATACATTTCATTCATACAAGAATAAAGTGGAACCCAAAATCACTTGGGTTCCCAAAACTAACCGGTGGTTGACATTATAGGGATGCTCTCACAAAAGATCTAGTGAGAGCATGTGGTATCTAGGCAGTGGCTAATCGAGACACATGACTGGAGATATGAAGTAGTTCGTGACACTAGAGGCTAGGTTAGGAGGCAAGGTAACTTTGGGAGACAACACCACCAGGAAAGTGGTGGGCTCAAGTATCATTAGAAATTCTAAAAATTTGATAATTGAAAATGTTCTTTTAGTTGATGGTTTAAAATAAAATATTTTAAGTGTATGTCAACTATGTGATAACGGTTTTGACATAAAGTTTCTTTCTAACAAATACATGATTAGCTTAAATGATACACTTGTGTTAGAAGGAAAACATATAAACAATATCTATATGTTTGATTTAAACTGCATTGAAAACTTAAACCCTTTATGTCTGAAAATGATAGCTGATGACTCTTGGTTATAGCATAGGAGACTATACGATGCAAGCATGAAAATAATTAGGAACATCACTCAGAAAGACCTAGTTAGAGGCATACCTAAGTTAGACTTTACTAAGGACCATCTATGTGATGCCTACCAATTAGAAAAATAAGTAAAATCATCATTTCATTCAATCAAGGATATCAATACCACTAAGCCACTAGAAACTCTTCAAATGGACCTATTCGGACCTGTTAGTACAGCTAGCCTAGGAGGGAAATTATATGGATTTGTAATAGTGGATGACTACAGCAGGTTTACTTGGGTAAAATTCTTAGCACATAAGAGTGAGTCATTTGAAGAATTTAGAACCTTCTCCACTTGGATTCAAAGGAAATTAGGATGTGTAATTTCAACAATCCATAGTGATCACGGTGGAGAATTTGAGAATGATATGTTTGAATCATTTTGTCAAGAGATAGGAATAGAACATAATTTCTCTGCCCCCACAACTCGTCAGGAAAATGGAATAGTGGAAAGAAAGAATAGAATTTTAGTTGAAGCTGCTAGGGCAATGTTAGCTGAATACACTCTTCTAAGATATTTTTGGGTAGAAGTAGTGAATACTGCTTGTTATGTTCTAAATAGGGTAAATATTAGATCAAAACTCAATAAGACACCCTATGAACTACTTAAGGGTAGGACACCAAATCTTTCTCACTTATATGTCTTTGGCTGCAAATGCTTTATCTTAATTAATGGGAAGTCACCCTTAGGAAAGTTTGATCCTAAATCTGATGAAGGGTTTTGTTAGGCTACTCATCTGTAGGTAAAGCTTATAGAATCTTTAATAAGAGGACCCTTGTAGTAGAAGAGTCTACCCATATAGTATTTGATGAATCCAATAAGATCTCTGAACCTAATCATGAAGAAGAAGAAGTTGAGATTATTCAGGGAATAGAAACTATTGCCATAGAGGATAGAGCAGAACCTTAGGAGCCGTTGCCTAGAGATTAGAAATTTTATTCTAGTCATCCTAGAGAACTGATCCTAGGAGACCCATCAGAAGGTGTGAAAACTAGGCATGGACTTAGGAAAGAAGTCAGTCATTCTGCATTCATTTCCATGATTAAATCCATGAACATAGATCAAGCCTTAGGAGATGAATTCTGGATCCTAGAAATAGAAGAAGAGCTAAACCAATTTGTTAGGAATGATGTGTAGGAATTAGTCAAGAGACCTAAAGAATAAAGTGTGGTTGGAACTATGTGGGTCTTTAAAAATAAGATGAATTACTCTGGAATAGTAGTGAGAAATAAGGCTAGGTTAGTAACAAAGGGGTATAACCAAATTGAGGGAATAAATTTTAAAGAAACCTTTGCTCCAGTAGCAAGACTGGAAGCCATCCGGGTACTCTTAACCTTTGCTTGCTTTAGGGTTTCAAACTATATCAAATGGATATTAAGAGTGCTTTCCTAAATGGGTTAATCAAAGAAGATATTTATGTTGAGCAACCCCCGGGCTTTGAAAACTCACAATTTCCAAACCATATGTTTAAAGTGAAAAAGATAATATACGGGTTAAAGCAAGCACCTAGAGCCTGGTATGAAAGACTTATTATATTTCTACTCGATAGAGGCTTTGTTAAGGGTAGTGTGGACACCACCCTCTTCTTAAAAAGGGTAGGAGATGAGATTCTCATTGTTCAGATTTATATAGATGACATTTTGTTTGGATCTTCAGAGACAACCTTGTGTGATGAACTTTCAAAAATAATGAGTGATGAGTTCGAAATGAGTATGATGGGAAAACTTAATTATTTTCTTGGATTTAGTGTAAAACAGATGAAAGGTGGAATATTCCTTAGCCAATCTAAGTACATCAAGGATATTTTGAAAAAGTATAAAATGAATACTCCCATGAGTTCTAACATTCAATTGGATAAAGATCCTAATGGAAAGTCTGTAGAACAGAAGAAGTATAGGGGAATAATTGGATCACTTCTCTACTTAACTGCCAATAGTCCGAATATAATGATCAGTGTCTGTCTCTATGCTCAATTTCAAGCTAACCTAAAAGAATCTCACATGACTGCTATCAAAAGAATTCTTAGATATCTACTAGGCACCCCAAACTTAGAAATTTGGTATCCTAGACACAACACTACTTTTGAAATCTTAGGGTACTCAGAGTTAGATTTTATAGGATATAGGGTAAATAAATAAAGTACCTCTAGTACCTATCAATTCATTGGGCAATCCTTAGTTTCATGGTCCAGTAGAAAAAAAATTCAGTAGCCCTCTCAACTGCTGAAGAAGAATATCTAACAGTAGGAAGTTGTGTTGCTCAAGTTATATGGTTAAAACAATAGCTTTTAGATCTTGGACTACCTGTAGGAATTATACCAATAATGTACGATAACACTAGTGCAATTTGCATATCTAAAAATCCAATTTAGCACTCACGAACAAAGTATATAGACATCCGACATCACTTCATAAGAGATCATGTAGCCAAGGGAGACATTGAATTACACCATATTGCTACTGAAGATCAATTGGCTGACATTTTCATAAAACCACTAGCATATAACTCCTTTAGTACGTCGAGAACAAAATTAGGTGTCATTGATATTCATGCTTGATTTAACAAAAAAATGTATGTTTGTGTGTTTTATGTCTATGTGTTATTTTAATTAATAATTAAAAAGTAATAATAATAAATGGGGTTATGTCGTATTTCCTTAGTTTGTCTGTGTTATGTCGTATTTTTTTGTGATATGCATGCTTGATTTAACAAATTCTTTAGTTTGTTCGTGTTATATCGTATTTCCTTCTATTAGTCGCTTGTGTTTGTGTTTGTTTTGTAATTCTTGGCTTTTGTACTGTTATGCGATGATCTTCTCTTTTTGCTGCTTTCAAAAGGGGGAGAAGTTCTGTAATGTTGTATTCTTCAATTTAATATTGTTTGTCATTCTTATTTTGTTCTACTACTTTCATTCTATTATATTTAATTAAAAAAAAAAACAAAACAAAAAAATGAAAATATAAAAAGAATTTTGAAACTCCTCCTGTATTTTAAAATCCATCTTTCTAGTTAGGCGGAGCTAAGGAAGAAATACATCTATTGTGGGTATCAGATAATATTATTTAACACCATCAAAAAGTTAGAGATTGTTGCAATCCAGGATCCCGAGCACTTAATTTTGATGATGACAAATAATACTTACTGAACTAATATGTTCTTCTTTGATAATTGTAAATGTTTATTCTTGTCTGTGAGTACTAATATTTCAGGTAAGATCCAAATAGTTCAAGACTGCTGGAGACTCAAGACTGGGCAAAATAGGATGTAAGAGATATTGTATTTTTATTTTCTTTTATTTTTTCTTTTCTTGAGTCTGCCACAAAAGGATGTATGTAAAAGGCATGACCATGAACACACACAGAGGGAATTTTTTAAGAGAAA
>CM034297.1:26908223-26995830 GCA_019925795.1 Dendrobium chrysotoxum
GCTTGGCTAACCCGTTTTAAGCACAAAAGATCACGAGCCACTCAAGCCAACTCAAGATCGGGTCCAAGTGTGTCCAATGTACTGTTTTTCTTTTTCTTGAGTCAAGTGTAATGTAACTGATCCCCCAGCTAAGTAACATTGCACACACACACTCAGGGGGACAGCTTGAGTGAATTAGAGTTTCTATTCATTTTTTGTCCAGATCGTCCTGGACGATATTCACATTGTCTTGGACGATCAAGTAAAAACAGAAACCCTAATTAGGGCGACTAAGTTAAGAGGGTCTGATTAAGCAGATCGTCCTGGATGATCTTTGGATCGTATGGGACGATATGCTCAAATCAGAAATTCTCAGCCGCCAAATCAAGTTAGGCAAGTTTTAATTTTAAATTATTTGGTCTGATCGTCCCGGATGATACGTGTATCGTCCTGGATGATTCAGTACAATCATGCCTAATTTAATCTGGTAATTAAGGAAAGCAATTTATTTTTGATTGATACGATCATATCGTCCTGGACTATCTCAGGATCGTCCCGGACGATCATGAACGTTTAGTGCATTTCAGCTGTACGACCCTAACTGTTTATAGGACGATTTGGGTACTTTTTGAACTAATCGTACAGGATGATATTCCTATCGTCCTGGATGATCAAGTCAATTTTTGGTCGTCCAGCACAAGTTTCCCTGGACGACCCGAACTGTCTTCTGGACGATATTCCATGATTTGCACTAATCGTCCAGGACGATATGAATAATTTTTTCTACTGATCGTCCAGAAGAGCCAGATCGTCCAGGCTGAAACAGCTGATTTTGAATTGATCGTACATGAGGTTCTATCGATCGTCCTGGACGATCTTGGCCGACCAGTTGAGATTTAGGGAAAATTTTAAGCCCTCCTATAAAAGATATTTTTCTTCAAACAAGAAAAATCTTTTTGCCACTTTCCTTTCCAGAGAAACCCTAGAGAGAGAGAGAGAGAGAGTTTGGGAGAGAGAGAGGATCTTGTGAGGGGGAGTTAGTGAGGGATTCACTAAGGTTGCTCCAAGCACGGATCAGAGTCATCTTCTCCGCTCGTCATCTTTCATCTAGTCGGTGTTCGTTGTGGGAGGATCATTCACAAGAAGATCCGGGGTTCTCTGCCCGCTTTAGGTGGAAGCAAAAGGAGGTCGGGTTCTCTGCCTCACCGTGTTGTGGAAAGGAGGTTTTGTACAGGCTTCTCTGCCTTGCTGTGGGAGCAAAAGGAGAGACACTTTTTGTTTAGTGCAATACCTGGAGGGGAGGCTCCGGGAAGTGGACGTATGTCAAGTTGACCGAACCACTATAAAATCTGGTTTGCTTTTCTTATTTAGTTCTACACTTTACTTTTCTGATATTAATTGCTTGGGTGAATATCTGTGATCGATTTTTTCGTTCTTGTTTACTTGTTTCAGCTGCAACGTATAGAAAAGATTTTCCTGTTCCTCGTCAAATTTTTAAATAACCAATTCACCCCCCCTCTTGGTTAGCCTTGGGACTAGTTCACTAGGGCTTAACATCCCTATCGAACTTTCAAAAACCCTAAACTCCAAAGCCTAAAAAATCCTAATAAACCCTAAACCTTACTAAACCCTAAAAACCCTAAAAAAACTCTAAAACCCTAAAAAAAGACCCTAAACCCTAAACCCTAAACCCTAAACAATAAAAACCCTAAAAAACCCTAAGAAATCCTAAAACCCTAAATCCTAAACCCTAAAAATTCCAAAACCCTAAAACACTAAACCCAAAACCGTAAAAACCATAAAATACTATAAACCCTAAACCCTAAAAACCCTAAAAAACCCTAAAAATCCCTAAACCCTAAACCAAAACCCTAAACCCTAAACCCTAAATCAAAAAGGGGAAGATTATTGCAAATTTGATTTTCATGATGACAAACATGTTTCCAGTGTGTTTTGCTTGGCTAATCTGTTTCAGGCACAAAAGACCACGAGCCACTCAAGCCAACTCAAGATCAGGTCCAAGTGTGTCCAATATACTATTTTTCATTTTATTGAGTCAATTGTAATGTAACTGATCCCCTAGCTATGTAACCTTGCACACACATACACAGGGGGAGATCTTGAGTGAATTAGAGTTTCTGTTCAGATTGTCCTGGACGATATTCACATCATCCTGGACGATCAGGTAAAAATAGAAACCCTAATTAGGGCGACTAAGTTAAGAGGGTATGATTAAGCAGATCGTCCTGGATGATCTTTCGATCGTACGGGACGATATGCTCAAATCAGAAATTCTCAACCGCCAGATCAAGTTAGGTAAGTTTTTATTTTTAGTTATTTGGTCTGATTGTCCTGGACGATACGTGTATCGTCGTGGACGATTCAGTATAATCATGCCTAATTTAATCTGGTAATTAAGGAAAGTAATTTATTTTTGATTGATACGATCATATCGTCCTGGACGATCGCAGGATCATCCCGGACGATCATGATCGTCTAGTGCATTTCAGCTAAACGACCCAAACTGTGTTCAGGACGATTTGGGCACTTTTTGAACTAATCGTACAGGACGATATCCCTATCGTCCTGGACGATCAAGTAATTTTTTGGTCGTCTAGCACAGATTTCTCTGGATGACCCGAACTATCTTCTGGACTATAATCCTCGATTTGTACTAATCATCCCGGACGATCGCAGGATCGTACGGGATGATATGAATAATTTTTTCTACTGATCGTCCAGGCTGAAATAGCTGATTTTGAACTGATCGTACAGGACGATCGTCCTGGACGATCTTGGCCGACCAGTTGAGATTTTGGGCAAATTTTAAACCCTCCTATAAAAGAACTTTTTCTTGAAACAAGAAAAATCTTTTGCCACCTTCCTTCCCTGAGAAACCCTAGAGAGAGAGAGAGTTGGGAGAGAGAGAGAAGATCTTGTGAGGGGGAGTTAGTGAGGGATTCACTAAGGTTGCTCCAAGCACGGATCAGAGTCTTCTTCTCCGCTCATCGTCGTTCGTCCAGTCGGTGTTCGTCGTGGGAGGATCGTTCGCAAGAAGATCCGGGGTTCTCTGCCCGCTTCAGGTGGAAGCAAAAGGAGTTCGAAGGTTCTCTGCCTACTTCAGGAGGAAGCAAAAGGAGGTTGGGTTCTCTGCCTCACCGTGTGGTGAAAATGTGGTGTTTTTATATGCTTCTCTGCCTTACTGTGGGAGCAAATGGAGAGACACTTTTTGTTTAGTGCAATACCCGGAGGGGAGACTCTGGGGAGTGGACGTAGGTCAAGTTGATCGAACCACTATAATATCTGGTTTGCTTTTCTGATTCTGTTTTGCACTTTACTTTTCCGATATTAACTGCTTGGGTGAATATCTGTGATTGATCTTTTCGTTCTTATTTACTTGTTTCCGCTGCTAAGTATCGAAAAGATTTTCATTGTTATCGTGAAATTTTTAAATAATCAATTCACCCCCCCCTCTTAGTTAGCCTCAGGACTAGTTCACTAGGGCTTTACATCCCTATCGATCCTTCAAACTCTAAACCTAAAACTCTAAAAAAATCTGAAACCCTAAAACCCTAAAACCTTAAAAAACCTTAAACCCTAAACCCTCCAAACCTTAAAAAAAACCCTAAAACCCTAAACCCTAAACATGAAACCCTAAAAACCCTAAAAATCCGAAAAAAACCCTAATCCCTAAATCCTAAACCCTAAACGTAAAACCCAAAACCCTAAACCCTAAATCCCTGAAAACTCTAAACCCTAAACTCTTAAACCTTAAACCCTAAAACCTTAAAAAACTATAAACCCTAAACCCTAAACCCTAAACCCTAATCCCTAAAAACCCTAAAGAAAAAACCCTAAAACCTTAAACCCTAAACCCTAAAAAACCTTAAAAAATACTAAACCCTAAACCTTTTAACCTAAACCTAAAAACCTTAAAAAAAATGCTAAAACCTTAAACACTAACCCTAAAACCCTAAACCCTAAAAATCTTAAAAAACCCTAAACCCTAATCCCGGAACACTTAACCCTAAACCCTAAACCCTAAAAACCTTAAAAAAAACCCTAAAACCCTAAACCCTAAACCCTAAAACCCTAAAATCCCAAAACAACCCTAATCCCTAAACCTTAAACCCTAAACCCTAAACTCTAAATCCCTAAAAACCCTAAACCCCTAAACCCTAAACCCTAAAAACCTTAAACCCTAAAACCCTAAAAAACCATAAACCCTAAACCATAAAACCCTAAACCCTAAACCCAAAACCCTAAACACTAAAAATGCTAAAGAAAAAATCCTAAAAACCTAAACCCTAAACCCTAAACCCTAAAAACACTAAAAACCCCTAAAAAATTCTAAACCCTAAACCCTAAACCCTAACCTTAAAACCCTAAACCCTAAAAAACTGAAAACTCTGAACCCTAAAAAAACACTACAACCCTAAACCCTAACCTTAAAACCCTAAACCCCAAAAACCTTAAAAAACCATAAACTGTAAACCCTAAACCCTAAAAACACTAAAAAAAAACCCTAAAACCCTAAACCCTAAGCCCTTAGCCCTAAATACCCTAATAAAAAAATGGTAAAACCCTAAACCCTAAACCTTAAAAACCCTAAACCCTATATCCTAAACACTAAACCCTAAACCATAAAAAAAACCCCAAACCCTAAACCCTAAACCCTAAAAATCCTAAACCCTAAACCCTAAACCATAAAAATACCCTAAACCCTAAAACCTTAAACCCTAAATGCTAGACCCTAAACCCTAAACCCTAAACCATATAACCCTAAACCCTAAAACCCTAAAAAAACCTAAGCCCTAAACCCTAAACCCCAAAAAAACCATAAATCCTAAAACCCTAAAACCCTAAAAGCCTAAACCCAAAACCCTAAAACCCTAAACCCTAAACCCCAAATCCTAAAAACCCTTAAAAAAACCTTTAAACCCCAAACCATAAACTTTAAACCTTAAAAACCCTAAAAAACCTAAAAAACACTAAACCCTATACCATAAACACAAAAAACAATAAAAGAAAACCCTAAATCCCTAAACCCAAAACCCTAAAACCCTAAACCCTAAAAATAATAAAAAACCCTAACCCTAAACCCCAAACCCTAAATCGTAAACTGTAAAAACCCCAAAAAATCCTAAACCCTAAACCCTAAAAACCCAAAAAAACCTGAACCCAAAACCTAAACCCTAAACCCTAAACCCCAAAAACCCTAAACTCTAAACCCTAAACCCTAAACCCTAAAACCCAAAACCCTAAACCCTAAACCTTAAACCCTAAACCCTAAACCCTAAACCCTAAAAAAAATTCTAAACCCTAAAAACCTTAAACCCTAAGGCCTATACCCAAAACCTTAAACCCTAAACACTAAACCCTTAACCATAAAACCCTAAACCCTAAAACCCTAAAAATACCCTAAACTCTAAAACCCTAAAACCCTAAAAAACCCTAAACCCTAAGAACCTAAAAAAACCCTAAAACCCTAAAACCTAAACCCTAAAAACCCTAAACCCTAAAAGAACCCTAAACACTAAAACCCTAAAACCCTATAAAATCCTAAACACTAATCCCTAAACCTTAAACACTAAAAAAATCCTAAACCCTAAAACCTTAAACCACTGAACCCTAAACCCTAAATCCCTAAAAACCCTAAATAATAAACCTTAAACCCTAAACTTAAAACCCTAAACCCTAAACCCTAAACCCTAAATCCTAAACCCTAAAACCTAAACACTAAACCCTAAACCTTAAAAAAAACCCTAAACCCGAATAACCTTAAAACCTAAACCGTAAAACCCTAAACCCTAAAATCTCAAAAAAAACCATAAACTGTAAACCCTAAAAAAATCCTGAACCCTAAAACCCTAAAACCCTAAAAAACCCTAAACCCTAAACCCTAAAACCTAAACCCTAAAACCTAAACCCAAAATCCTAAAAACCCTAAAACCCTAAACCCTAAACCCTAAACCCTAAAAACTCTAAAAAAACCCTAAAAACCCTAAAAAAACCCTAAACCCTATGACCGTAAAACCTAAAAAAACCTTGAACCCTAAAACTCTAAACCCTAAACCCTTGTCCGTAAACCCTAAACCCTAAAAACCTTAAAAAACCCTTAAACCCTCAAGCATAAACCCTAAAAATCCTTAAAAACCCTAAACCCAAAACCCAAAACCCAAAAACCTAAAAACCATAAACCCTAAACCATAAACCCTAAACCCTAAACCCTAAGAAATGAAGCTTCAATGGCAGCCAAAGGCACTTTCAAAGTCTTTGACATCCCTTAAATAAAAGGCTCTAAAAACCCTTCCAAAAAAGTTTTGGCAGGAAAAATTATCCAGGATGATCCTGGGATCGTCCTGTACGATTAGTACAAAAAAGGCCGCTTTAGAAAAATTGGTTTAATCATCTTGTACGATCAGCATAGTTCTGGATGATCCTTCAGAAAAATTATTCTTATCATCCTGCACGATCTTACAATCATCTGGGATGATTAGTTTAAAATGACACATCATCCTACTGATAGTTCCGGTCATCTAGGAGACTCAAAGAAATTTTAGGGTTTTTGTAACAGATCATCCAGGATAATCCTGCGATCATCAGGATGATATAATCAAAGAATCCAAACATAATTACTTTCCTTAACCACCTAATTAATTTAGGTATGATTGGCATTGATCATCCAGGATGATCCTTGGATTGTCTAGGACGATTAGACCAAATAATATGCAAATCAAATCATTCCCAAATTAGGTTGGCAGCTAGGGTTTTGAGATCGTAATGGATCATCCAGGATGATTCATGAATCATTCCGGATGAATAGTTCAATGAACAGATCATCCAGAATGATCCTGAGATCGTCTAGTGTGATGTGTTCAAAAATTGAACTTCTGGATATGACAAAATCTCACTCCCCCTGTGCGTACATGGTCATGAGAAAGCATACACCCTTATAAGACTTGACTCAAAAAAATTAAAAGGTGCATTAACGAAAGTTACAAATTATATCACATATAGCCTATTCTACCCATTCTTTGGGCCTTGAGACTTTGTTGGATGGTGCATACTGTTCCTGAAATATTGTATACACATAAATAAATTTATATTACAAATACTGGAAGATGTGTGCCATAATGTTTATTATCACCAAAATAAGAACTCATGAGCCCGAGTCGTAATAATCTCCCCCTTTTTAATAATGGCAAACATTACTTATTGAATTTGCAAGAAAGAACTATTTTCTCCTAATCTCCCCCTCACTAAGATAAGACTTTTAAAAATAGGGAAAAACACAAAAAAAAATTTTTTTTAAAAACTACACATAAAAATAAAAAAAACTTCACAAATACATAAAAGTGAAATAAACTTCACAAATATAACAGTACAATATAAATAAAACAAACTTCATAAATACGCATAAATAAAACAAAATTCATAAATACAATAGTATGTTCTCTCACTTTGACATCATCAAAAAGAAGATGAGCATAGAAAAATAAAGCAGAAAAAATATACTAAAAAAATGCTCCCTTATTTGGTGAAAATTTTTTGAAAACATCAAGAATTTTCTTGCAATGAGAAAGTCACCTAATAATTTTATCCAAAAGCTTAGTAAGGCATGAATTTACTACTCATAACCTAGAAAGGTTAGAGATTTAGAAATTGTTAATCCAAGCTCAGGTTTTAAAGAAGGCAAAAAAACTTTTTAAGCAAATATCTAAATCAAGGAACAAATTAGATAAGGAAACAAAAATCTTTCAAAACTCCTTTCATGAAATATATCTAATAGAAGATTAATACAAAGTAATGAATCAAAAATCTTGATTTTCAAGCTCAAGTAATGAATCTATCAACTAGACATAAGAGTTTACTAAACTTTAGAGATTTTCAAGAAGGGAAGCTAACTTTTTATGGGCTTATTTTGTGCCTATTTTTAAATTGGCACACTTTACACCTCTTTTAAATTGTGATACACTTGTGTATCCTTCTATTTTTGTCGACATAACGCATCTTTTGCTTTTTGATACACTTTGTGTATCCTTCTATTTTTGGAGACATTGCGCATCTTTTGATTTTTGTAATTTACCTCCTTTCTAAATCTTTAAAATCAACAAACCTTATTCTTTTGATAAAGATAAACAACCTAAATAAGAAAATTTTGAAGTTGGTTCAGTAAATTGAAAAAGATTCCTATGAGATAGACAAAATATTTGGAGATGAAAAAAGTTTTAATTTCAAAAACCAATTTATAATTTGAAACAGATTTTGAATCAAAAGTGAAATAGCCTAACATAAAGAAATAAGATGGAGAGAAAATCATGAGTTTTCCTTCCTTTGCTTGATTTTAGAGAAATTAACCACAACTTACATTGAATTTTTAGAAAAAAAGGAGGTAAACTTTCCTTTTTTAGAAAATATAATCTTTGAAAAATAATTTATATTTTTTTAAATGTAAATAAAATAAAAGGTGATATGTGTGTGCTAATCAAAGAAACAACTAAAACAATAAAGAAACTAATTTAAAAATAAATTTAAAAGAAAAAAAGTAATAATAATAAAATATAAAAAAACATAATGAATAAAAATCACAAACAATAAAAGTAACAACACAGAAATAAACACAAGAAAAATAATAATTCATATCAGCTCGCTCCTAATCTAATGATTCAGAAGCATGGTCTGCTCAGGACATTTTTTGTTTTGGATTATCTGCCCTTATTACAATTTGCTTAGATTTACCATTTTCTTTTTCAAGAAGGGTTCTTAAGTTTAGGCACTAATGTTTCATATGTCCAGGTTTTCTACATCCAAAATAAACAACGTCAGAAGAGAACTTCTCACTCTTACCATTTTTACATTTATTCCACTTTTGATGTTGATGCTTGTGCTTTAATAATTTTTTCAATTTATTTGTAATTAATGCTAACTCCTTACTTTCATCATCTTCTGAGTCACTTTTTTTAATGCCATCAATTTTTAGCACTATAGTTTCACCTGTATCAAAATGTCATTGACCCAAAGTTTGCTTGTAGGAAATGAGTGAGCCGATCAGATTATCATTAGAATATTCATTTAACTTTTTAGATTCATAAATTGCATAGACTTAAGCATTAAATTTATCAAGTAGAGAACATAGGATTTTATTGACTTTTTTAAAATTTGAAAGCTCTTTTCCTAATGCATGTAATGAAGTCACAATTTGAGTAAACCTAGTATACAAGTTCAAAATTGTCTCATAAGGTTTCATACTAAAAAGTTTAAAATCATGCATCAAAATATTTAAGCTAGATTGCTTAATTTTACAGGTACCTTCATATGTCGTGCATAATTTATCCCAAATTTCCTTGCTAGTAGTGCATGCGGATATTAACATATAAAAATCAAAATTTAAAGCACAGAAAAAGCAATTTAAACATTTAACATTCAAATGAGAATTAATTGTTCTATTTTACTCCATTCAAAAAAAAGAAATATCAATTTTAATTTCATTTAAAACACATGATGGTATAGAATTGCTAGTTTGAATCATATTCCACATGCGATAATAAATAGATTGCAGAAAAGTAGACATGTAAATTTTCCAAAAATTAGAAGTAAAATTTTTAAATAATGGTGATTGTGTAATTGAATAACCTTCAGCAGTATTACGATTCCCAAAGTTAGCCATTGATCAAAATTCAAAAGTTTTTAAACCCTAAACCCTAAACCCTAAAACCCTAAAAGCCTAAAAAAACCCTAAACCCTAAACCCTAAACCGTAAAACCCTAAGCCCTAAAACCCTAAAAAAAACCCTAAACCCTAAAACCCTAAAAAACCATAAACCCTAAAACCCTAAACCCTAAACCATAAACCCTAAACCTTAAGCCCTAAAACCTTAAAAATATTTAGGGATTTAAGGTTTAGGGTTTAGGGTTTAGGGTTTAGGGTTTAAGGGATAGGGTTTTATGGTTTAGGATTTAGTGTTTTTTAGGGTTTTAGGATTTTATGGTATAGGGATTTTTTAGGGTTTATGGTCTAGGGTTTAGGATTTTTAGGGTTTAGGGTTTAGGGTTTAAGGTTTTTAGGGTTTAGGATTTTTGTTAGGGTTTTAGAGGTTTTTTTTTTAATTTTTTTGGGTTTAGGGTTTTAGGGTTTAGGGTTTTATGGTTTAGGGTTTTGTTAGATTTTATGGTTTTTTTTAGGGTTTTAAGGTTTAGGGTTATGGTTTAGGGTTTAGGATTTAGGGTTTAAGGTTTAGGGTTTTAGGGTTTAGGGTTTAGGTTTTTTATTTAGGGTTTTAAGGTTTTGAGGTTTAGGGTTTAGGGTTTAGTGTTTAGGGTTTAGGGTTTTAGTGTTTAGGGTTTAGGGCTTATGATTTAGTGGTTAGGGTTTTAGGGTTTAGGGTTTAGGTTTTTTTGGATTTTAGGGTTTGAGGGTTTAGTGTTTTTTTAGGGTTTAGGGTTTACAGTTTATGATTTTTTTTAAGATTTTAGGGTTTAGGTTTTAAGGCTTCTAGGGTTTAGGATTTTTTTAGGGTTTAGGGTTTAATGTTTAGGATTTAAGGTTTAGGGTTTTTTAGGGTTTTTTGGGTTTAGGGTTTAGGGTTTTAGGGTTTAGGGTTTAGGGTTTTAGGGTTCTTTTTAGGGTTTTTAGGGTTTAGGGTTTAGGGTTTTTTTAGGGTTTTTAGGGTTTAGGGTTTAGGGTTTTTTAGGAATTAAGATTTAGGGTTTAGGGTTTTTTATGGTTTTTAGGGTTTAAGGTTTAGGGTTTAGGGTTTTAGGGTTTAGGGTCTTTTTAAGGTTTATGGTTTAGGGTTTAGGGTTTTTTTTAGGGTTTTAGGGTTTAGGGTTTTAAGGTTTAGGGTTTAGGGTTTATCGTTTTAGGGTTCAGGGTTTTTTAGGGTTTTACGGTTTAAGGGTTTAGGGTTTATGGTTTAGGTTTTTTATTTAGGGTTTTCAGGTTTTAGGGTTTAGGGGTTTAGGGTTTAGGGTTTAGGGTTTAGTGTTTTAGTGTTTAAGGTTTAAGGTTTAGGGTTTAGTGGTTAGGGTTTTAGGGTTTAGGGTTTATGGTTTTTTAGGATTTTAGGGTTTCAGAGTTTAGTGTTTTTTTAGGGTTTAGGGCTTAGGGTTTAAGGTTTAGGGTTTTAGGGTTTAGGGATCAGGGATTATTGGTTAGGGTTTTATGGTTTAGGGTTTAGGGTTTTTTAGTGTTTTAGGGTTTTAGGTTTAGTATTTTTTTTAGGGTTTAGGAATTTAGGTTTTAGGGTTTAGGGTTTAGATTTTAAGGTTTTTAGGGCTTGGGGTTTAATGTTTAGGGTTTTTTGGGGTTTTAGGGTTTAGGGTTTAGGGTTATAAGGTTTAGGGTTTAGTGTTTTAGGGTTTTTTTAAGGGTTTTTAGGGTTTTGGGTTTTGGGTTTTTTTTGGGTTTTTAGGGTTTATGGTTTTAAGAGTTTTTTTTTTAGAGTTTTTAGGGTCCAGGGTTTATGGTTTAGGGTTTTAGGGTTTAGGGTTTGAGTTTTTTAGGGTTTAAGGATTTTAGGGTTCAGCATTTTTTTAGGGTTTATGGTTTAGGTTTTTTATTTAGGGTTTTCAGGTTTTAGGGTTTAGAGGTTTAGGGTTTAAGATTTTTAGAGTTTAGCATTTTTTTTAGGGTTTAGGGTTTAGGGTTTAGGGTTTAGGGTTTAATGTTTAGGGTTTTGTAGGGTTTTTAGGGTTTTAAGGTTTAGGGTTTTAGGTTTTTTTAAAGGTTTTTAGGGATAGTTTAGGGTTTTTTTAAAGGTTCATGAAATATATCTAATAGAAGATTAATGCAAAGTAATGAATCAAAAATCTTGCTTTTCAAGCTCAAGTAATGAATCTGTCAACAAGACATAAGAGTTTACTAAACTTTAGAGATTTTCAAGAAGGGAAACTAACTTTTTAAGGGCTTATTTTTTGCCTATTTTCAATTTGGCACACTTTACGCATCTTTTAAATTGTGATACACTTGTGTATCCTTCTATTTTTGGCGACATTACGCATCTTTTGCTTTTTGATACACTTTGTGTATCCTTCCATTTTTGGAGACATTGCGCATCTTTTGATTTTTGTAATTTGCCTCCTTTCTAAATCTTTAAAATCAGCAAACCTTATTCTTTTGATCAAGACGAACAACCTAAATAAGAAAATTTTGAAGTTGGTTCAATAATTTGAAAAAGATTCCTATGAGATAGACAAAATATTGGGAGATGAAAAAAGTTTTAATTTCAAAAACCAATTTATAATTTGAAACAGATTCTGAATCAAAAGTGAAATAGCCTAACATAAAGAAATAAGATGAAGAGAAAATCATGAGTTTTCCTCCCTTTGCTTGATTTTAGAGAAATCAACCACAACTTACATCGAATTTTTAGAAAAAAAGGAGGTAAACTTTCCTTTTTTCGAAAATATGATCTTTGAAAAATAATTTTTATTTTTTTAAATATAAATAAAATAAAAGGTGATATGTGTGTGCTAATCAAAGAAACAACTAAAACAATAAAGAAACTAATTTAAAAAAAAATTAAAAGAAAAAAAGGAATAATAATAAAATATAAAAAAACATAAAGAATAAAAATCACAAACAATAAAAGTAACAACACAGAAACAAACACAAGCAAAATATTAATTCATATCATCTCGCTCATAATCTAATGATTCAGAAGCATGGTCTGCTCAGGACATTTTTTGTTATGCATTATCTGCCCTTATTACAATTTGTTTAGCTTTACCCTTTTCTTTTTCAAGAAGGGTTCTTAAGTTTGGGCACTAATGTTTCATATGTCCAGGTTTTCTACATCCAAAATAAATAATGTCAGAAGAGAACTTCTCACTCTTACCATTTTTACGTTTATTCCACTTTTGATGTTGATGCTTGTGCTTTAATAACTTTTTCAATTTATTTGTAATTGATGCTAACTCCTTACTTTCATCATCTTCTGAGTCGCTTTTTCTAATGTCCTCTTTTTTTAGCACTATAGTTTCACCTGTATCAAAATGTCATTGACCCAAACTTTGCTCGTAGGAAATGAGTGAGCTGATCAGATTATCATTAGAATATTCATTTAACTTTTTAGATTCAAAAATTGCAAAGACTTAAGCATCAAATTTATCAAGTAGTGAACGTAGGATTTTATTGACTTTTTTAAAATTTGAAAGCTCTTTTCCTAATGCATGTAATGAAGTCACAATTTGAGTAAACCTAGTATACAAGTTCAAAAATTATCTCATAAGGTTTCATGCTAAAAAGTTTAAAATCATGCATCAAAATATTTAAGCTAGATTGCTTAATTTCATAGGTACCTTCATATGTTGTGCATAATTTATCCCAAATTTCCTTGCCAGTAGTGCATGCCGATACTAACATATAAAAATCAGAATTTAAAGCATAGAAAAAGCAATTTAAACATTTAGCATTCAAGTGAGAATTAATTTGTTCTATTTTACTCCATTCAAATAAAGAAATATCAATTTTAATTTCATTTAAAACACATGATGGTACAGAATTGCCAGTTTAAATCATATTCCACATGCGATAATCAATAGATTGCAGAAAAGTAGACATGCAAATTTTCCAAAAATCAGAAGTAATATTTTTAAATAACGGTGATGGTGTAATTGAATAACCTTCAGCAGTATTACGATTCCCAAAGTTAGCCATTGATCAAAATTCAAAAGTTTTTAAACCCTAAACCCTAAAACTCAAAACCTTAAAACCCTAAAAAAACCCTAAACCCTAAACCCTAAACCATAAAACCCTAAACCCTAAAACCCTAAAAAAAACCCTAAACCCTAAAACCCTAAAAAACCCTAAACCCTAAAACCCTAAACCCTAAACCATAAACCCTAAACCCTACGCCCTAAACAAAAAACCACAAAATCCTAAACACTACACCCTAAACACTAAAAACCCTAAAAAACTCATAAAACCACTAAACCCTAAACCTTAAACCCTAAGCCCTAAACCCTAAAACCTAAACCCTAAACCCTAAAAATCCTAAAATAAAAAAAAACTTAAACCCTAAACCCTAAACCCTAAAAAAAATCCTAAACCCTAAAAACCTTAATCTCTAAACCCTAAACCCTAAACCTTAAACCTTAAACCCTAAACTGTAAAACCCTAAACCCTAAACCCTAAAAGCCTAAACAAAACCCTAATCCCTAAATCGTAAACACTAAGCCATAAACCGTAAAACCCTAAAAACTAAAACCCTAAAAAAACCCTCAACCCTAAACACTAAAACCCTAAACTCTAAAACCCTAAACCCTAAACCATAAACCCTAAACCCTAAGGTTTAGGGTTTAGGGTTTAGGGGTTAGGGTTTTAGGGTTTAGGATTTAGGGTTTTTTAGGGTTTTAGGATTTTATGGTATAGGGATTTTTTAGGGTTTACGGTCTAGGGTTTAAGATTTTTACGGTTTAGGGTTTAGGTTTTAAGGTTTTTAGGGTTTAGGATTTTTATTAGGGTTTTAGTGGTTTTTTTTTTATTTTTTAGGGTTTAGGGTTTTATGGTTTAGGGTTTTGTTAGGGTTAATGGTTTTTTTTAGGGTTTTAAGGTTTAGTGTTATGGTTTAGGGTTTAGGGTTTAGGGTTTACGGTTTAGGGTTTTAGGGTTTAGGGTTTTTTAGGGTTTTAGGGTTTAGGGTTTAGGTTTTTTATTTATGGTTTTAAGATTTTAGTGTTTAGGGTTTTAGGGTTTAGGGTTTAGTGTTTAGGGTTTAGGGTTTCAGTGTTTAGGGTTTAGGGTTTATGATTTAGTGGTTAGGGTTTTAGGGTTTAGGGTTTAGGTTTTTTTGGGTTTTAGGGTTTGAGGGTTTAGTGTTTTTTTAGGGTTTAGGGTTTAGGGTTTACAGTTTATGATTTTTTTTTAGGATTTTAGGGTTTAGGGTTTAAGGCTTCTAGGGTTTAGGATTTTTTTAGGGTTTAGAGTTTAGGGTTTAGGGTTTAATGTTTACGGTTTAAGGTTTAGGGTTTTTTAGGGTTTTTGGGTTTAGGGTTTAGGGTTTAGGGTTTAGGGTTTTAGGGTTTTTTTTGGGTTTTTGGGGTTTAGGGTTTAGGGTTTTTTAGGGTTTTTAGGGTTTAGGATTTTTTATCTTTTTAAGGTTTAGGGTTTAGGGTTTCAGGGTTTTTTTATGGTTTTTAGGGATTAACATTTAGGGTTTAGGATTTTTTAGGGTTTTTTAAGGTTTTAAGGGTTTAGGGTTTAAGGTTTTAGAGGTTTGTTTTTAAGGTTTTTAGGGTTTAAGGTTTAGGGTTTGAGGTTTTAGGGTTTAGTGTTTTAGGGTTTACGGTCTTTTTAAGGTTTATGGTTTAGGGTTTAGGGTTTTTTTTTAGGGTTTTATGGTTTAGGGTTTAGGGGTTTAGGGTTTAGGTTTTAGGGTTTAGGGTTTAGGGTTTAGTGTTTAGTGTTTTAGGTTTTATGGTTTACAGTTTAGGGTTTAGTGGTTAGGGTTTTAGTGTTTAGGGTTTATAGTTTTTTAGGGTTTTAGGGTTTTAGAGTTTAGTGTTTTTTTAGGGTTTAAGGCTTAGGGTTTAAGGTTTAGGGTTTTAGGGTTTAGGGATCAGGGATTATTGGTTAGGGCTTTAGGGTTTAGGGTTTAGGATTTTTTAGGGTTTTTTAGGGTTTTAGGGTTTTAGGTTTTAGGGTTTACGGCTTAGTAATTTTTTTAGGGTTTAGGAATTTAGGTCTTAGGGTTTTGGTTTAGGTTTTAAGGTTTTTAGGGTTTGGGGTTTAATGTTTAGGGTTTTTTAGGGTTTTAGGGTTTAGGGTTTAGGGTTGTAAGGTTTGGGGTTTAGTGTTTTAGGGTTTTTTTAAGGGTTTTTAGGGTTTTGGGTTTAGGGTTTTTTTAGGGTTTTTAGGGTGTAGGGTTTATTGTTTCAAGAGTTTTTTTTTTAGAGTTTTTAGGGTCTAGGGTTTATAGTTTAGGGTTTTAGGGTTTAGGGTTTGAGTTTTTAGGGTTTAAGGATTTTAGGGTTTAGGGTTTTTTTAGGGTTTATGGTTTAGGTTTTTTATTTTGGGTTTTCTGGTTTTAGGGTTTAAGTTTTTAGGGTTTAGCATTTTTTTTAGGGTTTAGGGTTTAGGGTTTAAGGTTTAGGGTTTTTTAGGGTTTTTAGGGTTTAGGTTTTAGGGTTTTAAGTTTTAGGGTTTTAGGGTTTTTTAAAGGTTTTTAGGGATAGTTTAGGGTTTTTTTTGGGTTTTTAGGATTTAGGGTTCAGGGTTTTAAGATTTTTTTTTACGGTTTTTAGGGTCTAGGGTTTAGGGTTCTAGGGTTTTGGGTTTTAACTTTTTAGGGTTTTAGGATTTTAGGGTTCAGAGTTTTTTTAGGGTTTAGGGTTTAGGGTCAAGGATTTACAGGGTTTAGGGTTTAGGGTTTAGGGTTTAAGGGTTTTAGGGTTTAGGGTTTTTTAAGGGTTTAGGGTTTTTTAAAGTTTTTAGGGTTTAGGGTTTAGGGTTTAGGATTTTTTTTTATGGCTTAGGTTTTTAGGGTTTTTTTTTAGGTTTTTAGGTTTTAAGGTTTAGGGTTTAGGGTTTTTTAAGGTTTTAGGGTTTTAGGGTTTAGGGTTTAGGGTTTTTTTTTAGGGTTTGAGGGTTTAGAATTTAGGGTTTAGGGTTTAAGGTTTTCGGGGTTTAGGGTTTTTTTAGGGTTTTGGGTTTAGGATTTAGGGTTTAGGGTTTAGGGTTTAGAGTTTATGGGTTTAGGGTTTACGGTTTATGGATTAGGGTTTTTTGGGTTTAAGGTTTATGGTTTATGGTTTACGGTTTCAGGTTTAAGGTTTAGGGTTTAGGGTTTAGTGGTTATTATTTTAGGGTTTAGGGTTTAGGATTTTTTAGGATTTTAGGGTTTTTTTAGGGTTTTCAAGTTTAGGGTTTTCGAGTTTAGTGTTTTGGGTTTAGGGATAAGGGTATAAGGTTTTTAGGGTTTGGGGTTTTTTTTGGGTTTAGGGTTTAGGGTTTAGGATTTTTTAGGGTTTTTTGGCTTTAGGGTTTAGGGTTTAGAGTTTTAGGGGGTTTTTTTTGGAGTTTTTAGGGTTTAGCGTGTAGGGTTTAGGATATAGGGGTTTTTAGGTTTTTTAGTGTTTTTAGGGTTTAAGGTTTAGGCTTCAAAGTTTTAGGGTTTTTTAGAGGGTTTTTAGGGTTTAGGATATAGGGTTTAGGGTTTAGGGTTTAGTATTTTTTTTTAAGTTTTTAGGGTTTAAGGTTTTTTTAGGGTTTAGGGTTTAGGGTTTTAGGGTTTTTGTTTTTAGGGTTTTTAGGGTTTAGGGTTTAGGGTTTAGGATTTAGGGTTTATGGGTTAGCGATTTCCAGTTTAGGGTTTTTTGGTTAGGGTTTTAGGGTTTAGGGTTTAGGGTTTTTTAAGTTTTAAAGGTTTTAGGGTTTAGTGACAGTTCGATACGGATGTTAAGCCCTAGTGAACTAGTCCCGAGGCTAACCAAGAGGGGGGTGAATTGGTTATTTAAAAATTTCACAACAATAATGAAAAATCTTTTCGATACTTAGCAGCGGAAACAATTAAACAAGAACGAAAAGATCAATCTTAGATATTCACCCACGCAGTTAATATCAAAAAGTAAAGTGCAGAACTGAATCAGAAAAGCGAACCAGATTTTATAGTGGTTCGGTCAACTTGACATACGTCCACTCCCCGGAGCCTCCCCTCCGGGTATTGCACTAAACAAAAAGTGTCTCTCCTTTTGCTCCCACATCAAGGCGGAGAAGCCTGTACAAGACCTCCTTTTCACCACACGGTGGGGCAGAGAACCTGACCTCCTTTTGCTTCCTCCTGAAGCAGGCAGAGAACCTTCGAACTCCTTTTGCTTCCACCTGAGGCGGGTAGAGAACCATGGATCTTCTTGCGAACGATCCTCCCACGACGAACACCAACTAGACGAAAGACGACGAGCGGAGAAGATGACTCTGATCCGTGCTTGGAGCAACCTTAGTGAATCTCTCACTAACTCCCCCTCATAAGATCCTCTCTTTCTCTCTCCCAAACTATCTCTCTCTAGGGTTTCTCTGGTAAGGAAGGTGGCAAAAGATTTTTCTTGTTTTCAAGAAAAAGTTCTTTTATAGGAGGGCTTAAAATTTGCCCTAAATCTCAACTAGTCGGCCAAGATTGTCCAGGACGATCGATCGATCTTACTGTACAATCAGTTAAAATTCAGGTGTTTCAGCCTGGACGATCTGGCTCTTCTGGACGATCAGTAAAAAAAATTATTCATATCGTCCCGTACGATCCTGCGATCGTCCGGGACGATTAGTGCAAATCGAAGAATATCGTCCAGAAGACAGTTCGGGTCGTCCAGAGAAACCTGTGCTGGACGACCAAAAAATGACTTGATCATCCAGGACGATAGGGACATCGTCCTGTACGATTAGTTCAAAAAGTGCCCAAATCATCCTGAACAAAGTTCGGGACGTACAGCTGAAATGCACTAGACGATCATGATCGTCCGGGACGTTCCTGCGATCGTCCCGGACGATATGATCGTATCAATCAAAAATAAATTGCTTTCCTTAAATTACCAGATTAATTTAGGCATGATTATACTGAATCGTCCAGGATGATATACGTATCGTCCGGGACGATCAGACCAAATAACTCAAAATAAAAACTTGCCTAACTTGATCTGGCGGCTGAGAATTTCTGATTTGAGCATATCGTCCCGTACGATCCAAAGATCATCCAGGACGATCGGCTTAATCAGACCCTGTTAACTTAGTCGCCCTAATTAGGGTTTCTATTTTTACCTGATCGTCCAGGATGTTGTGAATATCGTCCAGGATGATCTGAACAAAAAATGAACAGAAACTCTAATTTACTCAAGCTCTCCCCCTGAGTGTGTGTGTGCAAGGTTACTTAGCTAGGGGATCAGTTACATTACAATTGACTCAATAAAATGAAAAACAGTACATTGGACACACTTGGACCTGTTCTTGAGTTGGCTTGAGTGGCTCGTGATCGTTTGTGCCTGAAATGTGTTAGCCAAGCAAAACACAATAGAAACATGTTTATCATCATCAAAATCGTATTTGCAACAATCTCCCCCTTTTTGATGATGACAAACCTATGTTCAGTAGTTTTAAAAATACAAGAGCTAGGAGATCAAAAAGAAATTTTTTTTAAATTTTTAATTTTCATTGAACCAATAAAGTAGTACAACCACAAGTACAGAACATAATAAGAACAACGCTAGTACTGACTCCCCCTTTTGACATCACAAAAAAGAGGGTAAACAAAATCAACAGAACCAGGCATGACAAAACAAAGCAGTGCAACCAAATTAGAAAAAATAGCAACTACACAAAAAAAACTAAAACTGAGGCGGATCCTGATCGGAAGAAGGAGGTGGCAGTGGTGGGATGAAGTAATGGTGAATGGCCTGAAAGTGGGCTCCAATCCAGGTAATGTCCTAGTCATTCTATTGTTGCTGCTGCGCAGCATAGTCAATGAAGCGCTGGATGTCCTCGGCGTGTCGCTGCTCCTGGGCAACCACATAGGAGTCAAATCTTGCCTCCCACTGATCGAAGCGCTGCACCAGGTGGTCAAAGGGAGAGGCAATGCGAAGGGGAGCAGGTGCCTCTGGTGTAGCAGGAACTGGAATGGCCTCTTCCTCCTCTTCCTCAACATCCGGGGCGGGCTCCGGATGTAGTCGGGTGCTGTGTAGGACATGGAAGGCATTATTGGCGAGGAAGGAAGGAGGAACATCTGGAGTTGCGGGATATTGCAGGTCATATTTGGTTTCGAGGGCATAGGCAATGATGTGTCCTAAGGCTAGATTTGGACGACGGCAATGACTTTGATCCCGAATGGTGGTGAGGTGCTCGAGGTACCGGATAATAAGGTTGGTGGCATTAAATTCCTTATGGGCCAGGATGTTGTAGGTGGTCAATGACAGGAGTGGGGTGATGTGAATTCGATCCCCCACCTTCAGAATGACGGAGGAACGATGAACATGCTGAATAGTCCGGGCGACCTTAAGAAGTGTGGAGCAGGCATTGTCATGACAAGGGGCATTTGTATTGTGAAGGAAATGATTGGCGACACTCCAATCATAGTCTAGGTCGGTGATAAGGGTGTGGAGTTTGTTGCCAGTGACGGAAAGTTGGAGAATGTTATGAAAGTCCTGGTAGGTAAGTTCAATGGGGCGCTGATATACATAAGAGCGGAGGGTGGAATAATCAGCCGAAATCCACAAGTTTGCAAAGAAAACGCGAAGAAGTTCTGAGCTAATGGCAAATGCGAGAGTCATGATGAAGGTGAGGGAGGTGTGTGCGAAGAGGTCAAGGACAGGATAAGTGAGAGTGCGGGGATTTAGGATTTTCGACGGTGTGATCCCCACTTCGCAATATCGCTCGTAGGCAGCCTGATCGGCTGCATTGGGGAAGCGAGGATCAACAGGTCCCCGGGAGGAACTGAAACCCTTTTGACGAGACCGTTTGCCACCAGCCATTAGGAATCAAAAGTGTAAGGAAGTAGAAGGAGAGTGGAAGAAAAAGGTGTGGAAAATCCTTAAGAAAACTGTTGTTTATATAGAAAATGGCCTGATCGTCCCGTACGATCGCGACATCATACGGGACGATATGGGCATTTATGATGTCCTAGATGATTGGTCAAAAAGGCGGTCTGATCATTCAGGACATCAGACATCGTCTAGAATGATTAAACACAGGCGATCGTCCCGAGGAGTCGGGCTGGATGACCGTTAACGAAAAGTATCGTCCAGGACGATTAGGTGGATCGTCCGGACGGGCCGAATTCGAATTATCCAGTGGATTGACATGTGGATCGTCAAGGACGATAAGGTGGATCATCCAGGATAATGGCCAATAATTGGTGCAATATCAGCCGTTTGATCAAATCATGAAGATATGGATTATATCGTCCAGGACAATGTAAGGATCGTCCAGGACGATCACCAATAATTTGAGTTTTTCAGCAGCATGAGCAGTGTGGGGATGATTTTGAATGAATCGTCCAGGACGATGTTTGGATCGTCCAGGACGAAGAGGATCGTCCAGGACGATAGGGGTATCGTCCAGGACGATGTGAAGAAAATAGATAAAGATAGATGATGAAGATGACCGATCAGGATCCCAAAAATACAACTATGAAATCAAAATAACACAAAAATGAATAAAACTCACAGAAAAAACAAGCAAAAGTAAAGATTTTTTTTTTGATCAAGCTGCTCGAGTAAATCAGAATTTTTTCTTGATTTTAGATTCAAAAACTAATAAGAAGACGATTGACAGCGTTGAAATCCAGAAAAGGTTAGAAAAAATCAACTTTCGTAACTCCGATCCCGGGCACCTTATCGATGCAAACCTCTTTCAAAATAAAAATCCGATTCAGAAGAAAAGACATTAGATTTGAAAAGAGATCCTTTCAAGCCTCATTCCAGAAAAATATCTAATATAATAGTGTTACAAAGTAAAAAATCAGAAATCAGGATTTTCAAACACAAGCTTTTGAAAGTCTTAAGCAGCATACGGATTTTTCTAAGACCTTTAACGATCTGAAAGGAAGGAAAGCTTGATTAGGCTCATTTTGTGCCTCTTTTACAATTTAGTTGGCGCTTTGTGCATCTTTTCATTTTGGATACACTTTGTGTATCTTTTAGTTGGCAATTTTTTGCATCTTTTCATCTTTGGGCTAATTTTATGCCTCTTTTTCAATTTATTTGGCGCACTGCGCATCTTTTGTAAGCTTCCTCCTTTTCACAATCATTAAAGAGTCTCAGCTGTGAGATTATCTTCCAGACATAGGAGATGACTCTCCACAGTAAGGACGAATGATTCACAAAATAAAAGCCATATATCATATGATAAATGCAATCACTTGGTATAGAAAATCAAACTAATGACTCAAGACTTTGAAAAACACTATTGATATGAGGTAGATTACTATAGGAAGATAAAATAATCTCTATTTCAAAAACTAACATTTTAATTTTGAAGAAGATTTTTATCCAAAAGAAACTATACACCAGTAAAGGAGTTAGAGGAAGAGAAACAATCATCAATGTTTTTTCCCTTTAACAGATTCAGTGAAATCAATCACTGCTTACCAGCTTCCAAATCAAAACAAGGTAAAAACTCCCAGTTAAAAATTCAGATTATCAAAAGTAGTGAGCGGTGATCAGATTTTGAAAAGCATAAAATAGTAAGTGCAAGATATGAACCAGTGAATAAAAATAGGTAGAAAATCACATCACTCAAATCAAACTAACAGTAAGGCTAAAATAGAAATCAGCAGAAGAAATAAAATCAACTGAAAGCAAATAATCAAACCAAAAACTAACTAACAGAAAACAGAATACCAATCAGAACAATCAAAAATCAGAAGTCATTATAATCAAGCATTCATAACAATCACTCCTAATCTGGTTCTCAAAATGCTGAATGAGTCAAACGCCAGTGGTTTAGTGAATATGTCAGCCAGCTGATTTTCAGTTGCTACATGATGTAGCTCAATGTCACCTTTTATAACATGGTCCCTAATAAAGTGATGCATTATATCAATGTGTTTGGTCCTAGAATGTTGGATTGGATTCTTAGAGATATAGATGGCACTAGTATTATCACACAGAATAGAAATTATGCCAACAGGTAATCCTAAATCCCAGACTTGTTGCATCAACTAAAGAACTTGGGCCACACAACTTCCTAAGGCAATGTACTCAGCTTCAGTAATGGAAAGTGCAACTGAGTTCTATTTTCTACTGGACCAGGAGACTAACGACTGTCCTATGAACTGACAAGTCCCAGAAGTGCTCTTTTAATCCACCCTACACCCCGCAAAGTCAGAATCAAAAATCCAATGATCTCAAAAGAGGTGCTGTGCCTAGGGTAGTAGATTCCTAGGTTTGGGGTCCCTAAAAGATATCTAAGAATTCTCTTAACAGCAGTCACGTGGGACTCTTTAGGATCAGCCTAAAACCTAGCACAAAGACAGACACTAAACATGATATTAGGTAGGCTAGCAGTCAGGTAAAGCAGTGATCCTATTATTCCTCTATACTTCTTCTGATCAATAGATTTTCCACTTGAATCCTTATCTAACTGAATTGAGGAGGTCATGGGAGTATTGATTGGCTTGGCTTTGTCCATTTCATATTTCTTTAAAATGTCCTTAGTGTATTTAGATTGATTGAGAAAGGTTCCATCATCCGTTTACCTTATGCTAAACCCCAAAAAGTAGGACAATTCTCCCATCATACTCATCTCAAACTCCTTACTCATTATTTTAAAAAACTCATCACATAAATATTTATCAGACGATCTAAAAATTATATCATCAATATAGATCTGGACAATAAGTAAGTCATCCCCTAATCTACTCAGAAAAAGGGTGGTGTCTATGCTCCCCTTAACAAACTCTCTTTCTAACAGGAATGTGCTAAGCCTCTCATACCAAGCTCTGGGTGCCTGTTTCGATCCATATAAGGTCTTTTTTAATTTATTGACATGATTTGGATATTGGGAACTCTCAAAACCTGGGGGTTGTTCTACAAAAACATCTTCTTTTATTACCCCATTTAAAAGGCACTCTTGACATCCATTTGAAACAGCTTAAATCCCTTATAACAGGCAAAGGCTAGTAACACTCTAAAGGCTTCCAATCTAGCTACAGGGGAAAAAGTCTCATCAAAATTAATCCCTTCTATCTGATTATACCCCTTAGCCACCAATCTTGCCTTATTCCTAACCACCACACCAGAATCATTCATTTATTCTTAAAGACCCATTTGGTTCCAACAATACTTTGATTTCTATATCTTTCTACTAACTCCCAAACATCGTTCCTTACAAACTGATTCAATTCTTCCTGCATAGCTAAAATACAAAACTCATCCGAAAGGGCTTGATTGATGTTGGTGGGTTCAGTCATTGAGATAAAGGCAGAATGGTTTACTTTCTTCCTAAGTCCATGCCTAGTCCTAACACCTTCAGAAGGGTCTCCTAAGATCAGTTCTTTAGGATGACTCGAACAATATCTCCAATCTCTAGGCAACGTGGTTTGAGGTTCTACCCTTTCCTCCAGATTTGTATTTCCAACTCCTTGGGTAACCTCAACAATCTCTTCATCTTCTACTTCAGATCTAGACTCCTTAAAATCAGATTCATCAAACACTACATGGGTTGTTTCTTCCACCACCAAAGTCCTCTTACTGAACACCCTAAAGGATTTCTCCACACTTGAATATCCTAAGAACACTCCTTCATCAGATTTGTGGTCAAATTTTCCTAAGGGTGACTTCCTGTTGTTCAGAATGAAAATCTTACAGCCAAAGACATAGAGGTGGGATAGATTTGGAGTTTTACCCTTAATGATCTCACAAGGTGTCTTGTTCAGTTTGACTCTCACATTCACCCTATTCAGCACATAACAGGCAGTGTTCACCGATTCAGCCCAAAAGTATTTTGGAGGTGAATACTCGGCAAGCATGGCTCTAGCGGCTTTCACTAAGGTCCTGTTCTTCTTTTAAGCTACCCCGTTTTGCTGAGGGGTCCTAGGAGCTGAGAAATTGTGACTAATCCCTTGCTCCACACAAAAACTTCCAAATCTTTCTTTTTTAAACTCCCCTTTGTGATCACTATGGATGGTAATGATCTCACATCCTAACTTCTTCTGAATCTAAGTAGAGAAAGATCTAAACTCATTAAATGACTCAGATTTATGTGACAAAAATTTGACCTAAGTGAACCTCGAATAATAATCTACAATCACAAATCCATAGACTCTCCCCCCTAAGCTGGCAGTGCTAATGGGTCCAAAGAGGTCCATGTGAAGAACTTCTAAAGGTCTAGCGGTGTTAATGTCCTTAACAGAGTGAAAAGAGGACTGGACTTGCTTCCCCAACTGACAGGCATCACACAGGTGATCCTTTGTGAACTTAAGCTTGGGCACACCTCTAACTAAGTCCTTCTGGGTGACTCCCCTAAGGGTTTTCATACTAGCATGACATAATCTCCTATGCCATAACCAAGACTCATCAGCAGTAGTTTTTAAGCAAATTGAATTATCAGATTTAATGCAACTTACATCCAGCTTGTACACGTTGTTGATCCTTTGCCCCTGCAAAACAACTCATCATTTAAGCTTAAAATGCAGCCAGTGGGCAAGAATTTGATGATGTATCCCTTGTCATAAAGTTGATTGATGCTCAGCAAGTTGTGTTTCAGTCCATCTACAAGCAAAACATTATCAATCATAAAATTCTTTGAATCACCAATTATACCTGAGCCTACCACCTTCTTGGTGGTTTTATCTCCAAGTGTAACCTTGCCTCCAGCCCTGGCCTCCAGCGAAATGAACTGATTTGCATCTCAAGTCATGTGTCTAGAACATCCGCTATCCAGGTACCACGTGCTCTCACGAGGTCTTGTGTGAGAGCACATCTACAAAAATATCAAACGTCAGTCTTAGGAACCCAAACAGGTTTGGGTTCCTTCTTATGAAAAGAAGAATGCAATGCATGCGTGCTGTGCTGTGAAACAGGTAGTTTGGGTCTCCACACCCAATGTGTACTACGGTGAACAGTGCAAGTGTGTGAGATGTGTCCTAACATGCCACATGAAAAATATCTAACACCAGGAAAAGGGTTAACTAATCTATGTGGGTGATAGTGCCTCTTCCTACATGTATATGAAACATACTTTGATGAACTTGCAACAGATTTTTCAAAAGGTGGCGGTGCATAAAACTATTCAAAAGTAGGTGGTGTTTTGTTCTTTTCAAAAGAACTAATTTTCACTTTCAAAAACATAATATGTTTATTTAAAGTTGCAATTTCAAATGTTCTTGCACTTTCATTACTTTCTAAATCACATGCCATATCATTCAATTTCTTAAAAGCAATTTCTAATTCAACATGCGATGTTTTTAACAAATCATGCTCAATAGTTAAATTAGAATATTTTTTGTTCAACTCATCGAATTCATCAAGCAAAGACATGTAATTGGAATCAACAGTGGAATGATCTTTAACTAAAACATCATGCTCTTTTTGCAAAGTCAAATAATCTAATTTCAAACTAGCATGAGTTTTCTTAAGCTTCCTATACGATGTATGAATTTTTTCAGAAACTTCAAATAATTGATCGTAAGTAAGCTCACATACCTCTTCCTGGTCCGACTGACCAGGGTGATCATCAGCCATCAGACACAAGTTTGTTTCCTCCTCTTCAGCTTCAGTCTCAGAAGAGTCGGATGCAGAGTCTGCCCAGAACGCCTTCTGAATCCACTTCTTGTCCTTTCTAAACTTTGGTTTCTCCTCACCCTTCTCCTTGCTTGGGTGAGCCTTGAGTGTAGGACAATCCGCCTTTATGTGTCCAGGCTTCCTACATTCAAAACAAACAGATTCAGATGAACCTTTAAAGTTTCTACTGGTCTTACCTTTGTTCCACTTTTGAAAATTCTTATTTTTCTTCCTTAGAAAGCTCTTGAATTGCCTTGTGATTAAGGCAACATCATCGTTATCAGACCCAGAAGTGCTAGCATCTGAATCTTTGGCCTTTAGTGCCACTGTCTTCTCCTTCTTGCGTTCACCTGCATCAAGTTGTCTTTGGTTCACCGCTTGCTCGTAAGCAATGAGTGATCCAAGTAAGCTATCAATAGAGTAAATATTTAAATCTTTAGATTCAGTGATCGCAGTAATCTTAGCATCGTATGAAAAAGGCAAACATCTAAGAATTTTGTTCACTCTTTCGTAGTTAGTAAGTTCTCTACCTAAAGCATGTAAAGAGGTAACAATCTGAGTGAACCTTATGTATATTTCTGAAATAGTCTCACTAAGTTTCATGTGAAAAAGTTTGTAATCATGTAACAAGATGTTTAACCTAGACTGTTTGACTTCAGTTGTACCTTCGCATGTTATACATAATCTATCCCATATTTTCTTTCCTGTTGTACAAGTAGAAACATGCATATAGTCTTCAGATTTTAAAGCACAAAAGAAACAGTTCAAACATTTTGCATTTAACTGTGCTAAGTCACGATCATCAAAAGTCCAATCTACAAATGGGAGTTAAGTTTTAATACCATTAACAAGTCTATGTGGTGCTTCATAGCCATCCTTAACTAAAATCCACATATGATAATCAATAGATTGTAGAAAAGTGGACATGCGTGTTTTCCAAAAATCAAAAGGAATATTGTCAAACAACGGTGGTCTTGTAATAGAATAACCTTCAGCAGTATTACAATTATTACAGCTAGCCATGGATCAAATTCAAAAGTTTTTAAACCTAAATTTTGAATCCCTCTCTAATACCACTTGAAAGTTCGATAGGGATGTTAAGCCCTAGTGAACTAGTCCCGAGGCTAACCAAGAGGGGAGGGGGGTGAATTGGTTATTTAAAAATTTCACAACAACAATGAAAAATCTTTTCGAAACTTAGCAGTGAAAATAATTAAACAAGAACGAAAAGATCAATCTCAGATATTCACCAACGCAGTTAATATCAAAAAGTAAAGTGCAGAACTGAATAAGAAAAGCAAACAAGACTTTATAGTGGTTCGGTCAACATGACCTTCATCCACTCCCCAGAGCCTCCCCTCCGGGTATTGCACTAAACAAAAAGAGTCTCTCATTTTGCTCCCACAATAAGGCAGAGAAGCCTGTACAAGACCTCCTTTTCACCACACGGTGGGGCAGAGAACCCGACCTCATTTTGCTTCCTCCTGAAGCAGGCAGAGAACCTTCGAACTCCTTTTTCTTCCACCTGAAGCGGGCAGAGAACCCCAGATCTTCTTGTGAACGATCCTCCCACGATGAACACCAACTAGATGAAAGATGACGAGCGGAGAAGATGACTCTGATCCGTACTTGGAGCAACCTTAGTGAATCTCTCACTAACTCCCCCTCACAAGATCCTCTCTCTCTCTCTCTCTAGGGTTTCTCTGGTAAGGAAGGTGGCAAAAGATTTTTCTTATTTTCAAGAAAAAGTTCTTTTATAGGAGGGCTTAAAATTTGCCCTAAATCTCAACTGGTCGGCCAAGTTCGTCCAAGGCGATCGATCGATCATCCTGTATGATTAGTTCAAATTCAGCTGTTTCAGCCTGGAAGATTTGGCTCTTCTGGACGATCATTAGAGAAAATTGTTCATATCGTCCCGTACGACCCTGCGATCGTCTGGGACGATTAGTGCAAATCGAAGAATATCGTCCAAAAGATAGTTCGGGTCGTCTAGAGAAACCTGTGCTGGATGACCAAAAAATGACTTGATCGTCCAGGATGATAGGGACATTGTCCTGTATGATTAGTTCAAAAAGTGCCAAAATCATCCTGAACACAGTTCGAGACATACAGCTGAAATGCACTAGACGATCATGATCGTCCGAGATGATCCTGCGATGGTCCAAGATGATATGATCGTATCAATAAAAAATAAATTACTTTCCTTAATTACCAGATTAATTTAGGCATGATTGTACTGAATCGTCCAGGATGATATACGTATCGTCCGGGACGATCAGACCAAATAACTTAAAATAAAAACTTATCTAATTTGATCTAGCACCTGAGAATTTCTGATTTGAGCATATCGTCCCGTACGATCCAAAGATCGTTCAGGACGATCGACTTAATCAGACCCTGTTAACTTAGTCACCCTAATTAGGGTTTCTGTTTTTACCTGATCGTGCAGGACGATGTGAATATCGTCCAGGATGATGTGAATATCCTAAATGAATAAAAACTCTAATTCACTCAAGCTCTCCCCCTGAGTGTGTATGTGTAAGGTTACTTAGCTAGGGGATCAGTTACATTACAATTGACTCAATAAAATGAAAAATAGTATATTGGACACACTTGGACCCGATCCTGAGTTGGCTTGAGTGGCTCGTGATCATTTTTGCCTGAAATGGGTTAGCCAAGCAAAAGACAATAGAAACATGTTTGCCATCATCAAAATCGTACTTGCAACATTTAGGGTTTAGGGTATTTGAGTTTTTTTTATGGTTTATTGTTTTAGGGTTTAGGGTTTAAAGTTTAAGGATTTTTAGGATTTTTTTGGGTATTTAGGGTTTAGGGTTTAGGGTTCTTTGGTTTTTTTTAGGGTTTTTAGCGTTTAGGGTTTAGGGGTTTATGGGTTAGGGTTTTAGGATTTAGGGTTTAGGGTTTTTAGGGTTTAAGGATTTTAGGGTTTAGGATTTTCTTAGGGTTTAGGATTTATAGGGTCTAGGGTTTAGGGTTTAAGGTTTAGGGTTGTTAGAGTTTAGGGTTTTTATTGGGTTTTTAGGGTTTAGGGGGTAGGGTTTAGGGTTTTTTTAGGATTTGTAAGGCTTATAGGGTTTTTTTAAGGTTTTTAGGGTTTAGGGTTTAGGGTTTTTTAGGGTTTTAGGGTTTAGGTTTTAGGGTTTTATGGTTTTTATTTCAAGGGTTTAGGGTTTAGGGTTTAGGTTTTAGTGTTTAGGGTTTAGGTATTTTTAGGGTTTTTAGGGTTGAAGGGTTTTAAGGTTTATGGTTTTATTTTTTATTTTTAGGGTTTAGGGTTTAGGGTTTTATGGTTTTTATTTTGGGTTTTAGGGTTTAGAGTTTACGATTTAGGGTTTGGGGATTAGGGTTTGGGGGTTAGGGTTTTGAGGTTTAGGGTTTAGGGTTTTTTAGGATTTTAGGATTTTAGGGTTTAGGGTTTTTTTAAGGTTTAGCGTTTAGGGTTTAGGATTTATAGGGTTTAGGGTTTAGGATTTATAGGGTTTAGGGTTTAGGGGTTTAGGGTTTTTAGGCTTTAGAGTTTTTTTTAGGGTTTTAGAGTTTAGGGTTTTAGGGTTTAGGGTTTAGGGTTTAGGGTTTAAGATTTTTAGGGTTTAGGGTTTTTTTTAGGATTTAGGGTCTAGGGTTTTTAGGCTTTAGGATTTTAGGGGCTTTTTTTTAGGCTTTTTAGGGTTTAGGGAGTAGGGTTTAGGGTTTTGGATTTTCTTAAGTTTTTAGGGTTTTTAGGGTTTAGGGTTTAGGGTTAAGGGTTTTAGGGTTTTTAGGGTTTAGGGTTTAGTGTTGTTTAGCATTTTAATTTTTATGGTTTAGGGTTTTGGGTTATTTTTATGGGTTTTTAGGGTTTAGGGTTTAGGGTTTAGTGTTTAGGGTTTAGGGTTTTTTAGGGTTTTTAGGGTTTAAGATTTTAGCAATTTTTTTTAGGGTTTTTAGTGTTTAGGGAGTAGGGTTTAGGGTTTAAGATTTTTTTAGGTTTTTAGGGTTTTTAGTGTTTAGGGTTTAGGGTTAAGGTTTTAGGGTTTTTAGGGTTTAGGGTTTAGTGTTGTTTAGCATTTTAAGGTTTATGGTTTAAGGGTTTAGGGTTTTTTTATGGGTTTTTAGGGTTTAGGGTTTAGGTTTTAGTGTTTAGGGTTTAGGGTTTACGATTTTTTTAGGGTTTTAGGGTTTTTTTTTTGGTTTTTAAGATTTAGGTTTTAGGGTTTTTGGGGTTTAGGGTTTAGGGTTATATGGCTTTTTTTAGGGTTTAGGGTTTAGGGGTTAGGGTTTATGGGTTTACAATTTTTTTAGGGTTTAGGGTTTAGGGTTTAGGGTTTAAGGGTTTTAGGGTTTACGATTTTTTTACGGCTTAGGGTTTATGGTTTACAGTTTTTTAGGGGTTTTAGGGTTTATGGTTTAATGTTTTAGGGTTTTTTTTTATAGTTTAGGGTTTTAGGGTTTTTTTTAGCTTTTTAGGGTTTAGGGTTTAGGGTTTAGGGTTTAGGATTTTTTAGGGTTTTAGGGTTTTGGGGTTTAGGGTTTAGAGTTTAGGGTTTAGGGTTTAGGGTTTAAGATTTTTAGGGTTTAGTGTTTTTTTTAGGATTTAGGGTCTAGGGTTTTTAGGGTTTAGGATTTTAGGGGCTTTTTTTTAGGCTTTTTAGGGTTTAGGGAGTAGGGTTTAGGTTTTAGGATTTTTTTAGGTTTTTAGGGTTTTTAGGGTTTAGGGTTTAGGGTTAAGGGTTTTAGGGTTTTTAGGGTTTAGAGTTTAGTGTTGTTTAGCATTGTAATTTTTATGGTTTAGGGTTTTGGGTTATTTTTATGGGGTTTTAGGGTTTAGGGTTTAGGGTTTAGTGTTTAGGGTTTAGGGTTTAGGGTTTTTTAGGGTTTTTAGGGTTTAGTATTTTAGCAGTTTTTTTTTAGGGTTTTTAGTGTTTAGGGAGTAGTCTTTATGGTTTAAGATTTTTTTAGGTTTTTAGGGTTTTTAGGGTTTAGGGTTTAGGGTTAAGGTTTTAGGGTTGTTAGGGTTTAGGGTTTAGTGTTATTTAGCGTTTTAAGGTTTATGGTTTAAGGGTTTAGGGTTTTTTTATGGGCTTTTAGGGTTTAGGGTTTAGGTTTTAGTGTTTAGGGTTTAGGGTTTATGATTTTTTTAGGGTTTTAGGGTTTTTTTTTGGGTTTTTAGGGTTTAGGTTTTAGGGTTTTTGGGGTTTAGGGTTTAGGGTTATATGGCTTTTTTTTAGGGTTTAGGGTTTAGGGGTTAGGGTTTATGGGTTTACGATTTTTTTAGGGTTTAGGGTTTAGGGTTTAGGGTTTAAGGGTTTTAGGGTTTATGATTTTTTTACCGCTTGGGGTTTATGGTTTACAGTTTTTTAGGGGTTTTAGGGTTTATGGTTTAAGGTTTTAGGGCTTTTTTTATAGTTTAGGGTTTTAGGGTTTTTTTTAGCTTTTTAGGGTTTAGGGTTTAGGGTTTAGGATTTTTTAGGGTTTTAGGATTTTAGGGTTTAGGGTTTAGAGTTTAGGGTTTAGGGTTTTTTTTTTAGGATGTTAGGGTTTTGTGTTTTAGGGTATAGAGTTTTTTTAACGGTTTTAGGGTTTAGGGTTTTAGGGTTTAGGGTTTAGGGTTTACGGTTTAGGGTTTAAGATTTTTAGGGTTTAGGGTTTTTTTTAGGAATTAGGGTCTAGGGTTTTTAGGGTTTAGGATTTTTGGGGCTTTTTTTTAGGCTTTTTAGGGATTAGGGAGTAGGGTTTAGGGTTTAGGATTTTTTTAGGTTTTTAGGGTTTAGGGTTTAGGGTTAAGGGTTTTAGGGTTTTTAGGGTTTAGGGTTTAGTGTTGTTTAGCATTTTAAGGTTTATTGTCTAGGGTTTAGGGTTATTTTTATGGGTTTTTAGGGTTTAGGGTTTAGGGTTTAATGTTTAGGGTTTAGGGTTTAGGGTTTTTTAGGGTTTTTAGGGTTTTGGATTTTAGGGGTTTTTTTTTGGGTTTTTTGGGTTTAGGGAGTAGGGTTTAGGGTTTAGGATTTTTTTAGGTTTTTAGGGTTTAGGGTTTAGGGTTAAGGTTTTAGGATTTTTAGGGTTTAGGGTATAGTGTTGTTTAGCGTTTTAAGGTTTATGGTTTAGGGTTTTTTTATGGGTTTTTAGGGTTTAGGGTTTAGGGTTTAGTGTTTAGGGTTTAGGGTTTACGGTTTTTTTAGAGTTTTACGATTTTTTTTTTGGGTTATTAAGGTTTAGGTTTTAGGGTTTTTGGGGTTTAGGGTTTAGGGTTATATGGCTTTTTTTTAGGGTTTAGGGGTTAGGGTGGGTTTACGATTTTTTTAGGGTTTAGGGTTTAGGGTTTAGGGTTTTTTTACAGATTAGAGTTTATGGTTTATAGTTTTTTAGGGTTTTTACGGTTTAGGGTTTAAGGTTTTAGGGTTTTTTTTATAGTTTAGGATTTTAGGGTTTTTTTTAGGTTTTTAGGGTTTAGGGTTTAGGATTTTTTAGGGTTTTAGGGTTTTAGGGTTTAGGGTTTAGAGCTTAGGGTTTAGGGTTTTTTTTTTAGGATTTTAGGGTTTTGTGTTTTAGGGTTTAGGGTTTAGGGTTTAGGGTTTAGGGGTTAGGTTTTCAGGGTTTAGGGTTTAGGGTTTAGGGTTTTTAGGGGTTAGGGTTTAGGGTTTAGTGTTTAGGGTTTAAGGTTTATGGTTTAGGGTTTAATGGTTAGGGTTTTAAGGTTTAGGGTTTAAGGTTTTTTAGGGTTGTAGGGTTAAGGGTTTTTTTAGGGTTTAAGGTTTAAGGTTTAGGGTGTAGGGTTTTTAGCGTTTAGGGTTTAGGGTTTACGGATTAGGGTTTAGGAATTAGGGTTTAAGGTTTTTAGGGTTTAGGTTTTATTTAGGGTTTAGGATTCTAGTGGTTTTTTTTAGGATTTTTAGGGTTTAGGGTGTCGGGTTTAGGATTTAGGGTTTTTTTTTAGGGTTTTAGGGTTTTTTTTTTAGGGTTTAGGTTTTAGGGTTTTTGGGGTTTAGGGTTTAGAGTTATATGGCTTTTTTTGGGTTTAGGGTTTAGGGGTTATGATTTATGGGTGTACGATTTTTTTAGGGTTTAGGGTTTAGGATTTATAGGATTTAGGGTTTAGGGTCTAGGGTTTAAGGGTTTTAGGGTTTAGGGTTTAGGGTTTTTTTTAGGGTTTTAAAGTTTAAGGTTTTCAGGTTTGAGGTTTAGGGTTTAGGGATTTGTTGAAATCCAGGATCTCGAGCACTTAATTTTGATGGTGACAACTAATACTTACTAAATCCTTATGGACTTCCTTCAGATTACAAATGTTTATCCTTGTACATTTCAGGTCAGATGCACACTGCTCAAGGTTGCTAGAGACTCAAACTGGGTAAAGTATGATGTTGAAAATTCTGTAATTTTTAATTTCTTTATTTTTTTATTTTCTTGAGTCTGCCACAGAAGCATGTATGTGAAAGAAGCAACCATGTACACACACTGGGTGAGATTTATTTTCATGTTTTAATTTTTTTTTTAAGTTATCGTACTGTACGATTTTCAATCGTACTGTACGATTAATCAATAATACTCAGGCTAACGGCTCTTTTCCAGATGATTATCTTTATAATCTAATTGTACTGTACGATGGTAGTCATACAGTAAGATGAAATTCAATTGAAAAATCCTAGCCGCCAGAATAAGTTTGGTAAGTTTATAATTTGGATTTTTTGAACTATTCGTACTGTACGATCCAGATCGTACGGTACGATTAATTGAATACCTACCAAAATTATCTCCCATAATCAGGAAATAAATGTTGGTTTCTTATTTAAAGTAGATCGTACTGTACGATACTAGATCGTACCGTACGACAGGCTGAGACGATTTCATTCGTCCCTTCGATCGTACCAGACAAAACCAAGGTTTTTTGTTCTATTCATCCTGGACGATATTAGTTTCGTACTGGACGATAGCCTGAAATGAACTAATCGTACTGTACGAATCGTGCAGTGCTGGACGACAGACAGAGATGACTTTTCTCGTCCCAGGGATCTACCCACAGATCGTCCTGTACGAACAGTAGAAATCAACATGATCGTCCTGTACGATATACAAATCGTACAGTACGATATGTATAAAATTTGAGAACTGTTCGTCTGTGCTCGTACTGGACGAAGCTATATTTGAACTGATCGTACTGTACGATGATATATCGTACTGTACGAACAGAGATGCAAAAGTTGAAATTTTTAGGGTTTTCTGAAGCCTGGTATAAAAACAACTTAAATTTTTCAATTGGGTGTTGTTGGTCTGTCTTCTTGCTGTGAAAGGCATTGAGAGAGGAAGGGACTCTTGAAGGAGAAGTTTTTCTTTGGAGAGATCCTAGGGTTGCGAGAGGAAGGTGAAGGTGAGCTTGAGCGTGAGGGAGAAGGAGTGTGAGGGGATCAAACGGTGGCTCCAAGCTAGCTGCATGCTTTGCTCCACTTGTGACTTTGGGGAGTCTCGGGAAAGTTCTCGAGGGAACAGACGCTTCAAGATCAACATCATCAAGGTACTCTGCCATCTCCAGGAGGGAGAAAAAGGAGAAGGTCCGCTGCCGTCACCAGGAGGGTGACATAGTGTTCGGTATTCCGCCACATCGGGGAAGGTGAAAGTGATTCTTGTAAAGGCTTCTCCGCCTAGCTGTGGGAGAAAAAGGAGAGTTAACTTTTAGTAGTGCAAATCCCGGAGTGGAGGACTCCGGGGAGTGGATGTAGGTCAAGTGACCAAACCACTATAAAATTCTCTGGTATTCTTTTTCCGTTTTTACCGCACTTTACTTTTGACGCATTTTATTTACTACTTTTAATTATTTGGTGAAAAGTTTGATTTAGATCTTATATTATGAAAATTGGAATTGTGTCATCGATATCGTTGTTGTAACGAACAACCAGCTTCCGCATTCTACTTGTTAAATTGTTATTAAAAAAAAAAAAATTAGAACTCTTGTTTAGGTTTAATTTTTTTTAAAATACCAATTCACCCCCCCCCCCCCCCCGCCCTCTTGGCGAATCTCTGACTTTCAAGTGGTATCAGAGCGGGGTTTCAAAATAGTGTTTTAGAAAACCTAGAAACGTAAGATCCCTGGCTCAATTTGGTAACCGTAACACTGCGGAGGGTTATTCTATAACCCGTCCATCTTTATTTGATAATATACCATTTGATTTTTGGAAAATACACATGTCTACATTTTTACAGTCTCTAGACTATCGCATGTGGATGTTGGTTCAAGAAGGTTATTCTACACTGTTTTGTATGTTGAATGGAGTTAAAACTTAATTAGCTTTTAATAAATGGAGCAATGAATATAGAGAATTTACACAGTTAAACGCTAAATGCTTAAATTGTTTCTTTTGTGCATTAAAATAAGAAGATTATATGCGAATGACAAACTGTGTATCAAATACGAATGAACTAGTGAGGTCAAACAGTCTAGGCTGAACATATTGTTACATGATTACGAACTATTCCGCATGAAACATAGTGAAACTATCTCTGAAATGTACACTAGATTCACCCAGATAGTGACATCTTTGCATGCTTTAGGGAGAGAGTTGTCTAACTCAGAGAAAGTAAACAAAATATTACGATGTTTGCCTAGTTCGTGTGATGCGAAAATTACTGCAATAACTGAGTCGAAAGATTTAAATGTTTATTCGATTGACAACTTGCTTGGGTCACTCATTGTCTATGAGCTAGGAGTGAGTCAACGACAAAGTGATGCAGGTGAAAAAAAGAAGGAGCGAATGGTGGCCTTAAAAGCGAACAATTCTGAAAGTGACAGCTCTACAGCGGAGGAAGATGACGACATAGCCTTGATGACTCGTTAGTTCAAGAATTTTCTGAAACGAAAGCAACGCTATCATCAAAGCAATTGGAACAAAGGTAAAAGCTCAAAGAATACTAAAGTTGCATCTGACACAATTTGCTTTGAATGCAGGAAACCTGGTCATCTCCGAGCTGATTGCCCCAACATTAAGACTCAACAATGCAAAGAAAAGGGAGAGGAAAGGCCAAAGTTCAGAAAGGGCAAGTCTAAGACACAAAAAGTGTTTTGCGCCGACTCTGCCTCAGAATCATCAGAAGAAGAAGCAGAGGAGGAGGTAACAAAATTATGTCTTATGGCTAATGATAATCTTAATCAATCAGATTAAGATGAGGTATGTCAACTTTCTTACGATGAGCTATTGATTATTTCTGAAAAAATACATGATTCATATAGAAAGTTAAAGAAAAAGCATGTTAGTCTTAACACTGAGTTCAGCACTTTACAAAAGGAGCATGCTAGTGGAGTTAAGGATTTTTCTGACTTGGATAAAGATCATATGTCTCTGCTTGATGAATTTGATGCAATAAATAAGAAGCATATTGAGTTAACCACTACACACGATACCTTGAAATCATCACATGTTGAACTAGAGAATGCATTTAAGGAACTAGAAGAACTTGTAGAGGAACTAGATAGGAGTGAGCATACATTGAGATTTGAATATGCAAGCCTTAACCAAGAGAATAAATTTTTAAATGAAAAACTTCATGCATTCAAAAATAATAAAACACCTCCCACGTTTGCTGAGTTTTTTCAGCCTCTATCATGTGAACCATCTCATTCAAAACCAGCACAGCATGCATCATCCAAACTCAGAAATATACACTACCACCCCCATAGATTAGTGAACCCATTTCCCGATGTATGATGTTATTCTTGTGGCATGCTAGGTAACATAGCCTGCACGTGCACAATTCACCATAGGACACATCTAGTGTGGAGACCTAAGCTGCATTCATCACAGCATAACATGCATATATTTCATCCATACAAGCATAAGGTAGAACCCAAACTCACTTGGGTTCCCAAAACTAACCTGTGATTGAAATTATAGGGATGCTCTCACAAAAGACCTGGTGAGAGCATGTGGTACCTAGACAGTGGCTTCTCGAAACACATGACTGGAGACATGAAGCAGTTCGTGATACTGGAGGCCAGGTCAGGAGGCAAGGTAACTCTGGGAGACAGCACCACCAGAAAAGTGGTGGGCTCAGGTACCATTGGAAACTCTAAGAATTTGATAATTGAAAATGTATTGTTAGTTGATGGTTTAAAGCATAACCTTTTGATTATTAGTCAACTATGTGACAAGGGCTATGACATTAAGTTTCTTTCTAACAAATGCATGATTAGCTTAAATGGTACACTTGTGTTAGAAGGAAAACGTATAAATAATGTCTATATGTTAGATTTAAACTGTATTGAAACTCAAACTCTCTGTGTCTGAAAATAATAGCTAATGACTCTTGGCTATGGCATAGGAGACTATGTCATGTTAGTATGAAAACACTTAAAAATATCACTCAGAAAGACTTAGCTAGAGGCATACCTAAGTTAGACTTTACCAATGACCATCTATGTGATGCCTACCAGCTAGGAAAATAAGTGAAATCATCATTTCATTGAATTAAGGATATCAGCACCACTAGGCCTCTAGAAATTCTACACATGGACCTATATGGACTTGTTAGTACCGCTAGCCTAAGAGGAAAATCGTATGGATTTGTAATAGTGGATGACTTCTCTAAATTTACTTGGGTGAAATTTTTAGCACATAAGAATGATTCATTTGAAGAGTTTTGAACTTTCTCCACTTGGATTCAAAGAAAATTAGGATGTAAAATTAAGACAGTTCATAGTGATCATGGTGGAGAATTTGAGAATGATAAGTTTTAATTATTTTGTAAAGAGATTGGAATGGAACATAATTTCTCTGCCCCCTAGAACTCCTCAACAAAATGGAATAGCAGAAAGAAAGAATAGAACTTTAGTTGAAGCTGCTAGGGCAATGTTAGCAGAATACACTCTTCCTAGATATTTTTGGGCAGAAGCAGTAAATACTGCTTGCTATGTTCTAAATAGGGTAAATGTAAGATCCAAACTTAATAAGACACCCTATTAATTGCTTAAGGGTAGGACACCCAATCTTTCCAACCTACATGTCTTTGGATGTAAATATTTCATCTTAATCAATGGCAAGTCACCCTTAGGAAAGTTTGATCCTAAATCTGACGAATGGGTTTTCTTAGGCTACTCAATGGTAGGTAAAGCCTATTGAATCTTTAATAAGAGGACACTGGTAGTAAAAGAGTCTACCCATGTGGTATTTGATGAATCCAATAAGACCTCTGAATTTAATCATGAAGAAGAAGAAGTTGAGATTATTCGGGGAGTAGAAACCATTGCCATAGAGGCTGGAGCGGAACCTCAGGAACAACTGCCTAGAGATTGGGAATATTCTTCTAGTCATCCTAAAGAACTGATCTTAGGAGACCCATCAGAAGGTGTAAAAACTAGGCATGGACTTAGAAAAGAGGTCAGTCATTCTGCGTTTATATCTATGATTGAACCCATAAATACAGATCAAGCCTTAGGAGACGAATTCTGGATCCTAGAAATGCAAGAAGGGTTGAACCAATTCGTTAGGAATGATGTATGGGAATTAGTCAAAAGGCATAGAGAAAAAAGCATGGTTTGAACTAAGTGGCTCTTTAAAAATAAGATGAATGACTCTGGCATAGTAGTGAGAAATAAGGCTAGATTAGTAGCAAAGAGTTATAACCAAATTGAGGGAATAGATTTTGAAGAAATCTTTGCACCCGTGGCCAGATTAGAAGCCATTAGAGTACTCTTAGCTTTTGTTTGCTTCAAGGGTTTCAAATTATATCAAATGAATGTGAAGAGTGCTTTCCTAAATGGGGTAATCAAAGAAGATGTCTATGTTGAAGAACCCCCAGGATTTGAAAACTCACAATTTCCAAATCATGTGTTTAAGTTGAAAAAGGCACTATATGGACTAAAGCAAGCACCAAGAGCCTGGTATGAAAGACTTAGTACATTCCTACTAGATAGAGGTTTTGTTAAGGGTAGTGTGGACACCACCTTGTTCTTCAAAAAGGTAGGAGATGCGATACTCATTGTTCAGATCTATATGGATGACATCTTGTTCGGATCTTCAAAAAAAATCTTATGTGATGAATTTTTAAAAACAATGAGTGATGAGTTTGAAATGAGCATGATGGGAGAACTTAATTACTTCCTTGGATTTAGTGTAAGACAGATGGAAGGTTGAATGTTCCTTAGCCAAACTAAGTCCATCAAAGATATTCTTAAAAAGTACGAAATGGAAAATGCTAAGGACATGAATACTCCCATGAGCTCCAACATTCAATTAGATAAAGATTCAAATGGGAAGTCAGTAGATCAGAAGAAGTATAGGGGAATAATTGGATCACTTCTCTACTTAACTACCAGTAGACCGGATATAATGTTTGGTGTGTGTCTCTGTGCTCGATTTCAAGCAGATCCAAAAGAATCTCACATGACTGCTATCAAAAGAATTCTTAGATATCTACTAGGCACCCCAAACTTAGGAATTTGGTATCCTAGACACAGCACTACGTTTAAAACCATAGGATACTCAGATTCAAATTTTGCAGGATATAGGGTAGATAGAAAAAGCACCTCTGGTACTTGTCAATTCATTGGACAATCGTTAGTATCTTGGTCCAGTAGAAAATAGAATTCGGTAGCCCTCTCAATAGCTGAAGCAGAATACATAGCAGTAGGAAGCTGTGTTGCACAAGTCCTTTGGTTAAAATAACAACTTTTAGATCTTGGACTACCTGTAGGAACCATCCCAATAATGTGTGATAATACTAGTGTAATTTGCATATCTAAAAATCCAACTCAGCACTCTCGAACAAAGCATATAGATATTAGACATCACTTCATAAGAGATCATATAGTCAAAGGAGATATTGAACTACATCACATTGCGACTGGAGATCAATTGGCTGACATTTTTACAAAATCATTAGCTTATGACACCTTTACTACCCTGAGAACAAAATTAGGTGTCATAAACATTCAAGCTTAAAATAATTAAAATTAAAAAAAATAAAAATAATATATATATATATATATATATATATATATATATATATATATATATATATATATATATATATATATATATAAAATAAAGAAAAAAAATTTTGTTTGTGTGTTAGTTTTGTTTAATTAAAAAATTTTTAAAAAAAGGGACTTTCCTGATCCTCTCACATTCACCTTGCTGATGCCTAAAACTTGAATTTATGTGCACATCTAACCGTACGATCCAATATTGTACTGTACGATTATCCCAAAATCACTCAAATCTCAGCCGTCCACTCCATCCACGGTCCAGATCTCTCCTGTCTTACACAGATTGTCCTGTACGACTAACCACTCATACTTTACGATACACATTATTGGTCATCGTAATGTACGAACACCACATCGTACAGTATGATCCATGTCTAAATATGGATTGGGATGAATTTAAACTTCGCCGGTACGAAAATTATTGCCCTTCGTTCTGTACGAACACATGTTCGTACTGTACGATTCATTTTGTCAAAAGTCGTTCAGACGACTTCTCAGGATGAACACTTCTCACTCACATTCGTCTAGTACGATTCTGATCTTACTGTATGATTTGACTCTCTTTTTTTGAAAGGTTATTCAGATGAAATAATTGCACATATCGTACTGTACGATCCTCAATCGTACTATACGATACTTATTAAATTCTATAAATTGGAGGCATTCTTGGGTTAAGATCACTCATTCCTCTTCCAATTCCTCACTTTCTCCATCCACTTCCTCAATAATATCTGGTGCAAGCAAGCGTGGCTGAATGATCGTGGGGAGCTCTTCCTCCTCTCAATGATTCGACGACCCCTTTCTCTCCGCTACCGACGAGAAATCATACAATAAATTCAAAAAGGCCAAAAGCACCCCATCTCGAATGTTGAATCAAGTCGCTTTAACCTTCGAGGAGATGAACCTTTTCGCCTCCACCACTCTTCAATTTTTGTTGACTCTAGCATTTCCTTTCCACTCAGAACTACTTGATGAATTTCTTGCCAATCTAAAAGTCGACCTAGAGAACATCACCTTTACTTCTTATGTCTACATACAGCATGTCGTTATAACTGTCAACGACATAGCTGAACAAATTAGGCTATCCACTAAAGTCCCTCATCCCCAATCTATGCTCATAAATAATTTTGACTGGACCTTAGTTAACATGACCCTTAGAAATGTCCCATCCAATCAACACCTGCCCCTTGTCCAAACCCTGAATAAATATGCACGCATTATCCAGCATGTTCTTCGCACATCGATCATACCCAAAGCTGGAGATCGCATCCATATTACTCCACTGCTGTCTGTGGTCACTTACCTAATAATGTCTGGAACCAAATTCAATGAAGCCCAAATGATTTTTAATTATTTCAATACCCTGTATGCGTTATGATATCCAGGTGCCCACAGAAAACTAAACCTTGCTTTAGGGCATGTCATAGGCTACATCTTAGATGCTAAGTATCAAATTCATTATCCTCTACCTCCAGATCATCTTCTTATCTTCTATTCAGATGCCTCTTTTCGTATCTTATTCCATCGGGAGGCCGCTCATGCCGATCCCGATTTTGATGAAGAAGAGGCTGCTCATCCTACCGACGCACCTCCACCACCACCAATACACCCGCCTGGACCTGCCCATCCTGCCTACCCTCACGATGACATCATTCAATACCTTGATCGATTGTAGACTAGGCTGGATTCCCACATTACTCACAACATCAAGAACATGAAAGTGATATGAAATGGTTTAGGGAGCGCTTCACCTCCATCGATCACCAGTTTGCGTCCCTCCATTAGTACTTCCAACTGCTTCCACGACCTCCACAACCACCTCAGGATCAGGATCCCAAATTTTGAATATTTTAGTGGCTTATGTTGCATTTTTTCTTTTCTAGTTTCTTGTCATTGTAGTTACTTGTTTGTTCTTCCCTTTTTGGTGCTGTCAAAAGGGGGAGACATTTCTATGTTGTTCTATTTTTATTATTAATGATATTAGTTGTTTATATTTACTCTTCTGTTAGTATTATATGTTACTAGTTCTCTTATAATGCTTATTCTATAGGTTATAATAATAACAAAAAATAAATAAACAAACAATTTTTTTTTTTCTCTCCTCCTATTTTTAAAATAAGTTATCCTTCTAAGGGGGAGCTAAGGAAGACATAACAACTATGACCATTAGAAAATTTTTATTGACACCATCAAAAGGGGGAGATTATTGAAATCCAGGATCCCGAGCACTTAATTTTGATGGTGACAACTAATACTTACTAAATCCATATGGACTTCCTTAAGATTACAAATGTTTATCCTTGTATATGAGCACTAACATTTCAGGTCAGATGCACACTGCTCAAGGTTGCTGGAGACTCAAACTGGGTAGAATATGATGTTGAAAATTCTGTAATTTTTAATTTCTTTATTTTTTATTTTTTTGAGTCTGCCACAGAAGCATGTATGTGAAAGGAGCATCCATGCACACACAGAGGGGGAGATTTATTTTCATGTTTAATTTTTTTTTTAAATTATTATATTGTATGATTTTCATTCGTACTGTATGATTAATCAATAATACTCAAGCTAACGGCTATTTTCCAGATGATTATCTTTGTAATCTAATCATATTGTATGATGGTAATCGTACTGTACGATGGTAATCATATTGTACGATGAAATTCAATTGAAAAACCTAGCCGCCAGAATAAGTTTGGTAAGTTTATAATTTGGATTATTTTTACTATTTATACTATACGATCCAGATCGTATGGTACGATTAATTAAATACCTACCAAAATTATCTCCTGTAATCAAAAAATAAATATTGGTTTCTTATTTAAAGTAGATCGTACTGTATGATACTATATCATACCATATGATAGGCAGAGACGATTTCATTCATCCTTTCGATTGTACCAGACGAAACTAAGGTTTTTTATTCTATTCATCCTAGATGATATTAATATCGTACTGGACGATAGCCTGAAATGACTAATCGTATTATATGAATCGTGCAGTGCTGGACGACAGATAGAGACGACTTTCCTCGTCCCAGGGATCGTCCAATAGATCATCCTGTATGAACAGTATAAATCAACATGATCATCCTGTATGATATATAGATCATACAGTACGATATGTATAAAATTTGAGAACTGTTCATCTGTGCTCGTACTGGATGAAGCTGTATTTGAACTGATCGTACTGTACGATGATATATCGTACTGTACGAACGGAGACACAAAAGTTGAAATTTTTAGGGTTTTCCGAAGCCTAGTATAAAACAACTTAAATTTTTCAAATGGGTGTTGTTGGTCTGACTTCTTGTTGTGAAAGGCATTGAGAGAGGAAGGGACTCTTGAAGGAGAAGTTTTTCTTTGGAGAGATCTAGGGCTTGCGAGAGAAAGGTGAAGGTGAGCTTGAGCATGAGGGAGAAGGAGTGTGAGGGGATCACACGGTAGCTCCAAGCTACCTGCATGCTATGCTCCTCTTGTGGCTTTGGGGAGTCTCGGGAAAGTTCTCGAGGGAAGAGACGCTTCAAGATCAACATCGTCAAGGTACTCTGCCATCTCCAGAATGGAGAAAAAGGAGAAGGTCCGTTGCTGTCACCACGAGGGTGACATAGCGTTTGGTATTCTGCCCCACCGGGGAAGGTGAAAGTGAGTATTGTAAAGGCTTCTCCGCCTTGCTGTGGGAGCAAAAGGAGAGTCAACTTTTAGTAGTGCAAATCCCGGAGTGGAGGACTCCGGGGAGTGGACATAGATCAAGTGATCGAATCAATGTAAAAATCTCTGGTGTACTTTTTCCATTTTTATCACACTTTACTTTTCACGCATTTTATTTACTGCTTTTAATTATTTGGTGAAAAGTTTTATTTAGATCTTATGTTGTCAAAATTGGAATTGTTTCATCAATATCGTTGTTGTAACGAACAACTAGCTTCTGCATTCTACTTGCTAAATTGTTTTAAAAAAATAATAAAAAAATTAGAACTCCTGTTTAGGTTTATTTTTTTTAAAATTCCAATTGACCCCCCCTCTTGGCGAATCTCTGACTTTCAGGATTAGCGTATAAGGTTTTTAGGGTTTATGTTTTTTTTAGCATTTAGGGTTTAGGGTTTAGGATTATTTACGGTTTTTTGGGTTTAGGGTTTAGAATTTAGGATTTTTATGGTTTTTTAGTGTTTTTACGGTTTATGGTTTAGGGTTTATGGTTTAGGGTTTAGGGTTTCGGGTTTAAGGTTTAGGGTTTAGGGTTTAGTGGTTATTATTTTAGGGTTTAGGGTTTAGGGTTTTTTAGGATTTTAGGGTTTTTTTTTAGGGTTTTAAAGTTTAGGGTTTTCGGGTTTAGGGTTTAGGAATAAGGGTATAAGGTTTTTAGGGTTTGGGGTTTTTTTTAGGGTTTAGGGTTTAGAATTTTTTAGGGTTTTTTAGGTTTAGGGTTTAGGGTTTAGAGTTTTAGGCGGTTTTTTTTTAGAGTTTTTAGGGTTTAGGGTTTAGGGTTTAGGATATAGGGTTTTTTAAGTTTTTTAGTGTTTTTAGGGTTTAAGGTTTAGGCTTCAAGGTTTTAGGGTTTTTTATAAGGTTTTTAGGGTTTACGATATAGGGTTTAGGGTTTAAGGTTTAGTATTTTTTTTTAAGTTTTTAGGGTTTAAGTTTTTTTTAGGGTTTAGGGTTTTTCGGTTAGGGTAGGGTTTAGGGTTTAGGGTTTTTTATGTTTTAAAGGTTTTAGGGTTTAGGGTTTAGGGTATTTGAGTTTTTTTTTTAGGGTTTTTAGGGTTTATGGTTAGGATTTAGGGTTTAAGGATTTTTAGGATTTTTTAGGATTTTTTTGGGTATTTAGGGTTTAGGGTTTAGTGTTCTATGGTTTTTTTTTAGGGTTTTTAGCCTTTAGGGTTTAGGGGTTTATGGGTTAGGGCTTTAGGATTTAGGGTTTAAGGTTTTTTAAGGTTTAAGGGTTTTAGGGTTTAGGATTTTTTTAAGGTTTAGGATTTCTAGGGTTTAGGGTTTATGGTTGTTAGAGTTTAGGGTTTTTATAGGGTTTTTAGGGTTTAGGGGGTAGGGTTTAGGGTTTTTTTAGGATTTGTAAGGTTTTTAGGGTTTTTTTTTACGGTTTAGGGTTTAGGCTTTTTTAGGGTTTTAGGGTTTAGGTTTTAGGGTTTTAGGGTTTTTATTTCAAGGGTTTAGGGTTTAGGTTTTAGTGTTTAGGGTTTAGGGTTTAGGTATTTTTAGGGTTTTTAGGGTTGAAGGGTTTTAAGGTTATGGATTAGGATTTTATTTTTTATTTTTAGGATTATTAGGGTTTAGGGTTTACGGTTTAGGGTTTTAGGGTTTTTATTTAGGGTTTTACAGTTTAGAGTTTAGGATTTAGGGTTTGGGGTTTAGGGTTTAGGGGATAGGGTTTTGAGGTTTAGGGTTTAGGGTTTTTTTGGGTTTTAGGATTTTAGGGTTTAGGGTTTTTTAAAGGTTTAGCGTTTAGGGTATAAGATTTATAGGAATTAGGGTTTAGGGTTTAGGGTTTAGGGTTTAAGGTTTTTAGGGTTTTGGGTTTTTTTTGGGTTTAGGGTTTAGGGTTTAGGATTTATAGGGTTTAGGATTTACGGTTTAGGGTTTTTAGGGTTTAGTGTTTTTTTTAGGGTTTTAGGGTTTAGGGTTTAGGGTTTAGGGTTTAAGATTTTTAGGGTTTAGGGTTTTTTTAGGATTTAGGGTCTAAGGTTTTTAGTGTTTAGGATTTTAGGGGTTTTTTTTTAGGCGTTTTAGGGTTTAGGGAGTAGGGTTTATGGTTTAGGATTTTTTTAGGTTTTTAGAGTTTTTAGGATTTAGGGTTTAGGGTTAAGGGTTTTAGGGTTCTTAGGGTTTAGAGTTTAGTGTTGTTTAACATTTTAAGGTTTATGGTTTAGGGTTTAGGGTTATTTTTATGGGTTTTTAGGGTTTGGGGTTTAGGGTTTTTAGGGTTTAGGATTTTAGGGTTTTTTTTTTAGGGTTTTTAGGGTTTAGGGAGTAGGGTTTAGGATTTTTTTAGGTTTTAGGGTTTTTAGGGTTTAGGGTTTAGGGTTAAGGTTTTCGGGTTTTTAGGGTTTAGGGTTTAATGATGTTTAGCATTTTAAGGTTTATAGTTTAGGGTTTAGGGTTTTTTTATAGGTTTTTAGGGTTTAGGATTTAGGGTTTAGTGTTTAGGGTTTACGGTTTTTTTACGGTTTTAGGGTTTTTTTGGGTTTAGGTTTTAGGGTTTTTGGGGTTTAGGGTTTAGGGTTATATGGCTTTTTTCTAGGGTTTAGGGTTTAGGGGTTAGGTTTTATGGGTTTATGATTTTTTTAGGGTTTAGGGTTTAGGGTTTAGGGTTTAGGGTTTAAGGGTTTTAGGGTTTAGGGTTTTTTTATGGCTTAGGGTTTATGGTTTATAGTTTTTTAGGGTTTTTAGGGTTTAGGGTTTAAGGTTTTAGGGTTTTTTTTTTATGGTTTAGGGTTTTAGGGGTTTTTTTAGGTTTTTAGGGTTTAGGGTTTAGGGTTTAGGGTTTAGGATTTTTTAGGGTTTTAGGGTTTTAGGGTTTAGGGTTTAGAGTTTAGGGTTTAGGGTTTAGGGTTTTTTTTTTAGGATTTTAGGGTTTTGTGTTTTAGGGTTTAGGGTTTAGGGTTTAAGGTTTTTAGGGTTCAGGGTTTAGGGTTTAGGGGTTAGGGTTTAGGGTTTAGGGTTTTTACGGGTTAGGGATTAGGGTTTAGTGTTTAGGGTTTAAGGTTTAGGGTTTAGGGTTTAATGGTTAGGGTTTTAAGGTTTAGGGTTTAAGGTTTTTTAGGGTAATAAGGTTAAGGGTTTTTTTAGGGTTTAAGGTTTAGGGTATAGGGTTTTTAGGATTTAGGGTTTACGGTTTACGGATTAGGGTTTAGGGATTAGGGTTTAAGATTTTTAGGGTTTAGGTTTTTTTTAGGGTTTAGGGTTCTAGTGGTTTTTTTTAGGATTTTTAGGGTTTAGGGTGTTGGGTTTCGGGTTTAGTATTTTTTTTAGGGTTTTAGGGTTTTTTTAGGGTTTTTAGGGTTTAGGTTTTAGGTGTTGCAAATCTGGTTTTGATGATGACAAACATGTTTCTATTGTGTTTTGCTTGGCTAACCCGTTTCAGGCATAAGAGATCACGAGCAACTCAAGCCAACTCAAGATCGGGTCCAAGTGTGTCTAAGTGTACTATTTTCTTTTTCTTGAGTCAATTGTAATATAACTGATCCCCTAGCTAAGTAACCTTGCACACACACACTCAGGGGGAGAGCTTGAGTGAATTAGAGTTTCTTTTTAAGTTTTTGTTCAGATCGTCCTGGATGATAGACACATCATCCTGGATGATCAAGTAAAAATAGAAATCTTAATTAGGGCGACCAAGTTAAGTGTGTCTGATTAAGCAGATCATCCTGGACGATCATTACATCGTGTGGGACGATATGCTCAAATCAAAAATTCTCAGCCGCTAGATCAAGTTAGGCAAGTTTTTATTTTAAGATATTTGGTCTGATCATCCCGGACGATACGTGTATCGTCCTGGACGATTCAGTACAATCATGCCTAAATTAGTCTGGTAATTAAGGAAAGCAATTAATACTTGATTGATACGATCATATCGTCTTGGACGATCGCAGGATCGTCCTGGACGACAATGATCGTCTAGTGTGTTTCAGCTGTGCATCCAGAGCGGTGCTCAGGATGATTTGGGCACATTTTGAACTAATCGTACAGGACGATATACCAATCGTCTTGGACGATCAAGTCATTTTTGAGTCATCCAGCATAAGTTCCTCTGGACGACCCGAACTGTCTTCTGGATGAAATTCCTCAATTTACACTAATCGTCCCGGACGATCGCAAAATCGTACGGGATGATATGAACAAATTTTTTTACTAATCGTCCAGAAGAGCCAGATCGTCCAGGCTGAAGCAGTTGATTTTGAATTGATCGTACAGGATGATCTTGGCCGACCAGTTGAGATTTAGGGCAAATTTTGAGCCCTCCTATAAAAGATATTTTTCTTTGAACAAGAAATATCTTTTGCCACTTTCATTTCAAGAAAAACCCTAGAGAGAGAGAAAGAGTTTGGGAGAGAGAGAGAAAGGATCTTATGAGGGGGAGTTCGTGAGGGTTCACGAAGGTTGCTCCAAGCAAGGATCAGAGTCATCTTCTCCGCTCGTCGTCTTTCATCGTGTTGGTGTTCTTTGGGAGAGGATCGTCAGCAAGAAGATCTGAGGTTCTCTGCCTGCTTCAGGAGGAAGCAAAAGGAGGTTGGGTTCTCTGCCTCACCATGTCGGTGAAAAGGAAGTTTTTGTACAGGCTTCTCCGCCTTGCTGTGGGAGCAAAAGGAGAGACACTTTGAGTTAGTGCATTACCCGGAGGGGAGGCTCTGGGGAGTGGGCGTAGGTCAAGTTGACCGAACCACTATAAAATACGGTGTGTTCATTCAGATTACTTTCTGCACTTTTATTTTTCTGTGATTAACTACCTGGGTGAAATTGTGTTTGATCATTTCGTTTAAGTATTTACTTGTTTCCGCTGCATATTAAAGAAAAGATTTTCATTGTTGCTCTTGAATCTTTAAGTAACCAATTCACCCCCCCTCTTGGTTAGCCTCAGGACTAGTTTATCATAGCTTAACATCCCAATCGAACTTTCAAGTGGTATCAGAGCGGGATTCAAAATTTAAGTTTAAAAACTTTTGAATTTGATCCATGGCTAACTTTGGTAATCGTAATACTGCTGAAGGTTATTCAATTACACGACCGTCATTGTTTGATAACATTCCTTTTGATTTTTGAAAAACTCGCATGTCCACTTTTCTACAATCAATTGATTGTCGCATGTGGATGCTAGTTAAGGATGGATACGAACCAACTTTTAGATTGGTTAACAATGTGAAAATTGAACTACCCTTTGCTGACTGGACTTTCGATGATCGTGATTTAGCAGAATTGAATGCCAAATGTTTGAATTATTTTTTCTGTGCTTTAAAATCTGAAGATTATATGCGTGTCTCTACGTGTACAACTGGTAAAGAAATCTGGGATAGATTGTGTATCATGTATGAAGGTACAACTGAAGTCAAACAGTCTAGATTAAATATGTTTCTTCATGACTATGAACTGTTTCACATGAAACCTACTGAAACCATTTCATAAATATATGCAAGATTCACTCAAAACGTCACTTCTTTGCATGCCTTAGGTAGAGAACTTACAAACTATGAAAGAGTGAACAAAATACTTAGATGTTTGCCTTCTTCATATGATGCTAAGATAACTGAAATCACTGAATCTAAAGATTTGAATACTTACTCTATTGATAGCTTACTTGGATCACTCATTGCTTACGAGCAAGGGGTGAACCAAAGACAGCTTGATGCAGGTAAGAAGAAGAAGGAGAAAACATTGGCACTGAAGGCCAACGATAGTGATTCTTGCTCTTTCGGGTCTGATAGCGATGACATGGCCTTGATCACAAGGCAATTTAAAAGATTTCTAAGGAAGAAACACAAGAACTTTCAGAAGTGGAACAAGGGTAAGTCCAACAAAAATTTTAAGGGTTCATCTGATACTGTCTGTTTTGAACGCAGGAAGCCTAGACACATTAAGGCTGATTGTCCTACACTTAAAGCTCATCCAAGCAAGGAGAAGGGTGAGGAGAAACTCAAGTGTAGAAAGGACAAGAAGCGGATTCAGAAGGCGTTCTGGGCAGACTCTGCATCTGACTCCTCTGAGACTGAAGCTGAAGAGGAGGAAATAAATTTGTGTCTGATGGCTGATGATCACCCTAGTTAGTCGGGTTGAAAATCTAGTTTTGATGTTGACAAATATGTTTCTATTATATTTTTCTTGGCTAACCCGTTTCAGGCACAAAAGATCACGAGCAACTCGAGCCAACTCAAGATCGGGTCCAAGTGTGTCTTAGTGTATTATTTTCCTTTTCTTGAGTCAATTGTAATGTAACTGATCCCCTAGCTAAGTAACCTTGCACACACACACTCAGGGGGAGAGCTTGAGTGAATTAGAGTTTCTGTTCATGTTTTTGTTCAGATCGTCCTGGATGATATTCACATCCTCCTGGACGATCAGGTAAAAATAAAAATCCTAATTAGGGCGACCAAGTTAAGTGTGTTTGATTAAGCAGATCATCTTGGACGATCCTTGGATCATACGGGACGATATGCTCAAATCAGAAATTCTCAGCCGCCAGATCAAGTTAGGCAAGTTTTTATTTTAAGATATTTGGGCTGATCATCCTGGATGATACGGGTATCGTCCTGAATGATACAGTACAATCATGCCTAAATTAGTCTGGTAATTAAGGAAAGCATTTAAGACTTGATTGATACGATCATATTGTCCCAGACGATCGCAGGATCGTCCTGGATGAAAATGATCGTCTAGTGTGTTTCAGCTGTACGTCCCGAACTATGTTTAGGATGATTTGGGCACTTTTTGAACTAATCATACAGGATGATATCCAGATCATCCTGGACTATGAAGTCATTTTTGAGTCGTCCAGCGCAAGTTTCTCTGGATGACCCAAACTATCTTCTGGATGAAATTCCTCAATTTACACTAATCGTCCCCGACGATCGCCGAATCTTACGGGACGATATAAACAACTTTTTCTACTGATCGTCCAGAAGAGCCAGATCGTCCAGGCTAAAGCAGCTGATTTTGAACTGATCATACAGGACGATCTATCTATCATCCTGGACGATCTTAGCTGACCAGTTGAGATTTAGAATAAATTTCAAGCTCTCCTATAAAAAATCTTTTTCTTTCAACAAGAAAGATCTTTTGCCACTTTCCTTTCCAGAGAAACCATAGAGAGAGAGAGAGAGTTTGGGATAGAGAGAGAGGATCTTGTGAGGAGGAGTTCGTGAGGGGTTCATGAAGGTTACTCCAAGCAAGGATCAGAGTCTTCTTCTCCGCTCGCCGTCTTTTGTCGTGTTGGTGTTCTTTGGGAGAGGATCGTCGGCAAGAAGAACCAAGGTTCTCTGCCTGCTTCAGGAGGAAGCAAAAGGAGGTTGGGTTCTCTGCCTCACCGTGTGGTGGAAAGAAAGTTTTTGTACATGCTTCTCCGCCTTGTTGTGGGACCAAAAGGAGAGACACTTTGAGTTAGTTCAATACCCGGAGGGGAGGCTTCGGGGAGTGGACGTAGGTCAAGTTGACCGAACCACTAAAAAATCCGGTGTGTTCATTCTAATTACTTTCTGCACTTTTATTTTTCTGTGATTAACAGCTTGGGTGAAATTGTGTTCGATCTTTTCGTTTGATTATTTTATTCGTTTTAATTGCAAATCATTGAAAAGTTTTACTGTTGCTCTCAAATTTTTAAATAACCAATTCACCCCCCCTCTTGGTTAGCCTCGGGACTAGTTCATCAGGGCTCAACATCCCTTTCGAACTTTCAAGTGGTATCAGAGTGGGATTTAAAATTTAAGTTAAAAAATATTAAAATTTGATCCATGGCTAACTTTGGTAATCATAATATTGCTGAAGGTTATTCAATCACATGACTGCCATTGTTTGATAATATTTCTTTTGATTTTTGGAAAACTCGCATGTCCACTTTTTTACAATCAATTGATTATCGCATGTGGATGCTAGTTAAGGATGGATACGAACCACCTTTTAGATTGAATAATAATGTGAAAACTGAACTGCCCTTTGTTGATTGGACTTTTGATGATCGTGATTTAGCACAATTAAATGCTAAATGTTTGAATTATTTTTTCTGTGCTTTGAAATATAAGGATTACATGCGTGTCTCTATGTGTACAACTGGTAAGGAAATATAGGATAGATTGTGCATCATGTATGAAGGTACAACTAAAGTCAAACAGTCTAGATTAAATATTTTGCTTCATGACTATGAACTGTTTCGCATGAAACCTATTGAAACCATTTCTGAAATGTATTCAAGATTCACTCAAATCATCACTTCTTTGCATGCCTTAGGTAGAGAACTTACAAACTATGAAAGAGTGAACAAAATACTTAGATGTTTGCCTTCTTCATATGATGCTAAGATAACTGCAATCACTGGATCTAAAGATTTGAATACCTACTCTATTGATAGCTTTCTTGGATCACTCATTGCTTACGAGCAATGGGTGAACCAAAGACAGCTTGATGCAGGTGAGAAGAAGAAGGAGAAATCAGTGGCACTGAAGGCCAACGATAGTGATTCTTGCTCTTCTAGGTCTGATAGCGATGACATGGCCTTGATCACAAGGTAATTCAAAAGCTTTCTAAGGAAGAAACATAAGAACTTTCAGAAGTGGAACAAGGGTAAGTCCAACAAAAATTTTAAGGGTTCATCTAATCCTGTATGTTTTGAATGCAGGAAGCCTTGACACAATAAGGCTGATTGTACTACACTTAAAGCTCACCCAAGCAAGGAGAAGGGTGAGGAGAAACACAAGTTTAGAAAGGACAAGAAGCGGATTCAGAAGGCATTCTGGGCAGACTCTGCATCCGACTCCTCTGAGACTGAAGCTGAAGAGGAGGAAACAAATTTATGTCTGATGGCTGATGAACACCCTGGTCAGTCAGACCTGGAAGAGGTATGTGAGCTTACTTAGGATCAATTACTTGAGATATCTGAAAAAATTCAAGCATCGTATATGAAGCTTAAGAAAACCCATGCTAGCTTGAAATTGGATTATTTGACTTTGCAAAAAGAGCATGATGTTTTGATTAAGGATCATTCCACTGTTGATAGCAATCACATGTCTTTACTTGATGAGTTTGATGAATTGAACAAAAAATATTCTGATTTAGTTATTGTGCATGATTCATTGAAAACCACTCATGTTGATTTGGAGAGAGCTTTTAAAGAAATAGATACCATGGCATATGAAGTAGAAAGTAGCAATGGTGCTTAAAAATTTGAAATTTCAAGTTTAAATAAAGAGAATGAATTTTTAAAAGTGAAAATTAGTGCTTTTGAGAAAAACCAAGCACCTCCTACTTTTGCATAATTTTATGCACCTCCACCTTTTGTAGATTCAGATTTAAAATCATCAAAACATGTTTCGTATAAACCTAGGAAGAAGCACTATCACTCACGTAGATTAGTTAACCCTTTTCCTGGCATGATAGGACACATTTCCCACACCTGCACTGTTCACCGTAGTACACATTGTGTGTGGAGGCCCAAACTACCTGTTTCATAGCACAGCACGCATGCATTGCATTCTACTTTTCATAAGAAGGAACACAAACTTATTTGGGTTCCAAAAACTGACGTTTGATGATTTTGTAGGTGGGCTCTCACACAAGAACTAATGAGAGCATGTCATACTTGGACGTCAGATGTTCTAAACACATGACTGGAGATGCAAATCAGTTCATTTCGCTGGAGGCCAGGGCTGGAGGCAAGGTTACACTTAGAGATAACACCACCAGGAGGGTGGTAGGCTCAGGTACAATTAGTGAATCAAAGAATTTTATGATTGACAATATTTTACTTGTAGATGGACTGAAACACAACTTGCTGAGCATTAGTCAACTTTGTGACAAAGGATATAGCATCAAATTCCTGCCCACTGGCTGCATTTTAAGCTTAAATAATAAAGTTGTTTTGTAGGGGCAATGGATCAACAACGTCTACAAGCTGGATGTAAGTTGCATTAAATTTGAGAATTCAATTTGCTTAAAAATTACTGCTGATGAGTCTTGGTTGTGGCATAGGAGATTGTGTCATGCCAGTATGAAAACCCTTAGGAGAGTCACCCAAAAGGACTTTGTTAGAGGTGTGCCCAAGCTTAAGTTCACTAAGGATCACCTGTGTGATTCCTTTTAGTTAGGGAAGCAAGTTCAGTCCTCTTTTCACTCTGTTAAGGACATTAGCACCTCTAGACTTTTAGAGGTTCTTCACATGGACCTCTTTGGACCCATTAGCACTGCCAGCTTAGGGGGGAAAGTTTATGGATTTGTGATTATAGATGACTACTCGAGGTTCACTTGGATTAAATTTCTGTCACTCAAATTTGAGTCATTTGATGAGTTTAAGTCCTTCTCCACTTGGATTCAGAGGAGGTTAGGCTGTGAGATCTTGACTATTCATAGTGATCATGGTGGAGAGTTTGAAAATGTGAAGTTTGGAAGTTTCTGTGAGGAGCAAGGGATTAGTCATAATTTTTCAGCTCCTAGGACCCCTCAGCAGAACGGGGTAGCTGAAAGGAAGAACATGACCTTAGTGGAAGCTGCTAGAGCCATGCTTGCTGAGTATTCACTTCCAAAATACTTTTGGGCTGAAGCGGTGAACCCTGCCTGTTATGTGCTGAATAGGGTGAATGTGAGATCAAAACTAAACAAGACACCTTTTGAGATCATTAAGGGTAGAACTCCAAACCTGTCCCACCTCCATGTCTTTGGCTGTAAGGTTTTCATTCTGAACAACAGGAAATCATCCTTAAGAAAGTTTAACCCCAAATCTGATGAAGGAGTGTTCTTAGGTTATTCTAGTGTGGGGAAATCTTTTATGGTGTTCAATAAAAGGACTTTGGTGGTGGAAGAGACAACTCATGTAGTGTTTGATGAATCTGATCCTAAGGTGACTAGAGTTGAGGAAGAAGAAGAGGTAGAGGAGATTACCCAAGGGATTGGAAATGCAAATCTGGAGGAGAGGGTAGAACCTCAATCCACTTTGCCTAGAGATTGGAGAAATTCTTCGAGTCATCCTAAAGAATTGATCTTAGGAGACCCTTCTGAAGGTGTTAGGACTAGGCATGGACTTCGGAAGGAAGTAAACCATTCTACCTTTATCTCAATGACTAAACCCACCAACATCAATCAAGCCCTTTTGGATGAGTTTTGGATCTTAGCTGTGCAGGAAGAATTGAATCAATTTGTAAGGAATGATGTTTGGGAGTTAGTAGAAAGACCTAGAAATCAAAGTATTATGGGAACTAAGTGGGTCTTTAAGAATAAGATGAATGATTCTGGTGTGGTGGTTAGGAATAAGGCTAGATTGGTGGCTAAGGGGTATAATTAGATAGAAGGGATTGATTTTGAGGAGAATTTTGCCACTGTAGCAAGATTGGAAGCCATTGGAGTGCTACTAGCCTTTGCCAGTTATAAGGGATTTAAGCTGTTTCAAATGGATGTCAAGAGTACCTTTTTAAATGAGGTAATAAAAGAGGATATTTTTATAGAACAACCCCCAGGTTTTAAGATTTCCCAATATCTAAATCATGTTTACAAATTAAAAAAGACATTATATGGATTAAAACAGGCACCTAGAGCTTGGTATGAGAGGCTTAGCACATTTCTATTAGAAAGAGAGTTTGTTAAGGGGAGCGTAGACACCACCCTTTTTTTGAGGAAAATAGGGGATGATTTACTCATTGCCTAGATCTATATTGATGATATAATCTTTGGATCTTCTGATAAATATTTATGTGATGAGTTTTTTAAAATAATGAGTAAGGAGTTTGAGATGAGTATGATGGGAGAATTATCCTTCTTTTTGGGGTTTAGCATAAGGCAATTGGATGATGAAATCCTTCTCAATCAATCTAAATACACTAAGGACATTTTGAAGAAAAATGAAATGGACAAAGCCAAGCCAATAAACACTCCCATGAGCTCCTCTGTTCAAGTGGAAAATCTGTTGATCAGAAGAAGTATATAGGTATAACTAGATCACTGCTTTACCTGACTGCAAGCCGACCTGATATCATGTTTAGTGTTTGTCTTTGTGCTACGTTTCAAGCTGATCCTAAAGAGTCCTACCTAACTGCTGTTAAGAGAATTCTTAGATATCTTTTAGGAACCCCAAACCTAGGAATCTGGTACCCTAGGCACACCACCTCTTTTGAGATTATTGGATATTCCTATTCTGACTTTACGGGGTGTAGGGTGGATAGAAAGAGCACTTCTGGAACTTGTCAATTCATAGGACAGTCTTTAGTCTCATGGTCTAGTAGAAAATAAAACTCAGTTGCACTTTCCACTGCTTAAGCTGAGTAGATTACCTTAGTGAGTTGTGTGGCCCAAGTTCTTTGGTTGAAGCAACAAGTCTTGGATTTAGGATTACCTGTGGGCATAATTTCTATTCTATGTGATAATACTAGTGCCATCTGCATCTCTAAGAATCCAGTCCAATATTCTAGGACCAAACATATTGATATAAGGCATCACTTCATTAGGGACCATGTTACGAAAGGGGACATTGAGCGACATCATATAGCAACTGAAAATTAGCTGGATGATATATTCACTAAACCACTGGCCTTTGACTCATTCAACATTTTGAGGACCAGATTAGGAGTGATTGATATAAATGCTTGATTCTGATGATTGCTGATTTCTTATTTCTTTGGTTTTTATTCTGCTTCTGTTAGTTAGCTGTTTGATTTGATTATTTGCTTTCTGTTATTTTTATTCTACTGATTTTTGTTTTAACTTTGGTGTTAGTTTGATTTGAGTATTTCTTTTGATGTAATTGTCTACCGATTATTTTTTACTAGTTCATCTCTGTTATTTATTATTTTATGCTTTTCAAAATTCGATCACTGCTCGCTACTTCTGATAAACTGGATTTCTGACTTAGAGTTTTACCTTGTTTTTATTCTGAAGCTGGTAAGCAGTGATTGATTCCACTAAATCTGTTAAAGGGAAGAAATATTGATGATTGTTTCCCTTCCTCTAACTGCTTTTCTGGTGTATGGTTTCTTTTGGATAAAAATCTTCTTCAAAATTAAAATATTAGTTTTTGAAATAGAGATTTGTTTTATCTTCTTACAGTAATCAACCTCATATGAATAGTGTTTTCAAAGTCTTGACTCATTATTATGATTTTCTAAACCAAGTGATTGCACTAATCAAACGACTTATGGTTTTTGTTTTGTGAATTACTCTTCCTTATTGTGGAGAGCGACTCCTATGTCTGGAAGATAATTTCACAGCTGAGACTCTTTAACGATTACTGAAAGAAGAAAGCTTACAAAAGATGTGCAGTGTGCCAAATCAATTGAAAAAGAGGTATAAAGTTAGCCCAAAGCTAAAAAGATGCGAAATGTCGCCAACTAAAAGATACACAAATTGTATCAAAAATGAAAAGATGCGCAAAGCGCCAAATAAATTGCAAAAGAGGCACAAAATGAGCCCAAACCAAGCTTTCTTCCCTTTTAGATCGTTAAATGTCTTAGAAAAATCCGTGCGCCACTTAATATTTTCAAAAGCTTGTGTTTGAAAATCCTGATTTCTGAATTATTACTTTGTAACCCTATTATATAAGATATTTTTTCTAGAACGAGGCTTGAAAGGATCTCTTTTCGAATCTAATTTCTTTTCTTCTGAACTGAATTTTTGTTTTGAAAGAGATTTGCATCTATAAGGTGTCCGAGGTGGGAGTTACGAAAGTCGATTTTTCTAACTTTTTCTGGATTTCAGCACTGTCAATCATCTTCTTATTAGTTTTTGGATCTAAAATCAAGAAAAAAAAATTCTGATTTACTAGAGCAGCTTGGTCAAAAAAAAATCGTTGCTTTTGTGTTCTCATTTCACGTTTTATTTCATTTTTGTTTTTTTTTTATTTTACTGGTTGTGTTTTTGGGATCCTGATCTGCCATCTCCATCCTCCATCTTTTTCTGTTTTCTTCACATCATCCTGGACGATCCATACATCATCCTGGATGATCCTCTTCGTCCTGGACGATCCCTACATCGACCTGGATGATCAATTCAAAATCGTCTCCACTTTGATTCTGCTGTTGAGAAACTCCAATTATTGGTGATCATCATGCACGATACCTACATCATTCTGGACGATATGATCTATATCTTCCTGATCTGATCAAACGATTGAGATTGCACCAATTATTGTCTATCTTCCTGGAGGATCTACCTCATCGTCCTAGACGATCCACGTGTCAGCCGCAGGATGATTCGAATTCGGCCCATCCATCACACTTATTACACATCATCCGGGATGATCCACCTAATCTCATGGATGATACTTTTCGTCAACGGTCGTCCAGCCTGACTCCTCGGGACGATCGCCTGTGTCTAATCATCCATGACGATCTCTGATTGTCCTAGATGATCGGACCACCTTTTTGACCAATCGTCCTGGCCGTCATAATTGCATATATCGTCCTGGATGATCCTGCGATTGTACGGGATGATTCGGCCAAATTCTATTTAAACAACCGATTTCTTATGGTTTTTTCACACCTCTCCTTCCACTCTCCCTCACTTCTACTTTCTCATGGCTGGCGGGAAACATTCTAGACAAAAGGGCGAGAGTTCCTCACGGGGGAATATTGATCCCCACTTTTTTAATGCAGCCGATCAGGCTGCCTTCGAGTGCTATCGTGAGGTGGGGATCACACAATAAAAAATAGTAAATCCCCGCACCCTTACTTATCCTATTCTTGATATTTTCGCACACACCTCCCTCCCCTTCATCCTTACCCTAGCCTTTCCATTCAGCCTTGAACTTCTTTAGGTTTTCTTTGCAAATTTGCACATTTCTACTGACTATTCCACTCTTCGCTCGTATGTCAATCAACATCCCGTGGAACTCACTACCCAAGACTTTCACAAATTCTTCAACTTTCTGTTACTGGCAACAAACTCCACACTCTTATAACTAACCCTGACTACGATTGGAGTGTCTCCAATCACTTCCTTCACAATATGAATGCACCCTACCATGACAATGCTTGCACTTCACTTCTTGAGGATGCACGGACCATTCAGCATGTCCTTCATTCCTCCATCATTCCAAAGGCGGGGGATCGAATTCACATCACCCCGTTACTGTCCTTGACCACATACTACATCTTGGCCCACTAGGAGTTTAATGCCACTGACCTTATTATCCGATACATCGAGCACCTCACCACTATTAGGGATCCGGGTCATAGGCGTCGCCCAAATCTAGCTTTAGGTCATATCATTGCATATACCTTAGAAACCAAATATGACCTGCAGTATCCAGTCCCTCTTAATGTCCCTCCTTCCTTCTTCACAAATAATTCATTCCATGTTCTACATAGTACCCGACAACATCCGGAGATTGCCCCGGATGTTGAGGAGGAAGAGGAAGAGGCTATTCCCGTTCCTGCTGCACCTGATGCACCTGCTCCACTTCGCATCACTTCTCCTTTTGACCATCTGGTGCAGCGCTTTGATCAGTGGGAGGCCAAATTAGACTCCTATGTTGCTGCATAGGAGCAGCGGCACGCTGAGGACCTACAGCGCTTCACTGACTTTGCTTCCCAGCAGTAATAGTAGCATTACCAGCACATTACCTGGATTGGAGCCCACTTTATAGCCATTCACAGTTACTTTAACCCATCACCGCCACCTCCTCCTTCTGATCAGGATCCGCCTCTGTTTTAGTATTATGTTTTTGTAGCTATTTTCTTTTCTATTTGTACTGATGTTTCAGTGTTCTATTTTCTCTCCTCCTTTTTGTGATGTTAAAAGAAGGAGTTAGTTGTAGTAGTTTATGTTCTTCTTATATTTTTATAGTTTTGTTTCCTGTATTGCTTTAGTTGTTAAATGAAAATTGAAAAAATTCATTTTTCGATCTCCTAGTTATTTTATTTTTCAAACTACTGCACAAATATTTGCCATCATCAAAAATGAGGAGATTGTTACAAATCTTATTTTGATGATGAAAAACATGTTTCTATTGTGTTTTGCTTGGCTAACCCATTTGAGGCACAAGAGATCACGAGCAACTCAAGCCAACTCAAGATCGGGTCCAAGTGTTTCTAAGTGTACTATTTTCTTTTTCTTGAGTCAATTGTAATGTAACTGATCCCCTAGCTAAGTAACCTTGCACACACACTCTCTGGGGGAGAGCTTGAGTGAATTAGAGTTTCTGTTTAAGTTTTTATTCAGATCGTCCTGGACGATAGACGCATCATCTTGGACGATCAAGTAAAAATAAAAACTCTAATTATGGCGACCAAATTAAATGTGTCTGATTAAGTAGATCATCCTGGACGATCATTGCATCGTATGGGATGATATGCTCAAATCAGAAATTCTCAGCCGCTAGATCAAGTTAGGCAAGTTTTTATTTTAAGATATTTGGTCTGATCGTCCCAGACGATACGTGTATCGTCCTGGACTATCCAGTATAATCATGCCTAAATTATCTGGTAATTAAGGAAAGTAATTAATACTTGATTGATACGATCATATCATCCTAGACAATCGCAGGATTGTCCTGGACGAAAATGATCATCTAGTGTGTTTCAGCTGTACGTCTAGAGCGGTGCTCAGGACGATTTGGGCACATTTTGAACTAATCGTACAGGACGATATACCAATCGTCCTGGATGATCAAGTCATTTTTGAGTCATCCAACCAAGTTCTTCTAGACGACCCGAACTCTCTTCTGGACGAAATTCCTTAATTTACACTAATTATCCCGGACGATCACAAAATTATATAGGATGATATGAACAAATTTTTCTACTGATTGTCTAGAAGAGCCAGATCATCCAGGCTGAAGCAGCTGATTTTGAACTGATCGTACAGGATGATATTCTAATCGTCCTGGATGATCTTGGCCGACCAGTTGAGATTCAGGGAAAATTTTGAGCCCTCCTATAAAAGATATTTTTGTTTGAACAAGAAATATCTTTTGACACTTTCCTTTCCAGAGAAACACTAGAGAGAGAGAGTTTGGGATAGACAGAGAGGATCTTATGAGGGGTAGTTCGTGAGGGTTCACGAAGGTTGCTCCAAGCAAGGATCAGAGTCATCTTCTCCGCTCATCATCTTTCGTCATGTTGGTGTTCTTTGGGAGAGGATCATTGGCAAGAAGATTCGAGGTTCTCTGCCTGCTTCAGGAGGAAGCAAAAGGAGGTTGGGTTCTCTGCCTCACCGTGTTGGTGAAAATGAGGTTTTTGTACAGGCTTCTCCGCCTTGCTGTGGGAGCAAAAGGAGAGACACTTTGAGTTAGTGCATTACTCAGAGGGGAGGCTCCAGGGAGTGGACGTAGGTCAAGTTGACCGAACCACTATAAAATCTGGTGTGTTCATTCTGATTACTTTCTGCACTTTTATTTTTCTGTTATTAACTACCTGGGTGAAATTATGTTTGATCTTTTCATTTGAGTATTTACTTATTTCTGCTGCATATTAAAAAAAAGATTGTCATTATTGCTCTCAAATTTTTAAGTAACCAATTCACCCCCCCTCTTGGTTAGCCTCGGGACTAGTTCATCAGGGCTTAACATCCCTATCGAACTTTCATTAGGGTTTTTGGGGTTTAGGGTTTTGGGTTATATGGCTTTATTTTAGGGATTAGGGTTTAGGGGATAGGGTTTATGGGTGTATGATTTTTTTAGGGTTTAGGGTTTAGGGTTTAGGATTCATAGGATTTAAGGTTTAGGGTTTAGGGTTTAGGGTCTAGGGTTTAAGGGTTTTAGGGTTTAGGGTTTTTTATGGCTTAGGATTTATGGTTTACGATTTTTTAGGGTTTTTATGGTTTAGGGTTTAAGGTTTTAGGATTTTTTTTTAGAGTTTAGGGTTTTAGGGTTTTTTTTAGGATTTTAGGGTTTGGGGTTTAGGGTTTTTTAGGGTTTTAGGGTTTTAGGGTTTAGGGTTCAGAGTTTTGGGTTTAGGGTTTTTTTTTAGGATTTTAGGGTTTTGTGATTTAGGGTTTAGGATTTAGGGTTTAAGGTTTTTAGGATTTTTTTAGTGTTTAGGGTTTAGGGTTTAGGGTTTAGGGGTTAGGGTTTCAGGGTTTAGGGTTAAGGGTTTTTAGGGGTTAGGGTTTAGGGTTTAGTGTTTAGGGTTTAAGGTTTAGGGTTTAGGTTTTAATGGTTAGGGTTTTAAGGTTTAGGGTTTAAGGTTTATTAGGGTTTTAGGGTTAAGGGTTTTTTTAGGGTTTAGGGTTTAGGGTTTTTAGGGTTTAGGGTTTACGTATTAGGGTTTAGGGATAAGAGTTTAAGGTTTTTAGGGTTTAGGTTTTTTTTAGGGTTTATGGTTCTAGTGGTTTTTTTAGGGTTTTTAGGGTTTAGGGTGTTGGGTTTAGGGGTAAGGGTTTTTAGGGTTTAGGGTTTAGGCTTTAGGGTTTTTAGTGTTTTTAGTATTTTGGGTTTAGGGTTTAGGGCTTAGGGTTTGTTAGGATTTTTTAGGGTGTTTAGGGTTTAGGGTTTAAGGTTTATAGGGTTTAAGTTTTTTTAGGGTTTAGGGTTTAGGGTTTAGGGTTTTTTTAGAGTTTTTAGGTTTAGGGTTCTAGGGTTTAGGGTTTAGGGTTTTTTTAGAGTTTTTAGGTTTAGGGTTTAGGGTTTTAGAATTTTTTTTAGGGTTTTTAGGGTTTAGGATTTAGGGTTTAGCAGTTTTTAGTGTTTTTTAGGGTATTTAGGGTTTAGGTTTTAGGGTTTAGGGTTTTAGAGGTTTTTTTTTAGGTTTTTATGGTTTAGGGTTTAGGGTTTAGGGTCTTAGGGTTTAAGGTTTTTTTAAGGTTTATGGTTTAGGGTTTATGATTTTTTTTAGGGTTTTAGGGATTAGGATTTTACGGTTTAGGGTTTAGGGTTTAGGGTTTAGGATTTTAGGGTTTAGGGTTTTCTAGGTTTTTAGGGTTTTAGGGTTTAGGGTTTAGAGATTAGGGTATAGGTTTTTTATTTAGGGTTTTAGGGTTTTATGGTTTAGGGTTTTAGGGTTTAGGATTTAGGGTTTAGAGTTTAGGCTTTTAGGGTTTAGGGTTTATGGATTAGGGTTTAGTCGTTATGGTTTTAGGTTTTAGGGTTTAGGGTTTTAGGGTTTAAGGGTTTTTTAGGATTTAGGGTTTAGAGTTTACAGTTTAGGATTTTTTTAGGGTTTTAGGTTTAGGGTTTTAGGGTCTAGGGTTTAGATTTTGAGGGTTTATGGTTTTTAGGGTTTACAATTTTTTTTAGGGTTTTTTAGGGTTTTAGGGTTTAGGGTTTAGAATTTTTTTTAGGGTTTTAAAGTTTAAGGTTTTTTGGTTTGGGGTTTAGGGTTTAGGGATTAGCATATAAGGTTTTTAGGGTTTATGTTTTTTTTTAGGGTTTAGGGTTTAGGGTTTACGATTATTTAGGGTTTTTGGGTTTAGGGTTTAAGGTTTAGAATTTAGGATTTTTAAGGTTTTTTAGTATTTTTAGGGTTTAGGCTTTAGGCTTTAGGGTTTTATTATTATTTTTAGGGTTATTAGGGTTTAGGGTTTAGGGTTTAGTGCTTTTTTTAGGGTCTTAGGCTTTAAGGTTTTTTTAGGGTTTAAGGTTTAGGGTTTTAGTGTTTTTTTTTTAGGGTTTTTAGGGTTTAGGGTTTAGGATTTAGGGTTTATGGGTTAGCGATTTAAGGTTTAGGGTTTAGGGTTTTGGGTTTTTTGGTTAGGGTTTTAGGGTTTTAGGGTTTAGGGTTTTTTAAGTTTAAAAGCTTTTAGGTTTTAGGGTTTAGGTTATTTGGGTTTTTTTTAGGGTTTTATGGTTTAGGGTTTAGGATTTAGGGTTTAAGATTTTTTCGGATTTTTTACGGTATTTAGGGTTTAGGGTTTAGGGTTTAACGTATAGGGTTTTAGGGTTTTTTTTTAGGGTTTTTAGCATTTAGGGTTTAGGGTATATGGTTTAAGGTTTAGTGTTTATGGGTTAGGGTTTTAGGATTAAGGGTTTAGGGTTTTGAAGGGTTTAAGGATTTTAGGGTTTAGGATGTTTTTTAGGGTTTAGGATTTATAGGGTTTAGGGATTAAGGTTTAGGGTTTAGGGATTAGGGTTTTTAGAGTTTAGGGTTTTTATAAGGTTTTTAGGGTTTAGGGTATAGGGTTCAGGGTTTTTTTGGGGTTTAGGGTTTAGGGTTTTAGGGTTTTGGGGTTTAAGGTTTTTTTTTAGGGTTTTTAGGGTTTAGGGTTTATGATTTAGGGTTTATGGGTTAGCGATTTAAGGTTAGGGGTTTAGGGTTTTTGGGTTAGGGTTTTAGGGTTTTAGGGTTTAGGTTATTTGGTTTTTTTTTAGGGTTTTATGGTTTAGGGTTTAGGGTTTAGGGTTTAAGATTTTTTAGGATTTTTTAGGGTATTTAGGGTTTAGGGTTTAGGGTTTAAGGTATAGGGTTTTAGGGTTTTTAGCGTTTAGGGTTTAGGGTATATGGTTTAAGGTTTAGTGTTTACGGGTTAGGGTTTTAGGATTAAGGGTTTAGGGTTTTTTAGGGTTTAAGGGTTTTGGGGTTTACGATTTATAGGGTTTAGGGATTAGGGTTTAGGGTTTAGGGATTAGGGTTTTTAGAGTTTAGGGTTTTTATAGGGTTTTTAGGGTTTAGTGTATAGGGTTTAGGGTTTTAAGGGTTTAAGGTTTTAGGGGTTTTTTTAGGGTTTAGGGTTTTTTTGGGATTTAGGGTTTAGGTTTTAAGGTTTTAGGGTTTTTTTTAGGGCTTAGGGTTTATGGTTTAGGGTTTAGTGTTTAGGGTTTAGGGTTTTTTAGGGTTTTTAGGGTTGAAGGGTTTTAAGGTTTATGGTTTAGGGTTTTAGGGTTTTATTTTTAGGGTTTTTAGGGTTTAGGATTTTGGGTTTAGGGTTTTACGGTTTTTTATTTAGGGTTTAGAGTCTAGGATTTAGGGTTTAGGGTTTAGGGTTTAGGGGTTAAGGTTTTGAGGTTTAGGGTTTAGTGTTTTTTAGGGTTTTAAGATTTTTAGGGTATAAGGTTTTCAGGGCTTGGGGTTTTTTCGGGTTTAGGGTCTAGGGTTTAGGATTTTTTAGGATTTTTGTGTTTAGGCTTTAGGGTATAGAGTTTTAGGGTTTTTTTTTTAGAGTTTTTAGGGTTTAGGGTGTAGTAATTAGGATTTAGGGTTTTTTAGGATTTTTTAGTATTTTTAGGGTTTAAGATTTAGGCTTCAAGGTTTTAGGGTTTTTTTTAGGGTATTTTGGGTTTAGGATATACGGTTTAGGGTTTTTTTTAAAGTTTTTAGGGTTTAAGGTTTTTTTAGGGTTTGGGGTTTAGGGTTTTTGGGTTTTTTTTAGGGTTTTTAGGGTTTAGGGTTTAGGGTTTAGGATTTAGGGTTTATGGGTTACCGATTTTGGGTTTAGGGTTTTTTGGTTAGCGTTTAAGGGTTTAGGGTTTAGGGTTTTTTAACTTTTTAAATGTTTTAGGGTTTAGGGTTTAGGGTATTTGGGTTTTTGTTTTAGGGTTATTAAGGTTTGGGTTTAGGATTTAGGGTTTAAGATTTTTTAGGATTTTGTTGGGTATTTAGGATTTAGGGTTTAGGGTTTTATGGTTTTTTTAGGGTTTTTAGCATTTAGGGATTAGGGGTTTATGGGTTAGGGTTTTAGGATTTAGGGTTTAGGGTTTTTTAGGGTTTAAGGATTTTAGGGTTTAGGATTTTTTTAGGATTTAGGATTTATAATGTTTAAGGTTTAGGGTTTAGGGATTAGGGTTGTTAGAGTTTAGGGTTTTTATAGGGTTTTTAGGGTTTAGGTGGTAGGATTTAAGGTTTTTTAGGTTTTGTAGGGTTTTTAGGTTATTTTTAGGGTTTTTAGGGTTTAGGGTTTAGGGTTTTTTAGGGTTTAAGGGTTTAGGTTTTAGGGTTTTTATTTTAAGGGTTTAGGGTTTAGGTTTAAGTGTTTAGGGTTTAGGGTTTAGGTATTTTTAGGGTTTTTAGGGTTGAAGGGTTTTAAGGTTTATGGTTTAGGGTTTTATTTTTTATTTTTAGGGTTTTTAAGGTTTAGGGTTTAGGGTTTTAGGGTCTTTATTTATGGTTTTTAGGGTTTAGAGTTTAGGATTTAGGTTTAGGGTTTAGAGTTTAGGGGTTAGAGTTTTGAGGTTTAAGGTTTAGGGTTTTAGGAATTTAGGGTTTATGGTTTCTTTAGGGTATAGGGTTTAGGGTTTAGGATTTATAGGGTATAGGGTTTAGGGTTTAGCGTTTAAGGTTTAAGGTTTTTAGGGTTTAGGGTTTTTTTAGGGTTTAGGGTTTGGGATTTATATGGTTTAGGGTTTAGGGTTTAGGGTTTTTAGTGGTTAGTGTTTTTTTTAGGGTTTTAGGGTTTTAGGGTTTTAGGGTTTAGGGTTTAGGGTTTTAGGATTTTTTTTTAGAGTTTAGGGTTTTAGGGTTTTTTTTTAGGATTTTAGGGTTTAGGGTTTAGGGTTTTTTAGGGTTTTAGGGTTTTAGGGTTTAGGGTTCAGAGTTTTGGGTTTAGGGTTTTTTTTTAGGATTTTAGGGTTTTGTGATTTAGGGTTTAGGATTTAGGGTTTAAGGTTTTTAGGGTTTTTTTAGTGTTTAGGGTTTAGGGTTTAGGGTTTAGGGGTTAGGGTTTCAGGGTTTAGGGTTAAGGGTTTTTAGGGGTTAGGGTTTAGGGTTTAGTGTTTAGGGTTTAAGGTTTAGGGTTTAGGTTTTAATGGTTAGGGTTTTAAGGTTTAGGGTTTAAGGTTTATTAGGGTTTTAGGGTTAAGGGTTTTTTTAGGGTTTAGGGTTTAGGGTTTTTAGGGTTTAGGGTTTACGTATTAGGGTTTAGGGATAAGAGTTTAAGGTTTTTAGGGTTTAGGTTTTTTTTAGGGTTTATGGTTCTAGTGGTTTTTTTAGGGTTTTTAGGGTTTAGGGTGTTGGGTTTAGGGGTAAGGGTTTTTAGGGTTTAGGGTTTAGGCTTTAGGGTTTTTAGTGTTTTTAGTGTTTTGGGTTTAGGGTTTAGGGCTTAGGGTTTGTATGGATTTTTTAGGGTGTTTAGGGTTTAGGGTTTAAGGTTTATAGGGTTTAAGTTTTTTTAGGGTTTAGGGTTTAGGGTTTAGGGTTTTTTTAGAGTTTTTAGGTTTAGGGTTCTAGGGTTTAGGGTTTAGGGTTTTTTTAGAGTTTTTAGGTTTAGGGTTTAGGGTTTTAGGGTTTTTTTTAGGGTTTTTAGGGTTTAGGATTTAGGGTTTAGCAGTTTTTAGTGTTTTTTAGGGTATTTAGGGTTTAGGTTTTAGGGTTTAGGGTTTTAGAGGTTTTTTTTTAGGTTTTATGGTTTAGGGTTTAGGGTTTAGGGTCTTAGGGTTTAAGGTTTTTTTAAGGTTTATGGTTTAGGGTTTATGATTTTTTTTAGGGTTTTAGGGATTAGGATTTTACGGTTTAGGGTTTAGGGTTTAGGGTTTAGGATTTTAGGGTTTAGGGTTTTCTAGGTTTTTAGGGTTTTAGGGTTTAGGGTTTAGAGATTAGGGTATAGGTTTTTTATTTAGGGTTTTAGGTTTTTATGGTTTAGGGTTTTAGGGTTTAGGATTTAGGGTTTAGAGTTTAGGCTTTTAGGGTTTAGGGTTTATGGATTAGGGTTTAGTCGTTATGGTTTTAGGTTTTAGGGTTTAGGGTTTTAGGGTTTAAGGGTTTTTTAGGATTTAGGGTTTAGAGTTTACAGTTTAGGATTTTTTTAGGGTTTTAGGTTTAGGGTTTTAGGGTCTAGGGTTTAGATTTTGAGGGTTTATGGTTTTTAGGGTTTACAATTTTTTTTAGGGTTTAGGGTTTAGGGTTTTTTGGGTTTTTTAGGGTTTTAGGGTTTAGGGTTTAGAATTTTTTTTAGGGTTTTAAAGTTTAAGGTTTTTTGGTTTGGGGTTTAGGGTTTAGGGATTAGCATATAAGGTTTTTAGGGTTTATGTTTTTTTTAGGGTTTAGGGTTTAGGGTTTACGATTATTTAGGGTTTTTGGGTTTAGGGTTTAAGGTTTAGAATTTAGGATTTTTAAGGTTTTTTAGTATTTTTAGGGTTTAGGCTTTAGGCTTTAGGGTTTTATTATTTTTTTTAGGGTTATTAGGGTTTAGGGTTTAGGGTTTAGTGCTTTTTTTTAGGGTCTTAGGCTTTAAGGTTTTTTTAGGGTTTAAGGTTTAGGGTTTTAGTGTTTTTTTTTAGGGTTTTTAGGGTTTAGGGTTTAGGATTTAGGGTTTATGGGTTAGCGATTTAAGGTTTAGGGTTTAGGGTTTAGGGTTTTTTGGTTAGGGTTTTAGGGTTTTAGGGTTTTAGAGTTTAGGGTTTTTTAAGTTTAAAAGCTTTTAGGTTTTAGGGTTTAGGTTATTTGGGTTTTTTTTAGAGTTTTATGGTTTAGGGTTTAGGATTTAGGGTTTAAGATTTTTTCGGATTTTTTACGGTATTTAGGGTTTAGGGTTTAGGGTTTAACGTATAGGGTTTTAGGGTTTTTTTTTAGGGTTTTTAGCATTTAGGGTTTAGGGTATATGGTTTAAGGTTTAGTGTTTATGGGTTAGGGTTTTAGGATTAAGGGTTTAGGGTTTTGAAGGGTTTAAGGATTTTAGGGTTTAGGATGTTTTTTAGGGTTTAGGATTTATAGGGTTTAGGGATTAAGGTTTAGGGTTTAGGGATTAGGGTTTTTAGAGTTTAGGGTTTTTATAGGGTTTTTAGGGTTTAGGGTATAGGGTTCAGGGTTTTTTTGGGGTTTAGGGTTTAGGGTTTTAGGGTTTTGGGGTTTAAGGTTTTTTTTTAGGGTTTTTAGGGTTTAGGGTTTATGATTTAGGGTTTATGGGTTAGCGATTTAAGGTTAGGGGTTTAGGGTTTTTGGGTTAGGGTTTTAGGGTTTTAGGGTTTAGGTTATTTGGTTTTTTTTTAGGGTTTTATGGTTTAGGGTTTAGGATTTAGGGTTTAAGATTTTTTAGGATTTTTTAGGGTATTTAGGGTTTAGGGTTTAGGGTTTAAGGTATAGGGTTTTAGGGTTTTTAGCGTTTAGGGTTTAGGGTATATGGTTTAAGGTTTAGTGTTTACGGGTTAGGGTTTTAGGATTAAGGGTTTAGGGTTTTTTAGGGTTTAAGGGTTTTGGGGTTTACGATTTATAGGGTTTAGGGATTAGGGTTTAGGGTTTAGGGATTAGGGTTTTTAGAGTTTAGGGTTTTTATAGGGATTTTAGGGTTTAGTGTATAGGGTTTAGGGTTTTAAGGGTTTAAGGTTTTAGGGGTTTTTTTAGGGTTTAGGGTTTTTTTGGGATTTTGGGTTTAGGTTTTAAGGTTTTAGGGTTTTTTTTAGGGCTTAGGGTTTATTGTTTAGGGTTTAGTGTTTAGGGTTTAGGGTTTAGGGTTTTTTAGGGTTTTTAGGGTTGAAGGGTTTTAAGGTTTATGGTTTAGGGTTTTAGGGTTTTATTTTTAGGGTTTTTAGGGTTTAGGATTTTGGGTTTAGGGTTTTACGGTTTTTTATTTAGGGTTTAGAGTCTAGGATTTAGGGTTTAGGGTTTAGGGTTTAGGAGTTAAGGTTTTGAGGTTTAGGGTTTAGTGTTTTTTAGGGTTTTAAGATTTTTAGGGTATAAGGTTTTCAGGGCTTGGGGTTTTTTCGGGTTTAGGGTCTAGGGTTTAGGATTTTTTAGGATTTTTGTGTTTAGGCTTTAGGGTATAGAGTTTTAGGGTTTTTTTTTTAGAGTTTTTAGGGTTTAGGGTGTAGTAATTAGGATTTAGGGTTTTTTAGGATTTTTTAGTATTTTTAGGGTTTAAGATTTAGGCTTCAAGGTTTTAGGGTTTTTTTTAGGGTATTTTGGGTTTAGGATATACGGTTTAGGGTTTTTTTTAAAGTTTTTAGGGTTTAAGGTTTTTTTAGGGTTTGGGGTTTAGGGTTTTTGGGTTTTTTTTAGGGTTTTTAGGGTTTAGGGTTTAGGGTTTAGGATTTAGGGTTTATGGGTTACCGATTTTGGGTTTAGGGTTTTTTGGTTAGCGTTTAAGGGTTTAGGGTTTAGGGTTTTTTAACTTTTTAAAAGTTTTAGGGTTTAGGGTTTAGGGTATTTGGGTTTTTGTTTTAGGGTTATTAAGGTTTGGGTTTAGGATTTAGGGTTTAAGATTTTTTAGGATTTTGTTGGGTATTTAGGATTTAGGGTTTAGGGTTTTATGGTTTTTTTAGGGTTTTTAGCGTTTAGGGATTAGGGGTTTATGGGTTAGGGTTTTAGGATTTAGGGTTTAGGGTTTTTTAGGGTTTAAGGATTTTAGGGTTTAGGATTTTTTTAGGATTTAGGATTTATAATGTTTAAGGTTTAGGGTTGTTAGAGTTTAGGGTTTTTATAGGGTTTTTAGGGTTTAGGTGGTAGGATTTAAGGTTTTTTAGGTTTTGTAGGGTTTTTAGGTTATTTTTAGGGTTTTTAGGGTTTAGGGTTTAGGGTTTTTTAGGGTTTAAGGGTTTAGGTTTTAGGGTTTTTATTTTAAGGGTTTAGGGTTTAGGTTTAAGTGTTTAGGGTTTAGGGTTTAGGTATTTTTAGGGTTTTTAGGGTTGAAGGGTTTTAAGGTTTATGGTTTAGGGTTTTATTTTTTATTTTTAGGGTTTTTAAGGTTTAGGGTTTAGGGTTTTAGGGTCTTTATTTATGGTTTTTAGGGTTTAGAGTTTAGGATTTAGGTTTAGGGTTTAGAGTTTAGGGGTTAGGGTTTTGAGGTTTAAGGTTTAGGGTTTTAGGAATTTAGGGTTTAAGGTTTCTTTAGGGTATAGGGTTTAGGGTTTAGGATTTATAGGGTATAGGGTTTAGGGTTTAGCGTTTAAGGTTTAAGGTTTTTAGGGTTTAGGGTTTTTTTAGGGTTTAGGGTTTGGGATTTATATGGTTTAGGGTTTAGGGTTTAGGGTTTTTAGTGGTTAGTGTTTTTTTTAGGGTTTTAGGGTTTTAGGGTTTTAGGGTTTAGGGTTTAGGGTTTAAGGTTTTAGATTTTTAGGGTTTAGGGTTTTTTTTTAGAATTTAGGGTCTAGGGTTTTTAGGGTTTTTAGGGTTTTGGATTTTAGGGGTATTTTTTTAGGGTTTTTTGGGTTTAGGGAGTAGGGTTTAGGGTTTAGGATTTTTTAGGTTTTTAGGGTTTTTAGGGTTTAGGGTTTAGGGTTAAGGGTTTTAGGGTTTTTAGGGTTTAGGCTTTAGTGTTGTTTAGCATTTTAAGGTTTTAGGTTTAGGGTTTAGTGTTTTTTTTTATGGGTTTTTAGAGTTTAAGGTTTAGGGTTTAGTGTTTAGGTTTAGGGTTTAGGGTTTGTTTAGGGTTTTAGGATTATTTTAGGGTTTTTAGGGTTTTTATTTTTTTAGGTTTTAGGGTTTTTTTACGGTTTAGGGTTTATGGTTTACGGTTTTTTAGGATTTTTAGGGTTTAGGGTTTAAGGTTTCAGGATTTTTATTTATAGTTTAGGGTTTTAGGTTTTTTTAGGTTTTTAGGGTTAAGGGTTTAGGGTTTAGGGTTTTTTAGGGTTTTAGGGTTTTAGGTTTTAGGGTTTAGAGTTAAGGGTTTAGGGTTTTTTTTTTTAGGATTTTAGGGTTTTGTGTTTTAGGGTTTAGGGTTTAGGGTTTAAGGTTTTTAGGGTTTAGGGTTTTGGGTTTAGGGGTTAGCGTTTCAGGGTTTAGGGTTTAGGGTTTTTAGGGGTTAGGGTTTAGAGTTTTTAGAGATTTACTGTTTAGGGTTTAGGGTTTAGGGTTTAAGGTTTAGGGTTTAGGGTTTAATGGTTAGGGTTTTAAGGTTTAGGGTTTATGGTTTTTTGGGTTTTTAGTCTTTTTAGTGTTTTGGGTTTAGGGTTTAGGGTTTAGGGTTTGTTAGGATTTTTTAGGGTATTTAGGGTTTAGGGCTTAAGGTTTATAGGGTTTAAGTTTTTTTAGGGTTTAGGGTTTAGGGTATAGGGTTTTTTTTAGAGTTTTTAGGGTTCGGGTTTAGGATTTTCAGTTTTTTTTAGGGTTTTTAGTGTTTAAAATTTAGGGTTTAGGGGTTTTTAGTGTTTTTAAGGGTTTTTAGGGTTTAGGGTTTTTGAGGTTTTTTTTTAGGTTTTTAGGGTTTAGGGTTTAGGGTTTAGGGTTTTAGGGTTTAGGGTTTTTTTAAGGTTTATGGTTTAGGGTTTATGAATTTTTTTAGGCTTTTAGGGTTTTACGGTTTTGGGTTTAGGGTTTAGGGTTTAGGATTTTGGGGTTTATGGTTTTCTAGGGTTTTAGGGTTTAAGGGTTTAGGGTTAAGAGTTTAGGGTATAGGTTTTTTATTTAGGGTCTTAGGGTTTTATGGTTTAGGGTTTTAGGGTTTAGGTTTTAGGGTTTAGGGTTTAGGGTATTAGAGTTTAGGGTTTAGGGATTAGGGTTTAGTCATTAGGGTTTTAGGGTTTAGGGTTTTTTAGGGTTTTAGGGTTTAGGGGTTTTTTAGGGTTTATGGTTCAGGGTTTACGGTTTAGGATTTTTTTAGGGTTTTAGGGTTTAGGGTTTTAGGGTCTAGGGTTTAGGTTTAGGGTTTATGGTTTTTAGGGTTTACAGCTTTTTTTAGGGTTTAGGGTTTAGGATTTTTTGGGATTTTAGGGTTTAGGCTTTAGAGTTTTTTTTAGGGTTTTAAAGTTTATTTTTTTCAGGTTTGGGGTTTAGGGTTTAGGGATTAGCGTACAAGGTTTTTAGGGTTTATGTTTTTTTTAGGTTTAGGGTTTAGGGTTTAGGATATTTTAGGGTTTTTTGGGTATAGGTTTTAGGGTTTAGAATTTAGGATTTTTAAGGTTTTTTAGTGTTTTTAGGGTTTAGGCTTTAGGTTTAGGGTTTTATGGTTTTTTTAGGGTTTTTTGGGTATTTAGGGTTTAGGGTTTAGGGTTTACAGTTTTTTATTTAGGGTTTTTAGAGTTTAGAGTTTAGGATTTAGGGTTTATGGTTTAGGGTTTAGGGGTTAAGGTTTTGAGGTTTAGGGTTTAGTGTTTTTTAGGGTTTTAAGATTTTTAGGGTATAATGTTTTTAGGGTTTGGGGTTTTTTAGGGTTTAGGATTTTTTAGGATTTTTGGGTTTAGGGTTTAGGGTGTAGAGTTTTAGGGTTTTTTTTTTAGAGTTTTAAGGGTTTAGGGTGTAGTAATTAGGATTTAGGGTTTTTTAGGAATTTAGTGTTTTTAGGGTTTACGATTTAGGCTTTAAGGTTTTATGGTTTTTTTTAGGGTATTTTGGGTTTAGGATGTAGGTTTTAGGGTTTGGGGTTTTTTTTAAGTTTTTAGGGTTTAAGGTTTTTTTAGGGTTTGGAGTTTAGGGTTTTAGGGTTTTTTTTAGGGTTTTTAAGGTTTAGGGTTTAGGGTTTAGGATTTAGGGTTTATGGGTTAGCGATTTTGGGTTTAGGGTTTTTGGGTTACGGTTTAAGGGTTTAGGGTTTAGGGTTTTTTAATTTTTAAAAGTTTTAGGGTTTAGGGTTTAGGGTATTTGGGTTTTTTTAGGGTTATTAAGGTTTAGGGTTTAGGATTTAGGGTTTAAGGTTTTTTAGGATTTTGTTGGGTATTTTGGGTTTAGGGTTTAGGGTTTAGGGTTTTATGGTTTTTTTTTAGGGTTTTTAGCGTTTCGGGTTTAGGGGTTTATGGGTTAGGGTTTTAGGATTTAGGGTTTAGGTTTTTTTAGGGTTTAAGGATTTTAGGGTTTAGGATTTTTTTAGGGTTTAGGATTTATAATGTTTAAGGTTTAGGGTTTAGGGATTAGGGTTGTTAGAGTTTAGGGTTTATATAGAGTTTTTAGGGTTTAGGGGGTAGCATTTAGGGTTTTTTAGGTTTTGTAGGGTTTTTAGGGGTTTTTTTAGGGTTTTTAGGGTTTAGGGTTTATGGTTTTTTAGGGTTTTAAGGTTTAGGTTTTAGGGTTTAGGGTTTTTATTTTAAGGGTTTAGGGTTTAGGGTTTAGGTTTTAGTGTTTAGGGTTTAGGGTTTAGTATTTTTAGGGTTTTTAGGGTTGAAGGGTTTTAAGGTTTATGGTTTAGGGTTTTATTTTTTATTTTTACGGTTTTTAGGGTTTAGGGTTTAGGGTTTTAGGGTCGTTATTTAGGGTTTTTAGGGTTTAGAGCTAAGGATTTAGGTTTAGGGTTTAGAGTTTAGGGGTTAGGGTTTCGAGGTTTAGGGTTTAGGGTTTTTTAGGGTTTTAGGATTTTAGCGTTAAGGGTTTCTTTAGGGTATAGGGTTTAGGGTTTAGGATTTATAGGGTATAGGGTATAGGATATAGGGTTTAACGTTTAAGGTTTTTAGGGTTTAGGGTTTTTTTAGGGTTTAGGGTTTAGGATTTATATGGTTTAGGGTTTAGGGTTTAGGGTTTTTAGGGTTTAGAGTTTTTTTTAGGGTTTTAGGGTTTTAGGGTTTTAGGGTTAAGGGTTTAGGGTTTAAGGTTTAAGATTTTTAGGGTTTAGGGTTTTTTTTAGGATTTCGGGTTTAGGGTTTTTTAGGGTTTTTAGGGTTTTGGATTTTAGGGGGTTTTTTTAGGGTTTTTCCGGTTTTGGGAGTAGGGTTTAGGGTTTAGGATTCTTTTAGGGTTTTAGGGTTTTTAGGGTTTAGGGTTTAGGGTTAAGGGTTTTAGGGTTTTTAGGGTTTAGGCTTTAGTGTTGTTTAGCATTTTAAGGTTTATAGTTTAGGGTTTAGGGTTTTTTTATGGGTTTTTAGGGTTTAGGGTTTAGGGTTTAGGGTTTAGTGTTTAGGGTTTAGGTTTTAGGGTTTTTTTAGGGTTTTTACGGTTTATGTTTTTTTAGGTTTTATGGGTTTTTTACGGTTTAGGGTTTGGTTTACGATTTTTTAGGATTTTTAGGGTTTAGGGTTTAAGGTTTTAGGATTTTTGTTTATAGTTTAGGGTTTTAGGTTTTTTTTAAGGTTTTTAGGGTTTAGGGTTTAGGGTTTAGGTTTTATGGTTTTTTTTAGGGTTTTTAGCGTTTAGGGTTTAGGGGTTTATTGGTTAGGGTTTTAGGATTTAGGGTTTAGGGTTTTTTAGGGTTTAAGGATTTTAGGGTTTAGGATTTTTTTAGGGTTTAGGATTTATAATGTTTAAGGTTTAGTGTTTAGGGATTAGGGTGGTTAGAGTTTAGGGTTTTTATATGGTTTTTACGGTTTAGGGGGTAGGATTTAGGGTTTTTTAGGTTTTGTAGGGTTTTTAGGGGTTTTTTTAGGGTTTTTAGGGTTTAGGGTTTTTTAGGGTTTTAGGTTTAGGTTTTAGGGTTTTAGGGTTTTTATTTTAAGGGTTTAGGGTTTAGGGTTTGGGTTTTAGTGTTTAGGGTTTAGGGTTTAGGTATTTTTAGTGTTTTTAGGGTTGAAGGGTTTTATGGTTTATGGTTTAGGGTTTTATTTTTTATTTTTAGAGTTTTTAGGGTTTAGGGTTTAGGGTTTTAGGGGTTAGAGTTTTGAGGTTTAGGGTTTAGGGTTTTTTAGGGTTTTAGGATTTTAGCGTTTAGGGTTTCTTTAGGGTATAGGGTTTAGAGTTTAGGATTTTTAGGGTATAGGGTATAGGGTTTAGGGTTTAACGTTTAAGGTTTTTAGGGTTTAGGGTTTTTTTAGGGTTTAGGGTTTAGGGTTTAGGATTTATATGGTTTAGGGCTTAGGGTTTAGGGTTTTAGGTTTTAAAGTTTTTTTTAGGGTTTTAGGGTTTTTGGCTTTTAGGGTTTAGGGTTTAGGGTTTAAGGTTTAAGATTTTTAGGGTTTTGGGTTTTTTTTAGGATTTAGGGTCTAGGGTTTTTTAGGGTTTTTAGGGTTTTGGATTTTAAGGGTTTTTTTTAGGGTTTTTTGGGTTTTGGGAGTAGGCTTTAGGGTTTAGGATTTTTTTAGGATTTTGGGTTTTTAGGGTTTAGGGTTTAGGGTTAAGGGTTTTAGGATTTTTAGGGTTTAGGCTTTAGTGTTGTTTAGCATTTTAAGGTTTATAGTTTAGGGTTTAGGATTTTTTATGGGTTTTTAGGGTTTAGGGTTTAGGGTTTATTGTTTAGGGTTTAGGTTTTAGGGTTTTTTTAGGGTTTTTAAAGTTTATGTTTTTTTAGGTTTTATGGGTTTTTTAAGGTTTAGGGTTTGGTTTACGATTTTTTAGGATTTTTAGGGTTTAGGGTGTAAGGTTTTAGGATTTTTGTTTATAGTTTAGGGTTTTAGGTTTTTTTTTTGGTTTTTAGGGTTTGGGGTTTTTTAGGGTTTTAGGGTTTTTTTTTTTAGGATTTTAGGGTTTAGTGTTTTAGGGTTTAGGTTTTAGGGTTTAAGGTTTTTAGGGTTTAGGGTTTAGGGTTTAGGGTTTAGGGTTTAGGGGTTAGGGTTTCAGGGTTTAAGGTTTAGGGTCTTTAGGGGTTAGGGTTTAGGGTTTAGGGTTCTTAGAGATTTACTGTTTAGGGTTTAGGGTTTAGGGTTTAAGGTTTAGGGTTTAGGGTTTAATGGTTAGGGTTTTAAGGTTTAGGGTTTATGGTTTTTTAGGGTTTTTAGTGCTTTTAGTGTTTTGGGTTTAGGGTTTATTAGGATTTTTTAGGGTGTTTAGTGTTTAGGGTTTAAGGTTTATAAGGTTTAAGTTTTTTTAGTGTTTAAGGTTTCGGGTTTAGGGTTTTTTTAGAGTTTTTAGGGTTTAGGGTTTAGTGTTTTAGGGTTTTTTTTAGGGTTTTTAGGGTTTAGGATTTAGGGTTTCGAGGTTTTTAGTGTTTTTTAGGGTTTTTAGGGTTTAGGTTTTAGGGTTTAGGGTTTTAGAGTTTTTTTTTAGGTTTTTAGGGTTTAGGGTTTAGGGTTTATGGTTTTAGGGTTTATGGTTTTTTTAAGGTTTATGGTTTAGGGTTTATGATTTTTTTTAGGGTTTTAGGGTTTAGGGTTTTACGGTTTAGTGTTTAGGGTTTAGGGTTTAGGATTTTAGGGTTTAGGGTTTCTAGGGTTTTTGGGTTTTATGGTTAAGGGTTTAGAGTTTAGGGTATAGGTTTTTTATTTAGGGTTTTAGGGTTTTATGGTTTAGGGTTTTAGGGTTTAGGTTTTAGGGTTTAGGGTTTAGGGTATTAGGGTTTAGGCTTTAGGGATAAGGGTTTAGTCATTTGGGTTTTAGGGTTTAGGGTTTTTTAGGGTTTTAGGGTTTAGGGGTTTTTTAGGATTTAGGGTTTAGGGTTTACAGTTTAGGATTTTTTTAGGGTTTTAGGGTCTTTGGTTTAGGGATTAAGGTTTATGGTTTTTATGGTTTACGGTTTTTTTTAGGGTTTAGGGCTTACGGTTTTTTAGAGTTTTTACGGTTTAGGGTTTAGGGTTTTTTAGGATTTTTGGGTTTAGGTTTTAGGGTTTTAGGGTTTTTATTTTAAGGGTTTAGGGTTTAGCGTTTAGGTTTTAGTGTTTAGGGTTTAGGGTTTAGGTATTTTTAGGGTTTTTAGGGTTGAGGGGTTTTAAAGTTTATGGTTTAGGGTTTTATTTTTTATTTTAGGGTTTTTAGGATTTAGGGTTTAGGGTTTAGGGTCTTTATTTACGATTTGGGGTTTTTTAGGGTATAGGGCTTAGGGTTTAGGATTTATAGGGTTTAAGGTTTTTAGGGTTTAGGGTTTTTTAAGGTTTAGGGTTTAGGATTTATATGGTTTAGGGTTTAGGGTTTAGGGTTTTTAGGGTTTAAAGTTTTTTTTTAGGGTTTTAGGGTTTTAGGGTTTTAGGGTTTAGGGTTTAAGGTTTAAGATTTTTAGGTTTTATAGGATTTAGGGTCTAGGGTTTTTTTTTTTAGGGTTTTTCGGGTTTAGGGAGAAGGGTTTAGGGTTTAGAATTTTTTTAGGTTTTCAGGGTTTTTAGGGTTTAGGGTTAAGGGTTAAGGGTTTTAGGGTTTTTAGTGTTTAGGGTTTGGTGTTGTTTAGCATTTTAAGGTTTATGGTTTACGGTTTAGGATTTTTTTATGGGTCTTTAGGGTTTAGGGTTTAGGGTTTAGTGTTTAGGGTTTAGGGTTTAGGGTCTTTTTAGGGTTTTAGGGTTTTTAGGGTTTTGAGGGTTTAGGTTTTTTTAGGTTTTAGGGGTTTTTTACGGTTCAGGGTTTATGGTTTACAGTTTTTTAGGATTTTTAGGGTTTAGGGTTTAAGGTTTTAGGATTTTTTTTATAGTTTAGGGTTTTAGGATTTTTTTTAGGTTTTTAGGGTTTAGGGTTTAGGGTTTTTTAGGGTTTTAGGGTTTTAGGGTTTAGGGTTTTTTTTTTTAGGATTTTAGGGTTTTGTGTTTTAGGGTTTAGGGTTGAGGGTTTAAGGTTTTTAGGGTTTAGGCTTCAGGGTTTAGGGTTTAGGGGTTATGATTTCAGGGTTTAGGGTTTAGGGTTTTTAGGGATTTACTGTTTAGGGTTTAGGGTTTAGGTTTAAGGTTTAGGCTTTAGGGTTTAATGGTTAGGGTTTTAAGGTTTAGGGTTTATGGTTTTTTAGGGTTTAAGGGTTTAGGATTTTTTTACGGATTAAGGTTTAGGGTTTAGGGTTTTAGTGTTTACGGTTTATGGTTTACGGTTTAGGGTTTTAGGGTTTAGGGTTTAAGGTTTTTAGGGTTTAGGTTTTTTTAGTGTTTAGGGTTCTAGGGTTTTTTTTATGGTTTTTAGGGTTTAAGGTGTTGGGTTTAGGGGTTAGGGTTTTTAGGGTTTAGGGTTTAGGCTTTAGGGTTTTAGGATTTTTTTTAGGGTTTTTAGTGTTTTGTGTTTAGGGTTTAGGGTTTAGGGTTTGTTAGGATTTTTTAGGGTATTTAGGGTTTAGGGTTTAAGGTTTATAGGGTTTAAGGTTTTTTTAGGGTTTAGGGTTAAGGGTTTAGGGTTTTTTTAGCGTTTAGGGTTTTCGGGTTTTTTTTAGGGTTTTTAGGGTTTAGGTTTTTAGAGCTTTTTTTTTAGGTTTTTAGGGTTTAGGGTTTAGGTTTTAGGGTTTTAGGGTTTAGGGTTTTAGGGTTTAGGGTTTCTTTATGGTTTATGGTTTATGGTTTATGGTTTTTTTTAGGGTTTTAGGGTTTAGGGTTTAGGGTTTTCTAGGTTTTAGGATTTTAGCTGAAAGTGCGAATAGGTTGTAAGACCTATTGCTCACATCCCTAGGCTAACCAAGATGGGGGGGTGACTTGGTCCTAGCCTTTTCCTTAACATGCTAAAAGTGTCAAAAGCTAAGGGTTTTGTGAAAATATCTGCAAGCTGATCTTTAGTAGCGACATGATGTAGTTTAATTTCCCCTTTCGCTACATGATCTCTTACAAAATGATGCCTTATATCAATATGCTTTGTTCTAGAATGTTGAATAGGATTCTTTGAAATACAAATGGCACTAGTGTTATCACAAAAGATTAAAATGGTGCCAATTGAAAATCCTAAGTCATCTATTTGTTGTTTCAACCAAAGCACCTATGCAACACAACTCCCTAAGGTAATATATTCTTCTTCAGCTGTAGAAAGTGCTATTAAATTTTTTTTCTACTGGATCAAGATACTAATGAATTTCTAATGAATTGACATGTCCTAAAACGACTTTTCCTATCCACCCTACAGCCTACAAAATCAGAATCTGAGTATCCAATAATTTTAAAATAAGAATTATTCTTAGGATACCAAAACCCCTAAATTTTAAGTTCCCAGAAGATATCTTAAAATCCTTTTCACTGCTATCAAATGTGATTCCTTTGGATTAGCTTGAAATCTAGCACATAAGTAAACACTAAACATAATGTCAGGTCTATTAGCAGTCAAATAAAGAAAGGATCCAATTATTCATCTAAACTTCTTTTAATCAACAAATTTTCCCTTAGGATCCTTATCTAATAGTACTGAGGAACTCATGGGTGTAGTTACTGGTTTAGCATTATCCATTTCATACTTTTTGAGGATATCCTTAACAAACTTATATTGATAAAAAAAAGTTCTTTCCTCATTTTGCTTTATGCTAAAACTAAGAAAATAACTCAAATCACCCATCAAACTCATCTCAAATTCACTACTCATTGTCTTTAAAAATTCATCACATAGAGTTTTATCAGTTGATCCAAAAATGATGTCATCCACATATATTTGTATAATGAGTATTTCATTTTTAATTATTTTCATATAATGCCTTTAACCAATAATCCTTTTAATAAAAAAGTGCTTAACCTCTCATACAATGCTCTAGGTGCCTGTTTTAGTCCATATAATGCCTTTTTCAATTTAAAATCATGATTTGAGAATTTAGAATTTTTAAAACCTGGAGGTTGCTCAACATAAAAATCCTCTTCTATCACCCCATTCAAAAAGGCACTCTTAACATCCATTTGGTACAATTTAAAATCATTAAAATAGGTAAAGGCTAACAAAACTCTAATTGCTTCAAGTCTTGCTATAGGGGAAAATGTCTCCTCAAAATCAATTCCTTTAATTTGATTGTACCCCTTAGCTACTAATCTAGCCTTATTTCTCACAATAGCTCCTGAATCATTCATTTTATTTTTGAACACCCACTTAGCCCTAACTATACTTTGATCTTTTGGCCTTTTAATTAGCTCCCAAACATCATTTCTCTTGAATTGATTTAACTCTTCTTGCATGGCCAAAATCCAAAATTCATCCAAAAGTGCTTGTTCTATATTAGTAGGTTCAATCAATAAAATAAACGCTGAATTATTTACCTCTTTCCTCAAACCATGCCTAGTCCTAACTCCTTCACTTGGTTCTCCTAAAATAAATTTTCTTTAGGATGACTTCTAACAAATTTCATTCTCTAGGCAGTTGGTTTTCTTCTTCCTTTTCAACCCTTTCTTCAAATTTTTGATCTTTAAGTTTTTGGGTTACTACCTCAACCTCATCTTCATCTAACTTAGACCCTTTACTATCATAAGATTCATCAAAAATAATATGTGTGGTCTCCTCAACTATCAATTTTCTTTTATTAAAAACTCTATAGGATTTTTCAACGCTTAAATAACCTAGAAAGATTCCTTCATCAGATTGTGGATCAAATTTTCCTAAGAGAGTTTTATCATTATTATGAATGAACACTTTACATCCAAAAATATATTGATGTGAGAGGTTGGGACTCCTACCTTTAAGAAGTTCATAGAGTGTCTTACTTAATTTAGACCTTATGTACACCCTATTCAACACATAGCATGCTGTGCTAACTGCTTCAGCCCAAAAATATTTAGGAAGTGAATACTCTGCCAACATGGCCCTTGTAGTTTCAACTAATATCCTATTCTTTCTTTCTACAACTCCATTCTGTTGAGGTGTCCTAGAAGCTAAGAAGTTGTGTTCAATCCCATGAGATTTATAAAAATCATTAAACATTTCATTTTTAAATTCTCCCCCATGATCGCTTTGGATAGTAACTATTTCAAAACCTAGTTTCCTCTGAATCCAACTGGCAAAATCTCTAAACTCTTCAAATGATTCACTCTTTTGATTTAAAAATCTAATCCAGGTGAATCTAGAATAGTTATCCATAATAACATACCCAAATCTTTTTTCCTCCTAGACTTAAGGTTTTAATAGGTCCAAATAAATCCTTGTGAAGAATATTTAAGGGCTTGTTAGTCCTAATTTTCTTGATTGAATTGAAAGAGTATCTTACGTGTTTTCCTAATTGACATGCATCACACAAGTGATCTTTAGCGAAGTCTAATTTGGGTACACCTCTAACTAGTTACTTTTGAGTGATTTTTCTAAGATTTCTCATACTAGCATGACAAAGCCTTCTATGCCATAACAATGATTCATCATATACAATTTTCAAACATAGAGCAGTAAAAGGTTTAACAAAATTTAAATCTAGCATGTAAACATTATTAACTCTATCACCATTCAAAACAACAGTTCTATTTAGACTAATAACACAACTAGTAGGCAAAAACTTTATATGATAGCCCTTTTCACATAATTAACTTATACTCAACAGATTATGTTTTGAACCTTCAACCAACAGTACATTTTTAATCACAAAGTTTCTAGAATTTCCAATTATACATGTACCTACCACTCTCTTGGTAGTATTATCACAAAGTGTAACTTTACCTCCATTCCTGGCTTCCAGCATTATAAATTGATTCGTATCTCCAGTCATATGCTTTGAGCAGCCACTGTCTAGGTACCAAATGCTCTCACGAGGTCTTGTGTGAGAGCGTTCCTACAAAATGATCAAATATTAGTCTTGGAATCCAAACAAGCTTTGGTTTTCTTCTTGATAATTTTAAACCAGATGCATATGTAATATGCTGTGTTTTATGCACCTTAGGTCTCCATACTAAATGTATTATATATCTAAGTATACAAGTGTGGGAAATATGTCCTAAACTACCACAAGAAAAACACTTTATTCCAGGAAAAGGATTCACCAATCTATTCATCCTGAAAAGTTTCTTCATAGACTTTGAATCAGTGATCTTGTTGTAGGATTTGTGAAAATCTTCAAGTTTGGGTGGATTTCTATTTTCTTTTAGTTCTTTTAACTGAACTTCAAGATAAGCATTAGCACTTTCTAGAATCGAATTATTAATCTTTAAATCATGCTCTTTAGTATCTGATTCATCCATATAGTTTTAAAATCGTTTTTAAGTTCATTGTGAGATAATTTTAAAAGATTATGCTATTTGTTTAAATCATCAAACTCATGCAACATAGTCATGTGGTTTCTATCAATTAATAGATAATCTATCCTAAGGATCTCATATTTTTTCTGCAGCTCTAAATAATCCAAATTCAATTTAGCATGCAGTTTTTTTAGTTTCCTATATGATGTATGTATGCGTTTAGCAACTTCAAATAATTCTTCATAACTTAAGTCACATACCTCTTCTTGATCTGATTGATCAAGATTGTCAGCCATTAAGCACAAATTTGTGACTTCCTCTTCTGGTGCAGTTTCTGAGGAATCTGAAGCTGAGTCTACCCAAAATGCTCGTTGAAGTCTCTTTTTACCGCCTCTTTCCTTTGGTTTCTCCTTGGCCTTCTCCTTGCTAGGATTTCCCTTGAGATTAGGGCAATCTATCTTTATGTATCCTAGCTTCCTGCACTCATAGCAAATGACTTCATTAGAAGCCTTAACATTCTTTTAGAAGTTACCTTTGTTCCACTGTTGGCATCTTCTCTGTTTCCTTATTAGGAAACTTCTAAATTGCCTTGTCATTAAGGCAATATCATCTTCATCCTCAGGTAGTGACTGATCACTTTCTGAATTGTCCACCATTAAAGCTATGTTCTTCTCCTTTCGCTTCTCTCCTACATCAATCTGTCTTTGAGTCACAGATTACTCGTAAGGAATTAGTGATCCAAGAAGAATGTCAACAGAATAAATATTTAAATCTTTAGATTCTGTTATTGCAGTTATCTTTGCATCATATACAGTAGGTAAACAACGAAGTATCATATTAAGTTTTTCTGCATTAGTTAACTCCCTACCTAAAGCATGCAATGAAGTGGCTATGTGAGTAAAATGTGTGTACCTGTCTGAGATTGATTTATTCGGTTTCATTCAAAATAGTTTATAATCGTGCAAGAGGATATTCAACCTAGTTTTCTTCACTTTATTTATACCTTCATAAGTAATGCAAAGCCTATCCCAAATTTCTTTCCCTGATTTACAAGTCAAAACATGCATGTAGTCTTCTGATTTTAAAGCATAAAAGAAACTATTCAAACACTTAGCATTTAGTTGAGCTAACTCACGTTCTTTTAAAGTCCAGTTGATAAAAGGTGTTTGAACTCTAATTCCATCTACAATTCTAGTGGGTTCAGTATAACCATCCTGAACTAACATCCACATGCGATAGTCAAGAGATTGTAGAAATGTAGACATGCAAGTTTTCCAAAAATCAAATGGGATATTATCAAACAAAGGTGGTCTAGTGATCGAGTAACCTTTCATAGTATTTTTATTTGCAAAATTATCCATAATTGAATTTTAAAAAGTATTTTAAACAGAGATTTTTGAAATTAGCTCTGATATCACTTGAAAGTGCGAATAGGTTATTAGACCTATTGCTCACATCCCTAGGCTAACCAAGAGGGGGGGTGAATTGGTCCTTTTTAAAATTACTCTTAGAATTTTAGAAAATCTTTAAGTAAATTATACAGAATGATTTGACTTCGTACAGTACGAACAGAGTTAATTTTTGCTTCCTTCAAATCACAGAAATTCAATCACAGAAAGAAAATAAAATGCGAAAAAAGAATAGTGCAGAAAAGTATACGGTAAGAACAGAAAACACTAGAATTTATTGTGGTTCGGTCAAACACGACCTACATCCACTCCCTAGAGACTCCTTCTCTAGGTATTGCGCTAAATTCAAGTGACTCTCCTTTTTCCCCCACAGCAAGGCGGAGAAGCCTTTACAAAATCACTTCCACCAACCCGGTGTGGTAGAGAACCGTCATCCTTTTTCACCCTCCTAGAGAAGGCAGAGAACCAAATATCCTTTTACACTTTCTAAGTGCGGCAGAGAACTGTCATCCTTTTTCACTCTTCAAGTGATGGTAGAGAACTGACATGCTTTTCAGTCTCCAAGTGATGGTAGAGAACCATCATCTATTTTCACTATCCATGTGATGGCAGAGAACCGTCATCCTTTTTCACTCTCCAAGTGACGGCAGAGAATCATCATCCATTTTCACTCTCCAAGTGACAGTAGAGAACAGGAATCCTCTCGAATAAAACTCTTGCAAAAGTCTACAAGGAAATTAGGAAAATTCTTGAAGAACAAGTAAAGAAATCCTCACAATTGAATAACCTTGTGAATCCCCTCATAATTCACTCTTCAAAGATCTCTCAACACTCACTCCCAAACACTCTCCCAATCACTCTCCCTTTCACTCTTCAAAAGAATTTTTGCAGAAGGATCTTTCCTTCAGTTAGTTTTAAGTCAATTATATACATGGGATAAGAAAAACCATCCAAAAATTGAAAATTTCAAGATTCACGCATGCCGATCGTCCCATAAAATCGATGATTGTACCTTACAACAGAACAAAATATGACATTTTTGTCTGGTATAATCTGGTATGAACTCAAGTCAGAGCCGTTCGTATCACAAACCTTACGTATGAACCTAATTTTGTACTGTATGAATAGTTTAAAAATTGAACGATCCGTCCCTTACGAATCATGAGATGAACAAGTCAGAGCCATTCGTACAAACATTTCATCCCATATGAACCTCTAAACGATCAAGTCAGAACCATTCGTATGAATATTTCATCTCGTATGAACCTCTAAATAATCATGTCAGAGCCGTTCCTACTGACATTTCATCCCGTACAAACCTCTAAATGATTAAGTCAGAGCCGTTCGTACGAACATTTCATCCCGTATGAACCATGAGACGAACCCAAGTTAGAGTCGTTCGTACAGCAAAATCTCATGTATGAATAGTAATTCGTACTGTACGAACTTAACTTAAAAAAATTCTTGGAATATGGGTTCTATATGGAGGACATATACTACAAATCATCTCGTATGTATACAATCGTACTGTACGATCAGTTTAAAAAATTAAGTTTTTCACTCCCCCATTATGTCTGTGTGCACAGTTATCCAACTTATAATCACTCTATCTCAGACTCAAGAAAAATAAAAATACTGACTTCATTTACATTGAATAAATGAATTTGAAGACTTCAGCAATCTAGAGTGTGAATTTCCTAAAAAATACTTTAGTACACACAATAAAAAAAACTCAAATATTTATTAGGAGAAGAATAAAACAAATAATAAGCTTTTGTAATCATATAAAATAACTTGTATTAGAATTCACTTGAACGAACATATTTATACAAATCATAACATTAGGGACTAGGGTTTAGAGTTTAGGGTATAGGTTTTTTATTTAGGGTTTTAGGTTTTAGGGTTTAGGGTTTAAGGTTTTAGGTTTTAGGGTTTAGGGTTTAGGGTTTTAGGGTTTAGGGTTTAGTGATTAGGGTTTAGTGGTTAGGGTTTTAGGGTTTAGGGTTTAGGGTTTTTAAGGTTTTAGGATTTAGGGGTTTTTTAGGTTTTAGGGTTTAGGGTTTACGATTTAGGATTTTTTAGGGTTTTAGGGTTTAGGGTTTCAGGGTTTAGGGTTTAGGGTTTAGGGTTTAGGGTTTAAGGTTTTTGGGGTTTAGGGTTTTTTTTAGGGTTTAGGGTTTTTTAGGGTTTTAGGGTTTAGGGTTTAGGGTTTTTTTTAGGATTTTAAAGTTTAGGGTTTCCAGGTTTAGGGTTTAGGGTTTAGGGATTAGCGTATAAGGTTTTTAGGGTTTAAGGTTTTTTAAGGTTTAGGGTTTAGGATTTTTTAGGGTTTAGGGTTTAGGGTTTAGAATTTAGGATTTTTTAAGGTTTTTTAGTATTTTTAGGGTTTAGGCTTTAAGCTTTAGCATTTTAAGGTTTTTTTTAGGGTTTTTAGGATTTAGGGTTTAGGGTTTAGGGTTTAGGGTTTTTTTAGGGTTTTATGGTTTTTTTTAGGGTTTTCAGGGTTTAGGGTTTAAGGTTTAGGGTATAAGATTTAGGGTTTATGGGTTAGCGATTTAGGGTTTAGGGTTTAGGGTTTAGGGTTTTTGGGTTAGGGTTTTAGGGTTTAGGGTTTAGTGATTTTTAAGTTTTAAAGGTTTTAGGTTATTTGAGTTTTTTTTGGGTTTTACGGTTTAGGGTTTAGGATTTAGGGTTTAAGGTTTTTTAGGACTTTTTAGGGTATTTAGTGTTTAAGGTTTAGGGTTTGAGGTTTTTTTTAGGGTTTTTAGCTTTTAGGGTTTAGGGTATATGGTTTAAAATTTAGGGTTTATGGGTTAGGGTTTTAGGATTAAGGGTTTAGGGTTTTTTAGGGTTTAAGGATTTTAGGGTTTAGGATGTTTTTCAGTGTTTACGATTTATAGGGTTTAGTGATTAGGGTTTTTAGAGTTTAGGGTTTTTATATGGTTTTTAGGGATTAGGGTGTAGGGTTTAGGGTTTTTTTAGGATTTCTAGGGTTTTTAGGGTTTAGGGTTTTAGGGTTTTTAGTGTTTAAGATTTTTTAGGGATTTAGGGTTTAGTTTTAGGTTTTTTTTAGGGTTTTAGGGATTATTTTAGGGTTTTTAGGGTTTAGGTTTTATGATTTTTAGGGTTATATGGTTTTTTTTAGGGTTTAGGTTTAGGGGTTAGGGTTTAAGGGTTTACGATTTTTTTAGGGTATAGGGTTTAGGGTTTAGGATTTATAGGGTTTAGGGTTTAGGGTTTACGGTTTAAGGGTTTTAGGGTTTAGGGGTTATTTACAGATAAGAGTTTATGGTTTACGGTTTTTTAGGGTTTAGGGTTTAAGGTTTTAGGATATTTTTTTATGGTTTAGGATTTTAGGGTTTTTTTAAGGTTTTTAGGGTTTAGGGTTTAGGGTTTAGGATTTTATAGGGTTTTAGGGTTTTAAGTTTTAGGGTTTAGGGTTTAGGGTTTTTTTTAGGGTTTAGGGTTTAGGGTTTTTTAGGGTTTTAGGGTTTAGGATTTAGGGTTTTTTTTAGGGTTTTAAAGTTTAGGTGGTTTAGGATTTAGGGATTAGCGTATAAGGTTTTTAGTGTTTAGGGTTTTTTTAGGGTTTAGGGTTTAGGATTTTTTAGTGTTTTTTGCATTTAGGGTTTAGGGTTTAGAATTTGAGGGGTTTTTTTTAGAGTTTTTAGGGTTTAGGGTGTAGGGTATAAGATTTAGGATTTTTTAAGGTTTTTAAGTGTTTTTAGGGTTTAGGCTTTAGGTTTAGGGTTTTAGGGGTTTTTTTAGGATTTTTAGGGTTTATGGCTTAGGGTTTAGGGTTTAAGGTATATGGTTTAAGGTATATGGCTTAGGGTTTAGGGTTTTTTTTTTTAGGATTGAGGGTTTAAGATTTTTTTAGCATTTTTTAGGGTATTTAGGGTTTAGGGTTTAGGGTTTTAGAGTTTTTTTAAGGTTTTTTAGCGTTTAGGGTTTAGGGTATATGGTTTAAGGTTTAGGGTTTATGGGTTAGGGTTTTAGGATTAAGGGTTTAGGGTTTTTTAGGG